>CM036943.2:13483204-13870105 GCA_020352615.2 Yoshiicerus persimilis
CCATATGTACGTGTATGTAATGTAATGTCTATTGACTGAAGGACTGCGTTTGTTTTTCTTTGTGTTTGTGAAAGAGTGAATAACTAAATGTTAGCATTAGTAAAAGCGACTCAATGGGAATAGTAAATGGGGAAAAGAGTATTACTCTTTGAGCTCTCTCTGTAACAAAATAAAACAAAGCAGTTTTACATCGACAGTACATACGATACATACATACATACGAGAAACCTTAATGAGCTCTTTTATTTCTCTCGACTTTCTCCGAGACGCGCTCTGTATAAACAATTGGAATAAAAGCTTTCGGTTCCGTAAAAATCTATTCGATTTGCCATATAATTCAATCAAATCGAGAATGCTAAACTGCAAACATCTACGCAATGTACTTTTGGAAAATTGTCTTTACATAATGTAGGTACTTATGGAAGAGTCAAATAGTTTTCTTAAGAAAAAGTTGTACAGTAATGCATATGAGTCTCCCTCGGTATGTAAATAAAGGGAGAATGTGTTCGAATTCCAATGGTGTATTATGTGCTACTGAATTTAGAGTAATGACAAGGAAAGTAGTGGTCTGGTCTGGTTGGTGAATGAATGCGCAGTGAAGTTAAAGCATTAGGAAATGAAAAGGCTGATTTTCTATATGATAAGATGAAAGATGTAAGTTGTTATCGTAAATGTAAATACATTTGGAGGAAAACTGAAGAGGAAGGACGAGTGGGGCTCTGCGTGAGCCACGTAGTTCCCTTATAGACAGAAAGTATATTTTAGGACGTTGTTTTGCTATTTATGTGTGATGGGATGAGCTTTGATCTATATGCGGTCTCGCTCTTCGCTATTTCTACAGTGAAGTGTGCTGCGGTCTATAATACACTGTACTAGAATCTCTCTTCGCTTCGGTTCGTTTATTTTAGGTCTAGTGAGACAGTTTCGGTTTATTTTCTACATATATGAGTTGAGTAGAGTTCAGATAGCGTTTTCCGTCTTCCTTACCTATTTTGCAATGTTTCAGCAAGCTAGTCTATCTTCTATAGGGAATAACTTACACAACTATTCGTGAAATGTATTCTAAAATGTATACCTACCTAGCAAATCTATGGTATGTACGATACATGCATGTGTGTACAGTATACTGTATGTAATGTAGTAGATATCAAACATGAAGATTCCCACAGAAAGATTCTTGAGTCTCTTCCCTCTTATCCCAAGTGCCTCTGCTCCAATTTCTCTGCTCACTTAAAGAAGGAAAAGCCGACAAAGCTATTTGTATCTTTACGCGTGTTTCTATCCTCCACTCAATATATCCACCACCGCTTACTCCTTATAGTCCAATTTCAACTTTCAAGAAATACATCTACACATACATGTACCTATTTACCAGTTGTAGTATGTATAGTGCTTACATTCATTGATTTACCTTCAGTGAATCACTTTGACTTGACATATACTGATATACTATCGCCAAATTATATCCACTACTACTTATAACTTACAGATAACTGTATTATACTTCCTTTTCCTTGTGCTACAAGTATCTATGCACTTTTAGGTGTAGGTACTCGTATCTTGTTGAATTGATGGAATGTGATATCAAGGATCTCTTATCTCAATTTCTGACTCCTGCCGCTATTATAAAGCCATGACATCATATAGTTAAGGGCATTTACAAATACACACTACACACTAGCCTTGTCTTAAGATTACCGCAGTTTGGCTTTCACCGACTTTAAGTTGTCTTGGGATTTCCCTTTTAGTTTCTCAAGTCGTGTACTCAATTCTTAGATAGAAGAGACCATTACCTATGCATCAGTATACAAATACTAACAGTACTAAGGAAGTCATGTCTATCTTACCTATTTAACTCCTAGTAAGGTAGCTTCCTTTTATATCTTCTTTGATGACTGCACCTTGATAACTTCACTTTTGAAGGAGATGAATGGCCATTGGGATTTCCTTCGCTACACTATTAAAGAGCACTTGCTCTTTCAGCTATTAGCTATTCTACACTACATTAGTTTATCAGGTACAGAAATATCCAACCAAAACCAGGTAGATTCGTTTTGGAACATTTTACTCTTTTACAAATATGGAAGATACAGAAAAGGATTATTAGGACATAAATATCTGCAAAATGCACTATTTAATTCCAGGCAACTTATATCCGTAATATACAATATAATAATGCATACACTAAACGGCAGATTGAGATGAAGTCATCGGTTTTGTAAAATTTGAATTTGAAGTAAGTGACATTTTTAAGACAATTATTTCGAGCTGATTATTTTAACTAATGACAATGACTATACTGTTTGTTGGGCAATTTATTGTCTACGGCATTTGGTGTATTTAAATATAATTTTATTCTATTAATAAGGAAACCCCACAGATTTCCCTAAAAATATGTATGGTCTTTCCTTTCATGGATTGCTTTTTCAGTACATAGAGGATAATTATTCATTGACACTTTTCGGAGAACTATATCTCACGTAATTCGTAATATTAAGCGTATTATAAATTTTCTTTGTACTTGTCTGTTTATTTTGTGAGGTAGCTAACGATTTACTAGTGACTTTTACTTATAATGCGTGGTAACTTACTAATTGGCTAACAATAAGCCATAAAAATTACATAACTGTGGGAAACGTAATGGGAGAGGCGGGGAGGGTATTTGTGCGGATTATTTTATAAACCTGGATTATTAATGGGGAGTTAGGTACCCATGCTGAGTCGCTGGCGCCTACATCGTTATGTAAATGGTTATCTATCACTTTGTAAAGATAATAATAAAAAGAAAGGATATTTTATGCATGAAGGGGAAAGCAAATGTTGATTTCGTGGGGCGAAGCTTTGGTTCGGTTTGTTTGTCGGCTGAAAGGAGCTTTGCTTGCTGTGCTTTGGTGTTGGCTCACAGTTCGATTTCCTCCGTGTTAATGATGTTCCTGTGCCGTAAAACTCAGCGATGTGTTTTGAATGGAAGTTTTTTGCCAGTATTGTAAATTTGACTGGTGCTTTTTCGCTTAATGATCTGTTCAGTGTCACCGGTGTCCTTGACAGTTGTGTTTGGTGAAAGTGATAGATGGTTATGTAAATTATCACATGGGAAATTATGAAAGGGTTCAATTCAGCCCAGAAAACTTTTCACATCACAAGTATTACATTACATCGCATTACAATACATCATGCTAGAAAACCATTCTGTATATGGGGAAATATCAAACACTATTTCATTGTGCTGAACGCGATTCTCCTTTTCATACTTCCCCAATTAGCATACGTACGCTAACCATGTAAAAAGTTGATTAGGTAATAATTACTGTACCGAGAGTTAATCATAATAGTGTTTTTTGATTTTGGTTATTTCTTTGTATCGTCATTTGAATTATTCCGCCAACGAAATTAATACTGTAAAAGCTACTAAAAAGTTTAACAATGCACAGAGAATAAGGTCACCTGAGTACAGTGAAAGTATAACGAGGTTATTTTGACGGTCTTCGTATTGTAGAACGATGTCAATTCCTAAAGTTAAGATTTTTTCTAAACTTTTATCAGTACATCTATAATTGGAACTGTGAAATTATATGCTTTTGCAACCCAGATGTGAAGTTACAGAGTGTAGTTTATACTTGAAAGTTGTAAAATATTGTATAGGCAGGGGAAGTTATGATAAAATTTAAATAATAGTATTATGTGTTTCACATTTCCCAAGTTATTCTAATGCCTTATTCATCAGAGGCAGAAGTAATTTATCATCCATTTGATTAATTTTATTACCATATTGACGCTATTGTTTCTTTGCTGTTACAGATATATTGGAAAGCTCCGAGGGGAAAACTATTGAGTGAAGTATCTACCCCATATAAAGCCACTATCATCTATGCCCGTTGGAAAGTGAAGTCTTCGGAGTGTTTGAGTCATTTCATTGTTTGTTATCAAACGAAGCCATACTATTCCATCTTGTCGTCGGCGTTCTCCTTTGGGTCCATCAGATGGGATGTTGAGAGAGTGCTGATATAACAATAAGCTAAAAGACGAACGACCTACTTCTTTGGACGTTTCTCGAACTAAATTATTGAAAGTTTGAATTATTCTAGTCTGGTTTCACCCGTTGCCGTCTGAAAATCCTTTTCTTCGCTTTTTCCCAGGTAAGATTTGTGATCAATATTAATTAGATAGTTTTATAGTCAGATGTGACATGCCTGAAGAAAACAAAGGGAAAGGTTCAGCTCAAATCTCAATTTTATTTAGAGTTGCTTTACTAACTTTGCCTTTGTTCGAAAAACTGAACTACTAGGTACACCTTACTACCTAAGTTGACTTGAGTATAGACTTAATGCTGCTGGTTTGGTTGCAAGTGAACCAAAGGTACAACGGTATATATGAGTTTAGTTAGTACTTCGTAGTTTGAAACGAAAGTTAGGTTACGTTTTCCATGCAAGACGAGTCATGGAGTCTCAGCTGGCTTGGCTAGATCATGTTTTATTGCGCAGAAAATTTGTTAGGAAGCTAAAGAAAGGTTGTATATATTTGAACTGGTGTATTGTGGAAGGAAAAGGAGAAAGTCATAGGAATAGCAATTCAAGTAAGACGATAAGTTTATAGTCTAAGTCCAGTAGGACTGATAATAGGAGTGTTCTGTTCTGTCTGCACTCTTTACTACTGCTGCCTAAGAGAAGGAGAGCACAAATTGAATTGAATTCAATCGAGCTAAATTGAAAGGACTCATATGGCTATAAAACTTGTAATGGAGTAGCAGACCAGACTTTTAAGCTTTTCCCTTCCGTTTCAATGTTGGACAATAGAGATTTTTGAATGGAACAAGAAAGCTTTAGCTTTGCTTTAGTTTACTTTAGCAGGAACCAGTGTCTTTTCTCTTTTCTATAGTACACAGACTACATACACTGCATTACTGTAGCTCAATTCTATTTTTCAATATACAATACAGTCAAAAAACCAATGCAGACTCACAGTCAGAGCACATATGCGATAAAGAAAAGCTTGAGAAATGTCTAAACAATTTCTACAGGGTATACTCTCTATTAATTCTTCTTTTATGTATTCAAGAGCATGAAAATTTTATAAACCCTGAACTAGAATATTCTTTTAAGATTTCTCAACGAAAAGTGAATGGAAGTCCAGTCCACTCATGCCATGGCACATAAGAAGGATTGAATCAAACGGATTGTATTAAATGCAATTGAGTTCCCTGTCATGTCAAAGATAGAAATTTCCTCGATGGGCTTTTCCTTTCCCTTACAACCCAAGTGATGGTTTTATTCGACACAACCAACAGACTTAGACTTTTAGTCAGTCACATTAAGAGAGTGTACTATTATGTTATGTTCTATCTCTAGGTAATGCTTCACTGACCTGTACATTTCTGTTTCACCAAAAGAAATCAAACTTTCTTCTCCGCTTCCTGTTTAAATTTTTTAAAGAGCTGACGACTGAATTGACGTCTTTGGTAAAGTATTCATTACTGACGTTTCTTCAGGATGCTTTAGAACTTTTTCAGGGTTGGATTTTCGGACATCAAAATTAAAAAATTTTGTTTACCGAATAGCCAATGTGGAAATTGATTACGACGCACATGGAAGGCTCCTCACTAAGCGATCTTTGCAAAAAGACTAACTTATGCTTCAGGGGCTCAGAAGATAAGAGGCTTAAACATAGTTTATAGTTTGTGCAATAGATTTATAGAACACTAGAAAGACAGGTACGATGAGGATATCGTCATACAGTAGAAAAGAAAGTTAGTAATAATACAAATAGCTTAGGTAAGCATGACTTTCTATTGTGCGCTTTTTCTAGATATAAGTGTCCGAACAGTTAATAAATGACCTTCGGTCATATTTTAGCAACTTTTGCCAACAGTGTGTGGAGCAACAAAAGTTCTGCATATATAGGTATTTAATTATTCAATACAGTTAGAAAAATGTTTTATTTTTAAAATAAATACCTTTATACATATTTAATTTGGTTGTAAAATAAGCATTCTATAAATGATTCCAGGTCTTGCAAAGGTTTTATTATATTATTGCTGTGGATTTACTTACAGTGTAATTTTTGGGGTATTTTATCTCCTCGTGGTCGTTTATTATACATTATGCGATATGGTAACTGAAATGCCAGTGTTCCGTAATTACAACAGAATACAGTGTGGGTTGTGTGGTGCATGTAATGTATGATTGTGACTGTATTAGAACGTGGTAGCTCGTTTGCCATTTGTTTACGGCTTATGACGCTAGAGAAGAGAAAATGAGCCGCTTCTTGGCCATAACATGAGAGTTGAGGGCAGGAAATGTCTTTGCAGTTTTGTAGCAAAAGGAAATTGAAAAGTATGGTCGTTTCCTCGGAAAAATTGCGGACGACAGTAGTATCTAAATGCTAGAAGACAGTATAATGTATGTCCTGCACTAGAAAATGATATAAAATAGTGTTTGAGGGATCTGGCAGTGCATGCAGTAATATATAGACATCGAGAGAGTTAAAGTATGACCATTTGTATGAAAAATTGTATGATAAAATGTTGAATTGAACATTATTCCGGGAATTCCAAGGGATTGATGGCATTGTCTGTGGGAAGGAATAGTCCCTTTGTAGATTTTGATGTGATGTGCATTGCTCAAGCTAAAGTTAAGATTTATCTTGAAAACCACTGGGATGTGAACGGGGCACGCATTTTGACACGCAGGCATCCCTTCCAACTTTTTCTTGTTTCGTACGCATTCCTCATGTCTGCAACTGTGTTTCGCAATACTAATATTATATCCCTCCTCTACTATTGCAGTAGAACAGTGGAAACACGTATAACTCTACTGTACTAGAGTCCTGTACGACCGCACATCCTATAGAGAGCTTCCGGCTCTTATTAGCCCTTTTCCGATTCCCGTTATTCCAAGCTGTGATTTCTTCAGAGTTTCCGGCTATTTGCCCTTGATAAATTTTTCTCGAGTCTTTTCCTTTTTCTTTTTCCTATTTCTCACAATCAGGCAGCAATCTTTCGTATCAGTGTCTCTCATGTCAAAGTCAAGTCAACTTGGAAACAAAAAAGAGAGTTCAACTCTTGTACTCTGCTGTCATCGCTTTATCATTTGACAAAGTGCTAATACTTTCGTAACAAAACTCGACTTTCTTCTCTAGTATACTAAATATGTATCCATTGTCTCTATTCTCTGTCTCTTCACTTTTTTACAAGAACAAATAACTGATCTACCTATTTGACCAGAGCTATCTAGAAATATAGAAAATGGGACGCTATTACTATAAATAGCCAATATTTCCATCTAACTGTTATTTGAAGAAAAGTCTCCAGGATGTAGGAAGTCTTTCAGACAGAAACAATCATTCATGAACATATTTCAATGGAAGCTTAAGAATTATTTATGAACGCCTCGCTGATAAAAGACAATGGGAAGAAGAAAAGAGCATGGCGAAGGGAAAGGAAAAATGTGAGCGATGGGGGAAGAAGTTAAAGTTTTCACTGACGGAGATCTCTCTAATTGAGGGTTAGTCTCATCTCATCTCATGGCTAAGTTGGCATATTCTCGTGGAAAATTTCCACTTGAGCGAATTTAACTCAAAGCTGAGCTGACGTCTCTTGTTTTTTGAGTGCATTGTTTTCCAGTTAGTACCAATGTTCTTTACTCTCTGTTTGTACTGTTTTATGTTGGCTTAAGTAAAGCCAAAACCATTCACTATACCTATACCTTAACCAAGTACAGAAAAAGAGCAGTTCCGTAGTGTAAAGTGCCATATAAGGGAGAGGCTTTCAAATGAATGAATGAACGAATGAATGAGTTAGTTGGCTGGATGAAGGATGAACTGCTGTGCAGCGAAATAAACTAAAGTTAAGGAAGGCAGGGGATGGAAAGAAAGATATTACTTACAACTAACGCAACGTTGAATACTACACATGGTGTAAGTTTATGCAATCCTCCTAACTCAAGTCAAGTCAACTAAAGACAAGACAGATATGCACCGCAGATATGCTTGATGCTCCTAGTGTAAAGAGACGAGAGTACTCTCACAATTGAAAACGAAAGAACATATTTCTTTTAATTTCAGTTCCCCACAACCCATATACAGTCTTATATGCTTACAATACAATAGTGAATGTGGCAATAACTTGGTAATAATATTATTACATGTATCTAACTATAGTGCTCATTGTGTTTAAGATATGCTACTTTATGCAAAAGTAAATAAATATTGTATTATATTATAGTAGGTGTGTGCAACGCAATATGTAGCATATTTACTTTACTCCGTAATATTACAAGGTAGGTAGTCTAGATAGTATACTGGATACTTATTACATCTTACAGCTGCTAACATAGAATATTGTAGGAAAGGATGAAAGTTTTCTCTAGGCGAGTAGTAGTTCTTTTCATGAGTATTATTGTAGGGAATAGAAGTTTGTTGTATGTAGCTTTAGTGGTTTGGTACTTGGTAGATGGATCCCAGTAGATAATCCTGGATACATAAAAGTGAAGAATGGGCTTAAAATTCTAATAAATCCTTCAAATATTTGGCAATGTTCTGCCAAGCATTTATTTCACTTTACTCATTTCATGCTCTGCCTACTGTAGTCGTAGTGAGTGGTAGTATCGTGCTCTCTACTATATAATATTACGTTGTATCTCCATTGTATTGCATTCTTGTATTATTACAATATGCGTGCGTCGGCCATATAGAAAAGCTGGGTGACTAAAAGCATCAAAAGGCAGGCCAGTTAAGTAGAAAAGGCAGATAGTCAACGCTTTAGCACGAGTATTAAATACATCCTCCTCCTGTCTAGTAGTTAAAAGTGTACGCATTTTTAGACTTAAGCTAAAAATTTATATCTATAGCTCGGTTGTTAATTTTTGTTAAAAAAGTTTTTGTATAATACTATAATAGGTTACATGCGTATTTTTTATGATACTTCATTCAGAGTAAATAATATGAATGAAAGCAATAGTAAAGGCTTATTCGACAATATTGTACAATTATTAGCTGAAAAGAGAAAAGTCCAGTAGCTATATGGTACAGAATAAACTGGGTTATTTTGACTAATAATGAAATGACTGTGGTAGATCTTAGGAGCCTGAGTTGAGTGAAGTGGGAACGAAATTAAAAAATGTTGGGTAAGAGATCGTTGGGATTCGTATGTTAACTTGACTATTTGCTTTGTTCTGTCATATTAGTCATGGGAAGAGACGAGGTTTACTTGGGTATTAGTAGATTTGAGATAGTTGGGGTTGTATTCAAGTATATGTGGATAGAGCACTGCCCTGTCATCGTAAATCATAATTGGCTTGCTTTGCTCCAAGGAGAAATGAATTACTTTCCGTATTTTTGCAGTCAAATTGGCTCTAGTCTTGAGAAATCACTTGGGAGCTAAATAGCGACTTGAAAGTTTTCTTTGAAAAAGCAAACGCTTCCCACTCCTTTTCATTCCCTAGCTGTTTTTCTAGTCTACATGCACACATGCATGCAGAGTGACTTTATGGATTTGATATTTCAGAATTCAGACGGACGATGAAGAGTAATCTAATTCCAATGTACATTTCCGATGCCAAGCGAATGCTAGAAATTAAATTTCTCTCACATACTAAAGAAGAATAGTTGACTGTTCTGTTCGTCTTGAGTACAGTAAGCACTCCCACTGCACTGGAACGACATAAATCCTTTGAGTTTCTTTAGATGTTTCTTTTTTGTTCGTATGTTAAAGTGATGGTGGCGTGCCACAGACTAACTAATTATGGTTTAGTTCAGTTCACGCTTTTGGTGATCTTTTTGGCTAGGAGCAATAAATCCCACGAGTCTTTAATAAATAAACTCTTTGCTCTTAATTCCTCTTGCCAAAAGTCAAGTCAACCAAAGTAAACTTGGAGAACAACGTTCACTATGTCTTATGTCCTGTCGTTATCCCACAGAACCTATAAAAGTAAGGCTACACATTGTAAAGAAACTCTTATCAATATGGTAAACCTACTACATATATTTTAACTAAACCAACAACATAAAGTCAAGTTAAGATAATAATATGTCCTTTATAGACTTTTGGCTGACATGACATGACAAAACGACAGTATGCTAAAAGTTATTATAAGAAACTGATCTGGTTAACCTTATTGTCTGCGCTACTACGATATTAATCTAACCTCCCATTTCTTGTACCTATAAATAATATAGTTGTATAACAATATTATTAGAAAATTTATTTGGAAAACTCATCAAGTGTGCAATCTGGGAAATAGAAGGAGGAATAGAAACAGAGTCCGTGAAATAGAAGTCTATTGGTCTGGAGTTATTGCCTATTTGTTATTCTGATTGTGTGGCTTGTCCTCTGTGTACATTGCTCTTTATGTATTGTTATTTCTGAATTGAGTGACTGTGAGTGAGTTAGCTTACAAATCGCAGTGGCTTGCTAGCTCATCCGTGTTACGAACAAGAGTATGTGGTTTAATTTAGTTTCACCCTTGCCATGCCGTTCCTGCTATCAATGTATGCAATGTAGCGTGTAAGGTGATGTAGGTGTATCTGTCTATTAACCAAGCTGTTGTTCTCCACTCCATCCACCTAATGCAAATAATACCTTACCAGTAGTGTCCCTATTCCATTTAAACGAAACTAGGAATATTTGGAAATGTGGTGGCAAGGAAGGTTATTTAATGTGGATCCGAATCCAACTTGGCTCAGCTGGCATATTGTAGTCCAATCCAACTTGACAGAATAACGGAGCAGTAAATCCCGGAAATCTACAATTCCATTCAATGGATTCACGTGTCTTCGATTCTCATCCGGATTTCTCTCTCCTGGTGCAGTTACATGACACAGGGCCAATAGTGTATGAAATAGACATGCATACCCGTTGTCTTTTCACAAATATGATGTAATTCGCCTTATGGTATGCATTACACGATGGTGAACTGGGTCATTATGTCCTATAGGTGGAATAATGGAATTGCTTTGTATGTATATTAATATTAGTGGAAGCTAGGTGCTTTTGCTGTGGACAATTTGCATTTGAATGTCTTATCCAATCAGTAGTGGCCTTATGGTGCAGTTGCGTGATCTTTTGAATTATGATTGACGAAAGGAACAGGAGTTACTTAACTTTGTGCTACGGTTTACTGTTCCACATAAAGTACTCCTGCATACCTTTAGTGAATACTTATACATGTAAACTGACATGATTAACTCTACATAGACACTGGGAATGTGTGCAATGTAAGTTCTCCAGTTTGGTAGTTTAAGTAAGAACTTTAGTTGACTTATCGTTACGCTAGACGTTACCTGCTTACATTACATAACGAATAGCACCTCACTCGACTCATAAAACAAGCATACCTGCTTTTTGTTAACATATTAGAAATTCTATGTAGTTATATATCCATTGTACATGTCTATGCACAACGAGCTCCTCAAATTGCAAATGCCAATAAGTTAAAGAGAAGTTAACTCTCGTTAAACTCAAAGGGAGAGAGAGAGTGAGAGAAAAGTAGGGCAAAATTTTCAAAGAGGAGAGCAGCTTGAAGGAATATTTTCAAGTTACTAGTGTATATGTGTACTACATACATAACATAGTAGTGAAACTAAGTGTAGAAGAGAAGTTAGGACAGAAGGGAAGGGAAGTGAGCAAAGCACCCAGTGTATTCAATGTTGACGACGAGAGTAGGCACAGTAAGTGCGACGTCAAAAGTCAGGACTTGGGAGTCTCTGTCCGGAATACTAAAATATTCGTGCAAGTCAGGAGGAAAGTGAGAAACGAAGCAAAGTACTACTAAAACAAGGAGGGTATACAAGTTTAGGTTTAAAGATACATGTTTATACTGTGTGGAAGGTAGTATGTATGTCGTGGTGACGGAGGATTCGTATATGATGTAGACAGGAGACACCTACAGTACACGGATTTGAATATAAGTTGTATATAGTTGGTTGACAGTAAGTATGTGAATGTGAGTAGTGCTTCGGAAGAGGAATAAGAGTCCCGTGCCATGTATGCAAGTGTGGCTAAGCAGAACCCTTTCCCTCGCAGAAAATTCATGTAAAGCCGTAGCGGATATTTGATAGCCTATATAAGTGGAAATGGGGAAAGTGCCTCAAGTGGAAATACATACATTGCAATAGTTAGCTTAGTTTAGTTTTGGCTCACTTTCGCTAAGGCTCAACCAACTACCAACTTGCTTGCTCTTTGCTACTTCCTAGCTTCGGTTCACTTCAGTTTAATGTATGTGGAGTGGACTTAGGAGAGACAGACGAACTATCTGTATCTACCAAGGCTATGAGTCCCTATGTACCAAGTAAGCGAGATGAATCTAAACCAAAAACCAAGTGAAAGCAAAATTTCTACAATTTCAACTTGATAGCTTACATTTACTTTCTCTTCACAGATAGCTTACGTTACGTTAGCTTCTAACGACAGGAAATATTACACCAGAACCAAACCAGAAAAAAAGAAATCAGTATTCTTATCGTAATTCCCCAGAATCTTGTCATTATTGAATGGAGGAGCAAAACTCATGTTTACCTGAACTCAAGAAACTTCTATCTCCCATGCATTTTAAAGAAATTGTCTAAACAGATCCTTCTCTAATACTTTTTTCAAACTTTATCTTAAGTACGTACGACTTAGAATGTTTTCTGCACCTTATTGAGTAACTTGACATAAAAACAAAGCATTTAAGCATTCATGCCACCAAGGTACTGTGCTTATCCTTATCCTTTTGGTAAATACTTACTACTAATACTTAGGAGTTACTTATTGTTAGTTTGACGAGATATTTTTCAACGACTCTATTTTCTCTTCAAAACACATAACCAACGCAGTTTAGCAGAACAATTGTAACACTCACCAACATCTACTCAAAATTTCCAAGAATGGGAGCAAAATGGAAATGTGAAAGTTGATAATACCATGGTATGCTCTGCAAGACGAACTATTGCCAAAGTTTACTCGGGAAAATTTGTTGATTCAAGCGAATTGTAAAAACAAAGAGAGTGATAACATTTTCACGGAATTTGGTCAACGCAATTCATTTACATATTTAACTAGAAGCTCAAGAAGGTCTTACCAACAAATCCACTGTCTTTTATGTCGGATAAAGGGTGTCTTACTCTACCCTTTCTTCCCAACTACAATAAAGTTTCATGGAAGTGAATATGTAAACTCGTTGTAGCTATAGGATATACTGAATTCTAGGCCGTTACTGTATAAACATACCGTGTCTCCCAAATTATTTCCCTGGAACGTACTGTTTGCGTCATTTTCCAAGAAACTTAAGAACTTAATAATTTTGTATATATCCCCCTTTTCGATCATATAAAATTTAATCGTTGTTGACAAATTCTATGCCAATAAAATGCTTTTCGGTGATGGTCATTTTCATACCTAACTTTTCGAATATTTTTTTCGTGCGTAAGCAAAAAGTAGTAGCGAAAGGAAAAGGTTTTTCCATTATATTTGAAGCACCAAATAGTTACTCCCTAGTGAAAATTGTAGGTTGGTTGTTAATGCTGATGATACGGTATTACATGTGACACTATTCCTTTGTTGACGTAGCGGATTTGTAATCGAAAGTTGCAACTATCTGTCAAACGCATCCGAAATTCGGTCAATCACATTCGAATATGGTAATAGCTGCAATAAAAAAACCTCTCTTGAATAAGAGAGCTGTTTTCTGTATAAATCGCTTAATTCGAAAACTGATGTCATTCATGTCTGACTGCGTCTTTGTTCGTGTAACAATTTTGGGAATTGCATGGACAATGTATTCAGAGTTGGTGTAAAAACTGAAAATGTTTCCTAGCAGAATATCTAAGTAGAAGTGATAAAACGGAAGGACACACATGCAACTTAATGCAATACACTCAACTGGATTCCTCCATGTTGGAGTTACACGCAAGACAAGTGTATGTACACATACGACTGCAGGATTCTGGAAGCACTACTAAATATGGATATATTATGGGACAGATACCTAGAGACTTAACCCAGTGTATTCATTCATACATTGTTATGCCATGGTGCTGAAGTTGAATCATCCTTTTGTTTCAGTTGAGCTGAGAAAAAATATAAAAAAACTCTGTCGCACATTTGCATTGTATATTCAGTTCACATTGGTTCGGACCGAACGAAGCATCACATCGCATCATCTGATGTTGATGTTACATAATATTACATGTAGTTTAGAAAGTGTCTGTGTCCCACACATTCTTTGTACTTGTGCAAATATTCTAAGCATGTCTCAAACAATGCTTACACTTTTTCTACAAATACTACTTACATTTTTACAGTAGTCACATGTTACATACAAAGTTCATGGTACACTTTCGCATTGTTAGTATCTGTTAAGTTATTTTCTGCACAAACAATATTTCTCCTAGTCTACAACTACTACGCTTATTATAATAATGTACACTTATGTTGCGTACTCCAATTTGTAAACTTTGTTAGCACAGTTAGTTCACTTTTATTTTCTCAACTATTACAAAGCACATAATATAAACTATAAAATTCCCAAAAAGTACTAGTGTATACACAACTATATAATAATTCGCTTTTCGTATACTTAAAACTGTTCTTTTTCATACTTGAACTGTCATAGTTTGAATTTTTTCCTTGTCTTGTCTACTTTTGTATTTACTTGGACTGCAATCAAAGAAATTCAAAGAAGATGTGAATGAGTTTGGCCTATTCTCCTTTGTAACTGTGATGGGACTGTTGCGACAAAAGATTAGACTATTGCGTCTCTACTTTTGTTGCTTATGTAATGTACGGTGGAGTAATAGTCGTTAGGATTCTGAGCAAGGCTGGGTACACATGCTGATAGACAGGTCAGACCAAACCCAACCAGACCACCATGGAAGAACGACACAAAAGACTGAAAGCATTACAGGAAATAGGAAAACTAAGAGAGAAAAGAATTGGAATTTTTTGAATGGGAATTGGCTCATTTCACCGGATTTTCTATCCAACTGTCGAGATTATGGTATAGAACATACTCAGCATTTGGGACCGAATCCTTTCCTTACCAAAGAATATACCCAGAACTTTTCTTCTCTCCGCATCTCATTCTAAGCTCTGTCTTACTCTTTCTTTCCCAACTCTCTGCACAATTCGAAGGAACCTTTGCAAGAATTCCTATGCGACCGCTGAGTGTTATGTTGTCCTGCCCTGGTGTGAACTTTCTCTACTTCGCCATTATAAACTTATGTTACGCTATGCTATACGCTATACTATTATTTATAAGAATCTTCAGGTTTTCACAATGACAAGTTTGTGTTTGGTTAATAAATAAGTTAGTTAATAGTTCTCCAGTAGAGTATTAATGAATTCGCCTTTTATATACTTGTTTTCTATTTCCATCAATTTGTCCCTCTCTGCCTGTAAAATATTAAGTAAACAAAAACAACCGAGTATTTATTTAATATTAGTGTTATCTTATTATGTTAATCTAAAGAAGCTGAAAAGTTTGGAAGTGAGTATAAACACATGATGTCTGCAGAGTATTTCTGTTAATGTCTTTTACTAGACAAGACAAGACAAAGTCTTAACTGTAACTTAACTTACGCAACTTAACTAAGCTGTTGTGTTAAACGTTGCATCTACTCCTCAAGTAATTGCACAAAAGGGATTATAAGGATTTTCTTTCCTTCGCTTATACTCATAGTGTGCTCTTTGCAAATTGCTCCGATATACATCTAAGGACTGAAGAGCAGAAGTGTTTAATTTAAGTTGGACGAAGGAAAGTCTCAGAAGTAAACAGTGCTACAAACAAAATTCGAGTCTTTCCTTATACGGCATTACTTATACATACACCAGAGTGGAAACGAATTCAAAGAGTGGAGTATTAGAGAATAGGCTGAATCTCGCCATAAGAGTTTTATTCTAACACTATGCTGCTAGCTACTTCTATTTCTTTAGCAGTGGCACTATAATCGAAAATCATTTGACCTCTTGCCAATTTTACAGCTCAACTGTAAAATCGTTCATACAGAGAATCTGTTAGTTCGGCGAGCTACTCATGGAGAAAGTTATAGGCGTCTGGTCTGAGAATCGAGATGGGGAATGAGGATTTCTGCTGGAGGGAGGACAGCCGATTGTTTTTAGTAGTCTCTTTCCAGCAGTCTTATCCATCTATCTCTCTTTCCCTTCTTTCCTCTTGCTATTTCTATGTAGTATACATACGGAGATGCGGAATACTACACTGCAGTTGCACTTAGCGTTATTATTACGCTAATAGGAACGTACGGTTGGATTTTCAATGGGTTGAGGAAAAGGGAGAAAATGTAAATTGTGTCACCCTGTACACATTTGATGTACTTTTCGAAATGAAGCCGTCTTTTCTGTTGTTTTAGCTGTAAGAGCAGTTTAGGAGTTTAGTTGGTGTTTCTGCTGAGCCGTCATCCTATTTCTTCTTGCTATTGTTTTACTACTGTTTTGGTGGCACGTAGAACACATTCAGTTCCAACATTTACATCACATCAGAGCAATGCTCATCCCATAGATAGAATTCTACTGCTTACTTTACTTACACTCTACTTGCTCCTATTAAGTAGTAAGTATGTATAGGTAGCTCCTCACTCTCGTCAGCTCACATCAATTGCTCTTGTAATCAGCTGACGGAGTCGACACAAGACAACAGAACAGCAAAAGACAAAACTCGAGTGATGTTCTCTTCTGTATAAACTCTGTTTGTATCCCGTACTCCTCTACAACCTATCTATCTGTTTATATGCATCCAGAGACAGAGCGAAAAGCGTAACGAAATGAAACGAATCGCCTCTTTGCAGAACGTAATGGCCCCATGTGAGTCCCTTCTGTTGTTGTAGCAGAGTAGTTCGTACCTAACATGAATTTCCAACCAATCTACTATTACTACTGCCTACTCTGCCGTGTCGTGTCTTCTTTCTTTATAAAACTTCTATTGTACAGTTGTACATTAGTGTATTACATACTTGGAATCTATGATCAAATATATTCCTTATTCAGTCCTATATATCTACAGATAATATTCCCGTATGTTTGTGTGACCCAATGGATAAGAAAATATTCATGAGTATGGAAATAGGAAAGAAGTATACGAGGAGTGAATGTATGTGTTCATATGGAACACGTAATGGATTATATTTATGAGAATGCATCCATTTGTCGTTCGTGTAGTAATTTAGTCAGATTCGAATATTCAAATTGGGAGAGGAGTAATAGTCCTGAAAGAGAAATGCACATATACATATGTGATCTGTCCTGTTTTCCTTAGCGTTCAAATTTGAATGTGTGAAAACATTACGTAGCTACTTCCAATTCGATCGAATATTTACTACAGATAGATGCTAATAGATTAGGGTGCTCTCTTCTCATCCCCTTAAAGAGCACCTCCCATAAATCTCTGTCTTTTGCATACAAAAGTACCCATATGACTTTCCTTTCATATTGACTCTCTTTTATCAATCTATCTGCTGAATGGATGTGTGTATCTCCCTCCATTTTTCTAGTTACAGTTGTTCGTCTGTCCTATTTGTATGTATTGCTCCTGTTATTACTTTTATGCCATTATTTCCTTGGATTTCTATAAGTAATGTATCTTACAGTCTCCAATGTATGTCTGTCTCTCCTCTATTTTCCAAGTAGTTATGTACACAATAGATTTTTAGCAACAGACAAATACTACTAGGTTAGGCCTTCTTTGGCTCATAGTCATATCTAGCCAAAGAAAAAAAGAATAGCGCTCACATCAGCTAGCTCACAAATTGATTTCCATCCTGGATCTTATTGTAAGTCTCTAAGGCGGATTCCCATATTAGTTCACATTCACAATACAATAGAAATACATAGAATTCATCCTATACTCTTCTACATACTATACAGCTATTGTGACGTGAGTAATTTCTTAACCTGAATACTCACATACACTTTTATAAGGCTCTATCTATTATGTACTTACATTGTATACCTACTTACATTGGATTTGTGAATTCTGTGTACTTTACAAATAGTATACTACTGTAGTATAAATACATAGCACCTTCTATCTATGTATGTATAGGTAGTGTAAGGATGAGATGAATGAGGAAATGGGTCGGAATGGGATTCAGCAATAGCTTGTAGATTGAGAATAGTAGAATCGATGAATTACTTGTGTGGCGAGGCAAGGTTAGCTTTAGATACTCACAGATGGATAGATGGATGATGAAATGTGAAGAAAGGAACCACTACTGTAGAAAGAAAAGAAAAGTTCAGCTCACTCACTCACCCAACCAAGTCAGACAAACTATCTTCTTTTCTTCCACACAGTACTACTCCACTAACCAGAATTTCACTGTTTCGCTTACGTTTGCTTACACTGCAGAATGACTTAGTTTGATTTCCTATGTGTTGTGGTCTACATTTGGATGCCATCAGTGCATTCCACTATCGTTATCCTATATTGTATTGTTGACAAAGAAATCTCGGCGTCATTTCTGTTTTCATACTCTTACCGTTTTATTCACTTCAAAAAGGACAACAGATTAGTGTGCATTCTTATGTAAGTGTTGGTAATAAACCTTTAAAAATTTATGGCACATTGTATAATATTTGTTACAATATGAAACATAGATGATCGACTGTTGAGTACTTATGTATAAAATGTAGAATACTATCTATTAAATTAAATTTTATCGAGATAATTGTGTATTTTGGATTCGTATGAAACTACAGTCCAGTATTCAACTTGATTGTTAAATTATTATGCATGCATTTTGAAAAATGTAATGTTAGGCCTTAGGCATAATAATGAAGGAAGTTTTTCTTGGCTGAAATCGGTGAACTGGAAAGACAGTTTTAGTCGGTCATACATGAGATCATTACACTCATTGCCATAAAAAGTCGTAAGTCATAACAAATGATGCTTGTCGAGGTAATTTCCGAAGCATTTAGCATACAAGAAGTGTCGTCTGCCTTATTTTGTGTAGCTTGTCCCATTAAATGTATTCTCTGTGCTTTTAGTGCACGGACGCCCTGGATAGTCTCTAAGTACCAAGAGAGAGTACCTTTCCGGTGTCGCATACGTAATCTAATGTTTGCAGTCGAATTTTCTGTTAACACTACACAATGCACCATTGTTTAGTAGCATAAAAGAGAAACTGCACAAACTATAGTCTTTCTTGCACTGTTTACTTGCATGCAAAATGCAAAGCGGCATATTCATTTAAAATGGTTATGTTTCGAAGACTGGGGTGCAAAGCCCTAGCGTTGCACTGCTTCATCACTTATGGATGAAACTGTTATAGTATAAGGTTTCCCTGCAGTCAGTTCGTTTGTTTTGGCACTTGGATACTCGGAACTGGTGGAAATCAAGAGTTTGTATTCCATGTATATTGTATTTGAAAGGGCTCAGAGCTAAACTACAATGTGTTCTGGTCTCTGTTGTTTTAATTGTGTTATCGTGCCTAGCAGATGGAACCAATTGTTTAAACAGATAGAAAGGTCGCTTATGAATCAAATCAAGGAACAGTAAACAGTAGCAAACAAATCAGGTCATATTTTATACATATAACTAATACGTCTGCTGTTCAACAGCCTATTACTGATTTGTAATTTGATGCGAACACTTTTATTAGAAATGCATAGCCAAGCATACCCAGTATTTATTGCTAATTAAGCTTTCCCTCAGTTTTACGGTTCTGGTTTTACTATACGATGCAGTTCTCCGTGTAATTGCTAATATTGGTGTTAATGGCGTTATAAATATTTTATGCTTGTGCTTAGCACATTCTGTCTTTATTATCGCCATTACAATCCTATTGCTTCCTCCAAAGAATCTCAAGCAATAAACATGTAAGTGTACATGACGCACATTAAACCAAGGTGAACTATTAGAAATGAGTTCATACGGTTCATATCCTTCCTTTTACTCTCAACAGCACTACTTAACAAGCGTAGCACTTGTATTAAATATTTCCCACTTTCCTCAAGATAAGTGACTATTTCTTGCCGACTAATTCTGTTGTGAAAAGGGCACGTTAGGGAATGCAGGACAATCAAATGAAAACATTAATATTACTTTTGCCCTTAAGTACTAACATGCATATTTCAAATAATAAATATTTTCTACAGAGTGGTAATTTTCTAAATTGCAATAATTTAAACTCGGATGCAAATTAATTTCCTGTAATTATAAATTGCAATGAAATTGATACAGGTTTTAGGACTGCTTTGAGTATTTCTCAATGAAGTTACTAGGTAAGCACTTACGAATGAAGTTTTGTTTCAATGTGCTTTGTGGATTGTGTAGCTTTCTGTGTTATGCTAATGTCTGTATTACTAGTTGAGGCCAGAATGTGCAGATAACACATTGGACTGAATTTTTGAAGCAAAAGTGCACAAATTGTTCAAGAATCCCGACAACTTTATTTAAATCTTGAAGATTTGTAATGTTGATGTAGTGTGATAAAGTATGTACCCAGTGAGTATCAAATTACGTAATGTTTTATGAAAGGGATTGATGCATAATGGACTAGGCACTATAGCTCTTTAGAAAGGGAAAATGTAATGGATTGAACAATAAGAACGAAGGTGAATGAAAGCACCTTACTTAGTTGCTACTCATTCTCATCAGGAATAATATAATGCGTTGAGTTGGAAGTAAGTGAACTGCTACATAAGCATCAAGAGGGAGAAAGGAGTATCTTTAAGGCACAATGCTATTGTCACACTAATGGAGCTCTCGTCTCGAGAAATTGGGAGAGAGAATCTGAATTCTGTTAGAATTGAGATGAGAAGAGGTGAAGGAGACTGAGTGAGCATTAAGTTGATGACGTGATCACACAGAGCTGTTTTTACTCTTATTGTATTTTTCATGTTTTGGGAGAGAAAGACATGCTCCGCTTCGCTTTCCTCTACTTTGTCATAAGTATACATGTCTTAGATCTAGGTATGCATTTATTCCGGATCATACAACTACAATAATCCCTCGACTTTTGTTCGGCGAAGATTTTGTCCGAGAAAACATTTTGTTTGCATTTTCATCAGACACTGCAATAATAGGTAAAGCAAAAGTAAAATTGGACCAGGTTAGAAACAGACAAGAGGACAAAAGTCCCTGGCGCAATAAAATCTTAGATGCTCACGACACTAATGTAGTCTAGCAAGGAAAGTAGATCATGAAATGCAATTCTCTCAAAATGAGAAGTCTAATGGTACGCTATGTTTTAGGAAATTTTGATGAAGGGATTCCATGTATTCTCTAGAAAATAGCGGAGGATAATGTAGAGAAACAAAAGGTTAAATTTAACATCTTTAGGTGTCTTGTCAGTTTAAAGAAGGAAAATCTATTTTAAGCTCCTCTCAGATAACGATAAGTGTATCATTTCAATTTTAGCAACTCTTTACTCTTCGCTGTTTTATATCGTTATCCTTAATGTAAATACAGCAATTGGAGAGCATAACAAAAATAACTATGCATTTGTAAGCCCGAATAGTGAAATTATTGAAAATAAGAAAGGTACATTTGTTTAGTAATAATTCCTAATATGACAAATGCAATATCTTCAATAACGGAATCTGAGATTCAAAATACTCAAAATAAACAGATAACCCAAGGAAAATGATGCAGTGTAGTGAACTGTATTGATCCCACTTTGTTTATTTCCAAATAGAATGTTTGGACAAATCGGAGTAAGATATAGGGGGACAAATGAAAGGGGATCACGCTTTTCCATTTTGAAATTCAAATCTTGGTAGTTTTCCATTACTTTTCTGAATTGAATTGACTACTGGAACAGATTGACTGCAAGTTGAAGAACCGATCGTGAGTTGCATTGAATCCCTTCAGCTTGCATCTCTGTGTAATCTTCTATATGTACTTGAAACGTTCGCTTGGTGCACCAACTCCAATCTGAAGTGCATTTTGGGTTTCTGCATCTTTGTGTATCGTCAATTGGATTGATGCTTTTATAGATTTTCTTCTGTAGCATTTATAGAAGTAGAGGAAAGTATGCACTTTAATCGATTAAATTGGCATTCTCAAACATTTCGTTAATATAACAATATCTTCCAAAATATTTTTTACGAATACATACAAATAACGTATATATAGTATTATACAGATATCTACAAAAATAGAAGGATATTAGTAATTAAAATACTAAATGAGGACTTAAATTTGAATTTTGTAATTATTGCATTATGCATTTTTCATTGATTCGACAAGACAAGAGAAGTAAAATGAAGTATGTTTCCTAAGAATGCGAATTTTGTGTTTGTATTTGTTTAGGTTGGCAAGTTGCAGAGAAAATATATTTGTGTCATGTCAGTGAGATTATTTTCATGTAGCCTTAACCATCAATATTCTAGTTATTTTGTAGTCAGGCTTCGTAGATTCCGTTCCAGTAAGAGCATTTGGTTCCGTGGGAATTCTTTTCCCTTTGAAGTGTGCTCTGTTCTCCATAGGGGTGCGTGTTTTTTTAAATCAGGAGAGTCTGTAAAGTATGCATCAGTTTGGCTCTGGGTTTGCTTTCACTCAAAACAAAAACAAGAGTGAATGCGAGTAGAGTAAGTAGTAGCTCATTCGCAAGGGGGATAGATGACATCCCTGAAGTCGTATTTGATTCCAGTTGAGTTTCTTTGTGCTATGTCATTTTCAGAGCTGACACGACTTAAGAATGAAGTAGATAGTTGGTAGTTGATAGGATGAGGACAGTTAAAGAGAATGGAAAAGCAAGGCCAGGCCAGGGAGTGAGTGAAGTGAGGCCGATAGAGATATTCTCTTTCTGGCTCGTTTGCATAGGAATGTGAATCAGTGCGAAATGCTGTCCAAGCTTCACTTCCTTTCCATTCTTCCAGTTATGTCATCTCCTATGAACACATGCATACGTCCATACAATACATGCAAAGTGTAAGAAGGAATTGTAAAAGTTGAATGGGCCGTGTGAGCCAAAGTGGTGACGAGTTGCGATGTGTACATGTCCTCTCCCACTTCCTCTCTAGGCAAATCAGGCATCACTTCACTTTTATTCTGATATAAAAATTCCACACATTTATTCAACATCCTTCCTCTTCTCTCTTCTTGTCTCTTATGTATTTAGTTGGTCGTCAGTCCTTGTACTTTGAATTTCTACTCATCCTCATTCTCCATTTAGTTCTGCTTTCTCTATGAAATGTACCGTAAATGTCTCTTTGAAGCCCCGGTCCTACCTCCACACTTTTTTAAAAATATTTAGGAGAGAAAATTCGTAATTGTAAAAACAAAATTTTAATGTTTCTCTGCACGTCATAAAAATGTAGTCCAGTCAAATCATTTCAAGGAAAAATGCGACTTTCACACAAAATATTCTAAAGAAATACAAGAAATGTTTAAGTTTTAAATTACTTGTTTAGATTTGTTCATTCATTTTAATTTTTTGTAATGACTTTTGTTGAATTGGCTAGTTGTAATAAAATGCCATTGTTATTGATGTCATAAAAATGGCAATATTTGAAAAATATTTCTTGTAGGTATCCTGCCTTTTAACCCGTGTATTTTCTGAGGATTTATGATGAACATATAAATAAGGCATAGATTTCTTCTGTGTATCTGTAAGCATACTTTGGATTTGATTTGCCTCACTGCTCACACTTTAAATTCAACTTATACTTGAACAGTTCACACAGTTCCCTCTTTACTTTGCTTAGTGTAAGTGAAAGTGGAAGGGAATGTGAGACAAGGGAAGACAAGGCATGCAATGCAAATTCAAGTCAAGTTAGGTCAATTCAAGTTTCAGCTTAGTCACTAGACCCAACAGATTCATTTCTCCCTGGTTACTTTTCCTATACTTTTTCTATTGTTGCATCCACATTATTTGTAGACGCAATGTACTTTGATGCTTCTTTAGCATCTGACTGCATCTTCCCCAAAGTGTAGAGAGAACACATTGTGATGTGAAGGTAGTTATAAGTATTTCAGTAATAGTTCTTTCAGTCTTGCTTTTCCTTTTCTTCTTCTTTTGTTGTTTGGGTCGTCTCTGTTGTATAATATTCTATTGTGCATTGTGTCGTTGTTTTCTCTATGCTTGTTTTATGTATTCCCAAACAATAGACTTTCTATGGCTCCCACGAAAATGGAAGCGAACATTTATGAATTATATATTTCAGTTACATTCTTTGACATAACGTACAAGGCTCTGGTTACTTTTATAGCTTTCACCTTTTACATCAATAACATCAACTATTCATTGAATAGGCAAATTATAACTTTTTTCTACAATAAATGTATTATTTTAAGCCACATATTTTAAATACTCTTAAAAGGCAAATGTGGTTTCTACTAGAACTGATGTATTTCTATTTTGATTGCAGCTTTTCTTAATTAATGATATTCTATACCAAATTACTAGTTAAACTACCAGAATTCTATTGACAATATTTCTACATTAACTCATGACTTTCCTTTAAACTTTTATATTTAGAATACGCTACGCTACAAACTTATCATGGATCCTAAGTTTGGGATTCAAACACTAAAATAATATTGAATAGTAAAGCGTACGGTTTTCAGTTAGGAGTTAGTCATAATATTCCTGGACTGAGTTGTATGTGAGAATCTGAATTCTGAATCCTTTGTTGTTATTTTTTGCTGTGAAAAGAGTCATGGTTGGATGGTTGCATACATTAGATTATGTACATTAGAATTTTGCAAAAACTATTCTTTGTCTGTTTTTGAAATTTAACTTTTGATGCTTAACATTATAATAGTTCCTTTGCACTCTGTCTAGTTGCTTTGCTAAACTTGGCTCATTTTGTCATCCTATAAAATACTATAAGGAAGTTATGAGTGTATGAATAAGAATGTATAACTTGTAATAGTACATTATGTTTATGTACGATTTGCTATTTAATGTTACAGTACACTAGCTAGTATCTTCTCTGTATCTGAATTTGATGTTTACTTAAATTACATGACAGTTTAGCAGATCTCCACGACTCACGACTGACTCATACCCATGGCGAGTTAAATCCTTTGTACATAGTGTATTATAATGTAATGTAAACTATTATTACTTGAATGTGTACGTTTCTACCTAATAAAATAAGCATGACACAAACAACAACGGTCGGATGAAAGGATATAAAAGATGTCAACGTCAAGCCAGGTTCAAGTCAACTGACTGCTCGTTGCTTCTTGCACTGGTTGTCCTTTCTGTGTATCTGTCTTGTTCATTCGTGTCCAACATGTTGGTGAATACTATATGGTAATGACTTTCTTCTTTTCTTTTTTCTCGAATGGAAATAATGGAAAAGGAAGAAAGAAGGAAAGCGACACAGTCGCCTTGCATACCAAATTTGAATGCGTTGATTTCCAAGAAATTCCAACTTTTCTAACTTAGTTTTAGAGTTTTTCGACAATGAGACGAGACTTGGCTCAACAAGACAAAAAATGGCACAGTCACATCCACTTGCAACATCTGAAGACACCATACCATATTAGAGCAAACAGACTCTTCCTTTCAGTTTAAGATATACTTTTCCTTTAGTCACTCTCATGGGAGTTGTAGTTTGTAGTTGTAGTTTAGTTCGCAGTTGAATTTCACGCACTTGGCCTTTACATGTGTTGGACTTGGCCTGTCGGTACTTAAGGTATAGAGATCTACCATAATATATCATACATACATATAGATCCTCTTTATTCTACTTGTTCCATAGGTTATCCTCATGTCATATAGATATTTACATATTTACCTACTAGCAGAGTAGACAGCATGGTTACAACGAATAAATATTTCGACAAGGCCGAGACATGAACACAGTTTAGTAACATCCTGACAACATCTGTTGTTGTTTTGTTTTTGTTTCTACTTTATTGTGCGAAATCAAATATACATGCTTTATATTTATAGTCACATAGCTAACATATACTTTATGTGCTTACCTATATAGTACCTCCTTTGTTTGGCTTTGCTTCATGGAAAAATATTTTTGTCAATAGGCTTATACAGTACGGCATGAAATGAGAACTTCCTGTTACGCTCGTTCTCGTTGTGCAATGTTTGTATAGTCTGTTTATTATGTTCGGTGATACAGATTAGTGGGTGGATTAAATTTACAAACTCATTAAGCCTGATACAAGTAATAAACTAGTTGCTTTCATTGCTCTGCTCCTCCTAGCTATGTTCTGTTTACCTTGACATTAGTTTAAACAAATCTGACTGGCAGAAAACATTAAGTTGCAAGTAGGCGTTTCTCTCGTTTGCCCTCTGTAGTCCACGTGTATTCGTAGTAAATTGCAATTAATGCCATATGTTACGTTTTCTAAGTCTATTATATAATACTTAATGTCAATAAACCTCATGACCATTTTGTATATACCTAAGTAGAAGTATTCTTCTTTATTTTACTCTATTGTTTCGGTTTCTCCTGCCGTTTCACTTGATATTTAGATGAAAAATTATGAATTAGTTAGTTTCTATTTCTTCTTCCAATAGACAAATATGTGAAAAATGGATTAGGTATGCTCTAAAGAAAAAGTTATTAGGTTAAGCTAATACAGCTTATTTAATTTGTAGATAATAAGAAGAGTCGCTACATGCCAAGACATGAAGACGGATATGGAATGATAAAAATGTATTTAAGTAGCTAGTTCTAAATTCATAGATGTGAAAGGAGAAATGAGCGAAATTGCGGTAAGATGTTTTAAGTCTTAAGAGAATAGTTGGCGAATCCGTTCACTTTTCATATCACAAAATGAGGATTAAATTATGCAAAACCCAGATAGTAAGTAGGTAAGGGAAGAGCTGAGTATTCGCGAAGTCACTTTAGTTGGACAGAGATTTCCACAAGACAAAATGATGTCGGAATGAGGAAAGATTAGCGTAATGCAACATACATACGTATAATAAAGCGCTTCGGAAGTTTTGAGAACGTTGACCTATTATTGAAGAGAAGTATTTTGGGAGTTTCTGCACATGGCCGTGTAGTACATATTCCATGAATTCTCATTGTAATGTAATCCAGACATAAGTACATATTATGTATTATGTATGCTACTTAGAGTATAACTAAACCAACAGGGATTGTCCTAATGTAGAATTGTAATTTCTGAAGTACTTATTATTTATACTGTGGAAATGTGCACTGCATGGAAGATGCGACTGAGGCAGTCGATGTAATGAGGAACTAGGAAGTAAGGTAGGCTGAAGCGGATTATTGGTTTCATGATACGTATTATTGTAAGTCGTTACGATTTAGAAAGCTGGGGGTACTTCAGTCTGCTGGATCCTATATTATATCACTAATGCTAAGGTATTCCGCTCAAATCATCTCCCTTCACTCACTCAACAGCCTTTGTCGTTATTTGCCTAAGCTGGTTGATGATAATGACCCTAGAGAATAGCCCAAGTCTCAAAATCAAATAATGTAATGTGGATGGCTCTACCCTACTTTCCATATGATGTCGTTCGTAACTGAGTCTCGTACGGAATACGAGATTGAGGACTGATTTAGTCTTTGCTTTGCAATGCAACCAAAAATACCAATGAATTACGTAAAAGAGCGTTATCTACATTTGTTAAAGAATCATATAAATCATTTACGTAATTTTTAATTGCATGGATAATAATTAAATTAATAATGCTACATACTAAAAATGAGGAATTTTAAACTGTAGTAAGACAATAAGCGGGTAAATAGTTGTTCCTACAAAAATACGCATAATAATGGAAAGCACAAATTTTGACTGACAATTTATGTAATGTGGCTATGCAATTGCAAAGAAATAGTTCAAATCTGCATCTGAAGAGAAATTGTAGAGAAATAGCTAGTGTATATTTATATATTTTGCAAGTGCAGCAATAAATATAACGCACTTGCGTGACTGAAAATCTATATGGCACTTCTATGTAGTTCCTTGGGTCCTTCTCCGAACAATAAGACCCGCGTGGGAATTTCTCCTGGAAACTTTTTGCAGATGCTTAGGTTAGACCAAGGTATTAGTTAGACATTGTAGCAATAAAATATTTGTGCGTACTAGAAACAAAAGAACGCCGCTGTTGTATAGTACTCGTATATTATACATAAATACTTAGAACCATTCCATTTATTGTGCACAGGAAAAGTAAGATAGCTGTTCCGACATACCATAGTTAGAATTCTGAAGCAAAAGCGCACAATACCCCTGCAAATGGAATATCTTATCACATTTTTGTCTATGTGTGGTCTAAAACTGTATTCTAGAAGTATTGTAGACGACCTTCCTTTTACAAAACATTCTAGTGTGATGTCAAAACATTCCTAGAAATGGAAACCAGTAATTTCCAATAACTTTGTGAAAACATTGAGTGAATAAAATTTTACAGAGGAAATAGCATTAACTGAATTGGGAGTTATTACTAGGTATATCTGTAGGTTTTCTGCACTATGGTGAAAGTGGAAGGTAAATATCTCTCTCCGGAAGAATATTATGAAATTATGATCAGTAGTAGTATCTGGTGCAATAATAATTTTGGTGGTGTCATCTTTATTGCTTGCACATAGTTGGGTTGAGTTGAAGAAAGACATGGTTTCCTTTGTTTTGCCAACGGAGCACGCAGTTCTTGTATAAATTTACATTGCGAGTCCCTGCGAATTTGCTTATGACATCAATGCAATGGCTGCAATAGTTTGTTCTTCCAATAACAAACTAGAATATGAGATATGAGGCCTAGTAATGATGATAATGAGTAAAGTTGGTTTCCCCTTGCTTACATATTTTCAGAACTTATTTCCTCGTGCAGTAACGATGAAAATATATAGTGGAATGATCGTATCCGAAATAAGTCAAAGAGATATTTAGTAAAACAGTGTAAATTTCGGTTCCTAATCCACCGCAGTAGTCCAGTGCATCCATATGCTAGATTATTATAATCAAATGTTGACTTTCTTTGTGACAAACTATTTGTGAAAGTATTTGTAATGTATGTACGAATACCAAGTTGGAGAATTTCCCTTTTGCGGTATTGTTTGTTTTCATTTGAGGGGAAATGCATAGTTGAGAAACTGGAGCTCTCCCGCTTGGAAACGAAATAATATAAGTATTTGGGTTTTTCTGGTATTTATGGAGCTCCTATCTGCTATCTACTGCAATATTTACTGCTTTGTCCTGGTCTGCGTCCCTTTTCATTACTGTTTTCTAAGTGTGTGCCACTACCGCATTATGTAATGCGTTTATTTCCAACTTGTTCGCTATTAATATTTAGTCTGAGGCTGAGTCTCAATTTATTTACTATGTTTGCAGTATGAAATGCGTGGATCACAGGTATACACATTGTATTCTACTGCTATTCATTACTGATACCGATGTGATTACGCAGCACAATGTGGGATAGCAAATGACATAGTTATTTATTTGTGTGGTTTGTGCTCATTTCAGTTCATATTTTGGAATGCAAGTAATATTAGGTATGTTTTAGTCTTCAGTAGATCGGGACTGTACTACAAACACTATATAGGCTATGGAATCTCTGATAAATTTTGTGTACGCAATGCAATTGAGAAACTACGTGCATGTCGTAATGAGTTGTTTGTGTGTAGCATCTGCTCTTCCTGTGCCCATACATAGCAAAGTGTAGTATTTTAAGTATATTAAACGAGAATGGTATGGTCAACGAAACGAGCACGCTTATTGTAAATCATTTTTGTCATAATTTCACCAATAATTCTGTACGAAAGAGTTGCCTGAGGTAGAAAAGTAGGCTAAGAACGGCTTAGCATCACTTAATAGCAATAACACGACGGAGGAAACACGCATTCCTTCTTCTCCTTCAAATAAGTTACGTATTTTAATTTCCCATGTACATAATATAATGCTTTCCGCATCAAATTCAACTTCACTCTTGTGTTATGGAATGGAAGTAGCTCTTCAAGACATTATAGATAGACAAGACATATATAGAATAAATAATCCATATACTTCGTTTTCGTTCCCTATTATGTTTAGAATTAAAGCGAGGTGAGATGGAGCACTCCTGCTATAATGTACAATACAAGTTTCCTTTCATTCGCCTCGTTCGTATTAGTACGAGACGAAGAATTTGAATTATGGTACTCGGAATGCTAGAGAAATTGGGCAAGTTTTCTGACAGCTAAAGTGAGCTGAATGTTTTCAACATTGAATAACATATCATCCTCTGACTCCCAAGCCTAAGAAACCAAAGGCACAATCTCAGAATGCAATACGCAATAGAACAAAAACTAACAGCGAGCCGTATCAGAAGCGAGCCAGAGTCGATAAAGCAAAGTAGGGAAGATTTGAATAAACTTCGGATTTATTGTAGGCTTGTAGGACTTTCAAAATTTACTTTTCCAGCAATTGGAAACTTAAGATTTGATACATTTAGTGAATTTTATGAATTTACGAGAGAAGGTATGTGTATTTTGTACATTTTCGTCTGGAATTTTTTTTTAGATTTTGTTCTCTAGACCTGTAGCTCATAATGTAAGTACGACCACTCCCATTTTCAATAGGGTTCCTTTCCTAAGCGTACCGAGATAAGTCCAAATTCGAGGTTTTATCTAAATCGGTCAATGCGTTTGGAAGGTATCATGTTCACATTCATACATGCATACGTACAAACAACAGGGTTCCATAAGTGAGCCTAGGCCCACAAAACAGAATTGCTTTCCTATACTTTACTATTCACTTTCAGCTTCACCAATGAGATATGTATTTCTTCAGGAATTTACGAACAGCAAAGAAAAAGCAATGTAACGATCTATTTCCATTTAGTAGATGCCTGGCCTTCCCTTACACAATGTGCTCTATGCTGCCAGTAATATTACCAAGAATAATAGTGTAATGACGATAATAATATTTTGTTGCCTTAGTTGACAACCCAGATACATCCCAGAACCAGACTAACCTTACCCTAAGCAAGAACGATACCATACGAATTCACGTTTAGGTATACTTGCATGATATTCTTTACATCAATTCAAATACTTTTACCTAATATCCTATATTTTATCTGTATTAGTATTAGTACTATATTAGGGTAGTATTAAGACTCCTACACACTAGTACTTATGCAGACAAAGTATCAGTATACGTTGCATTATACTTTGCTACTTTTGATTTATTACTTCACGATGTGCTGCTTCTACCTACACACTACACACCCTCGTATACATGTTACCCTGTTGTGTCGTGTCATGTCAAGAGATAGAACTGAATTGGAGAACATCCTATATCACATGTTTATTGGGATGCATGCTACTAATGTACGGAAAAGTCGTAAATAGTCTTTTAAATAAACTCTCAGCGTTACAGTATCAGAGAAGTAACCTGATCATATTAATATTACTGTGCATCAGATATGAATTATAAAGAACATAAAGAAAAACCAGGTGAATCGTACCGATTCGACGAAATCTTTGGATATGGAGCAACACGCGTCGTAGTTTCGTTTACATTTTACTTTCATGACGTAAATCGTACTCCACCTTAATCTGAGTGTGTCTAAATCGTGTTTTGATGTTTTGATGGGTGCGAACTCATAATATTATCATTCTCTCAGGCAGTGATATGATGGTGAGAAAAGGAGGCTTCCTTTTCTTCGAAACTTGCTCACTCTAAAGTTTCATGCAAGTTTTTGCATATTTAGTAGAGATACTTAGTTCAATCTTAGTTTGCTCCATATTTCATCTATTAGATCCCTATTGAATTGAACGCATGAGATACCTGTCTACATTAAGGGCATTCGACGTACATAACTGATTGTGTTTATTTGATTTAATTCCTCTGCTTTGTATCCCTTAGACAAGGATTAATGATACGTTGTCATAATTGCTTCATTGTGTGTAAGTTTCATGATGGATTTATTTACCATGGCTTGGCTTTGATTTTAAGAACCTAATAAATAAGGATGACTAACATTTCATTGTGAAATATCAATGAAATGATAAATTGAGTTAGTTTAACTCGAACAAGATTCTAATTGAAATCTACCTCTATTGTTTTCTATCTCTCAATACGTTGTATCTTTTGTCGGGGTTAGAGATGCGTACTCAAGTGATTACCGGGATGCTGTGTTTGTTATCGAACGGGCAATGCTCCCATCTATTAATTCTTTTATCAGAAATATATAATTCAATGTAACATTATATTATGAGGTAACAAAATCAATATTTTTTAGCAAAGTAGAAAATTAGTAGAATTTAAAAAATACTTTTATTTGCAATTTGTCCAGTTATTATGGTAGCAATGGCTTATTTTCAAGTATATTAACATTATGGACTGGAAATTAGTCTTTGAGTTTATTTTTGTCTGTCGACTGCAATAAAAATATTGTAATATATATGCTATTGGTGAATAGGTAAATAATGGTGGAAAGAACTGCTTATTGTTAGTCTGTATGCTCTCTGCTCCTGTGAAAACAAATGGGATTGGGTATCATGTTTGATACTATTCGTTGGTGATTTTTTCCTTTTGATATGTACTGTACTGGGTACCGTAGCACATAGACTACATTTCAATTTGCTTTCACCACAGCTTACTTAAGTTAGCCGTGAGCCTTTTAAGGTTTCCATTCCCTAATTTTTCTCCACGTGCTCCTCTGAGTCGAAAGAATCAAATGTGACTCAAATCAAATGGAAGGAGAATTGGATTCGGTTAAGGAGGAAGACAGAGAGAGGAAATAAAGAAAGTAAGAATTGTATTTTTGTAAAGAGACAAACAGTTAAACCTGGGAAGAAAGTAAATGTTTGGTTGAAGAAGGAAAGATTTTGCTGATAACGTGATATTTGATGTTTAGTCTGTCTAGTGAAGCATTTGTAACTCAAATGCCATGTGAATACTAACAATGAGCTTAAAAAGTGCATAAAAGAAGATTTTGATATTCTCGTTTGTACAGTAGGAGGGAAGGGAAAACTGAAATGGATAATATTGTAATATGCAATACAAACATCTAATGTTGTGTTTCGGTGTAGTGAAGGTCTAGTTATGTATGCATTTAAGTTGTTCATGTCGTCTGCTGCATGACAATGATTTATAGTTGGATAATGTAAGTGGCAAAATGAAAGGGTACATTTCGTTGTGGTTTCTTACCTTTTCCCGAAGAATAATATATTAAATTATATGTGAAAGCTTTTCGTTAAGCTTTTCCCGTCGTTTAGTTTACGTGGTTGGGGGAACCCACTGTTTGAAATAATAATGTAAGTGACTGACTGATGGTGAGTGGAAATGGATATGTTACGGCTTTTGGGTTGGGTCTGCTTAGAGGTGAGTTTCATTTTAATATTATTTTATCATTGCTATTCTTATCCAGGTTTACTTTCACCCCTGTTTTGTAAAGCGAATTCATGACAAGATATTGTTGTTAGTCCCAAGTGATATGAACGGTAGTGAAGATATATGCATCTGTAGGTGAGGGTAAAAATTGGTGAAATAGCTAAAAATAAGAACCTAATGGGAAATTGAGCGTAAATGGTATGGGGGAGTGAAAAAATGAAAAAAATCTTAACGGTACTCAAAGAATTGTATATACAATATAAATGAGGAGATAACTGCATAGAATACCATAGTGGCCATTTATTTTATGCAAGACAGTTTTCGTTTTTGTGGAGTAATATCTACAGGGAAAGTTGGAGAAAGCAATCTAAAAGTGAATATAATGTCTAGACAAGTCGTAGACGGAGAAAAGTACGGACAATAAGTTTCCCTGAGAAAAATTGTACCTTGGGTTATTTCTGTTGCGTGGGTGTTACTTATTATCTGTAAAAGCCGAAATTTCCTAACTGTCGAACTGTATTAGGATTTAGGTTTCGAAAAAGAGACTGATTTTGATAACTGATGATACTATGATCAGATATGACAGAGCTTTTTCACTAATTCCGGATTTGAAGAAAACTGAACTGTTGGGTAAAGTTCAGTTTGGTTTTACCGTCTTTCCTTCGAGAGTTTACCGAAGGAGAAACCAAAACCAAAGGATTTTGCTTTAGTTACTAAAGGTTTTCTTGTGTTCTGTGTTGGGAAAGAATGGAGAGGAAGTACGATTGGAGAAAGTTTGTAAGAATGTGAAAGTAAGGGCATGTTAAGATGAAATATAATAAAACAGTACAATACACAACAGTTAACTGAACAAAGCTAGGACGTTTTCCTCGAGTTTCCTCAGCTTTGTTCTTCCTCCAGTCCGAGCTACATGGCAAGGTACTCCTGGCAGGGTGAAAAAATAAGAAAATATTGAGCAGATAAAAGGCACCGGAAAGATGCTAAAAGGAAGGAGACGTTTGACTTTCACTTCTTTTGTTGTTCTTGCTGTTTCTGGTTCGGGATCTGGTCTAGTTCCTAGTTCAGTTTGGCATTTATGTACTTTAGTTTAGTACTTAGTCAGTTCAGTTAAGTTAAGTTGACTATCGGACTCCTGTCTTCAACCAAATGCCTTTCTTCCAGATCGATTCACTTGATTTCTCCAACTTGGTGAAAGTAGCGTAAGCAAAGCACTGTAAGTAGTTACTCAACTCAAGTCAACACGACTACTCTTATTCTTAGCCAAAACTATGTGAGTGAACATGTAGCAACAAAAAACCAACATAACTCTACCTATACTAGAAACTATTATTCCCTACCAAGTTTATCAAGACGGGTTTCCATCTATAGGCAATACTACATTCTACTAATAGCAAATCACTAACAGCAAATAAATGTATATGGTCCATACATACACTCATCACGTGCTTTTATTGTCGTCTTACATGACATTTACAAAATGACTGAAAGATCTTAAGCTAATATGACAAGTTATAACAAATGTTTCTCGAATACTGACTCAACTGAATTGAATCAGTTGAGAAAGTCAACATGATAAATAATTATTCTGTCATATCACTCACAGTCCCTGTAGACATTTTTATGACATCACACAAGTGCAAAAAAACGCTTTTCTTGCACATAATAACAAAACCCTTACTATATGCTACGTACAATTAAATTCTCATATGTTGTTCCTAGTCTTATTTTAATACACATAATAAAATTCACTACTAGATCTACTAATACAAAAAGTTTTCCATTTGTTTCTACTCTATTCACGTTAACATCCGTATTTTCATTTATCTTCATCTACAGTTTTACTATTACTAATACAATTTCTGTTAAATAAATACTAATAATCGACTTAAACTTATGCAACACCGACATGCACATTATTGTCCATTACCTATACCGTTTTGCTTGTGATATTTTGTGGATAACTCAGTTTGTCAAATTGTGTAAGTGAAAGTAGGGATAGTAAATAAGAGCAGTACAGAACGTGAAATTGGATGAGGAAATAAGAAAGAAAGCGTAGTAAAATAAAGGACATAAGAGGGTGGGTGTGTGCAGTGTGACACGTCAAGGGAAAAGACAAAGGAAAGGCACAAGTGGCTGATCGCCAGTGGGCTGATTTTATCATAAAATGTTTTTATGATTTCTGGAAAGTTTTCTTGTAGCATCCCTTCCCCCACTGTATATCCGTCTGAAGATATATCTGTCTAATGTGTGGCTATAGAGTATACTGAGGACGAATTCTTTATTCCACACCCAAACCCACTCGCCCATGTACTTTACTTACGACGATGTCATAGTACTTTCTTCTAATGCATCGCTTTGCCAAGATATGCTTTACTTATGAATTCGTTCGGCCGTACAATAGTAGTAAATAACATCCGTCCGCCTTCAATGCAATAGAATCTATATTCTAAACTTTCCTCTCCTACTTATACCTATATCATTATTATTCTCAATTGTTATTACGGATATAATCGAAATTATGTTCGCTCATGGAGCCAATTTTTTACTGACTTTATTTGACTATATGATGGTTTTAGGTATGATAGGGAATTATCATATCAAGCCAAGCGACGGAGTAAATGTTTCTCCTATAGCATCTGTATTTTGGGTTTCTTGCACACATAACAGAGATTTACTTTGTAAAAACACGTAACCTTCCTTTTTGTACGGGCAATAAGTGTAGCTAATAGAAACTAATGTTAGATCTTTATCTTGTGTGGGTGCTAAAGTTCTTTTTAAATGCACTCAAATATTTTTCAAGTATTTATTCTTTCCCTAGGGAAGAAAGTATACTTTATTGGGAGAAAGCACGAAGAAAGAAAAAAATCAGGACTTATATGGTTACAAATGCATTTACAATGCAATAGCCATATAGTTCTCAGAGAGCAAAAAGTAAACACAATAATGAGTGCTGAAATTGTAATAGTGGAGATAGTGAAGGGAGGAGTAGGACTGGTGATGTGATGTCAGTAAGAAGGGAAAGAAGCTAAAAGCTCCTGATCGAAATGATTTCCTGAATTCACTTAAGCTGAGTGTGCTCATTCGATTAAATCGGCACTTACACACTTTTTACTGCCTTTGATTCCATCATCATCATCATGAGAAGGAAGAAACGGAGGGCAGAGCAGAGCAGATCTACGCAGACAGTCCGTACTTAAATAGAAGCCATAAGGAGAGCTTTGTGTGCAAGAAAAACGGTAATAGTAAGTAATAGCAGGGAACAGAACAGAAGCAACATATTGAAAGGATGCTTACCTTCCAATCATTTCGTCTTTTATTCGCACATAAAATCCATCGTTCTCTCCTTTAGTCGGTGTGGTCGCATTCACATTCAACGCATCCAACTCCACTCCACTGACTACTCTAATAGTCTTGTCTGTCCCATCCAAATTCTATATCTCATTATATTACACGCATCATTTTTATAGCTAAAACAAAAGATGTAATTCAAATCGAATCTCAATTCAACTGCTTCGTCGTTTCTCATCAAAACCCTTCTTACTATTTATGATTAGAACTAGTTCAGAGGTCCTCCGTAGATCATGGCATTTATTAAGCAATTTTCGTAAATGAAAAAAACTAAAACTTTCTTACAGTATACGCACTATTTATGTATTTTATACTATTACTAGAATTTTTCTGGCATAAGTCACAATGATAGATGTTGGGAAAGCGTTAGTTATTAACACTTTTATTCTTTATTAGACAAAGTTAGTTTAAATTCTTAGCACGTAATTATAATCGCTTGTGATTTTTATTTTGTTACAGATAAGGAAATCCGGAAACAAACTGTCCAACATTTCGTAAAGCTACTACATATGTCACCTAAGATCCGACATTTACTTTCTGAAGTAATTTGCACAAAAATCAAATAAAGAATTATTGAACAGGTAAGAAATATATTTGTATAAATGAACCATCAGTATAGCTTCAATCACAGTTTTTCAATCTTAAGTGAAACCAGGAATAAATTTTCCCTGTGAACCTACCTACAATAATATGATTTGTAAATTTAATATTGGCTATTTTATAATTACGATATGCGTTAAAACGTAAATAACAAAGATATGTTTGCATCTGATAAAGTTCACGTAAAAATTGAAATACACTTGTATACGAATTCTTGTAATGTGTTTTACTTATTTGGTAAAGGTATATTGACAATAAATGCGCTTTAATGGGTACCTACTGATACAGTGGGTTTAGTGCATGTATCTGATAAATGACTAGATTTTGGTACACAATCTATTTCCGATCAGAAAGGTTTGTAGACAGATAGTATGTCAATTTGTAGGTTTTCCTTTTGAAAAAGACTGATGACTTTTTCTGTTGTCTATTCAATGGGGACCATAGGTCTCACTCAACTTGGGACGAAAGCGAAGATGATAAATTGAATTTTTTTATTGAGTTGAGTAGACTAACCTACTAATACGTGGGTGGTGAGGCTCCGCTCAGTTCTCTCAGTCTCAGGATGAACCTTTGTTTCCTAGAGCATCTTTGTTTAAAGGCAATGAGAATTCAGGAAGGTTGTTTGTTAGTGTTAGTGGGTCGATATCATTTATCGCCTGCTTTGGGACTCGGCACTGACATTTTCAGGTCACTCTTCAGTTACACTTCCCATCTGATTGAATGATTCGAATTTTTTATCCCTCTAACTATTACGTTGAACTTCAAGGGTATATTAATATTAAATGCTTCCTTTCCTCTTTTAACAGAATGAATATCTTTTAGTATTATTGTGAAATTGTGATTATATCGATAAACTCGGTATAAACTATTCAACGTGGACTACACAAAATCACAACAATCATTTCTTCCGGTTTTCATAAAGCTGGCAAAAAATAGAAGTGTAGTCCGTGAAACGGATTGACCGTTTCCTTATTCCTTCCTGGAATTCTTTTGTATCCTTCTTTTTTACGCTTCACATTTTTTCCTTTCTTTACTATACCACTACAATTACTTCAGTTGTATTTAGCCACCCATATTTATTTCATCTCTGTAAAGCAATTTAAGTAATATAAATAAGAATAGGTATAATGTTGATATATCTTTTTATTCATGCAGGTCATCCTTTATGTTTAAACAGATTGCATAATAGAAGCAATTAAATAGATGCATGTGCTACTTAGGGTTAATAAGTTGTTAATGTCATTTACAGAGCCGTTTAGAAAACAATGCAATGCAGTTTAGGATTGGTTAAAAACTATAAACTGTTCTAATGCGGTCTATTATTGTTTACATTGTGTTATGTATATTTCATATTATAGCCAGCCAAAGAGATATGCAGTTAAAATATTGAATTTGTATGCTAGGCATTAGTTACTATGTATATATGGGTTTATTTGCTTCTAAACCTTTTATATACATTTCTGGATAAGAAATTTGGAACTAAAACTGCGGCTTGGCCTGCTTGGTCTGGCACATTTAGCATTTTTATCTCTTATTTATTTAATGGGCTTGTCTTCTCATCAAATTGGTCTTTCTGGCAACTGTACGAGTACCTTGGTTTACTATAGTCTCCTCTTAAAACGTTTTCCATTCGAATATTTTCCGAGAATACTTAGAACCTACTAGATATATACTAAAGTGTATGAAAAACAGAAAACACTAGTGTTAATGTACGATGATAAAAGGTTAAGTAAGAACTAATGTAAGTGTTAGGTCTATTTCTATTTCCATGTATGATGTAGGTAAGCCTAAGTAAGCTAACTAACCGCCTAAGTAGTAAATACACAAGCTTAAAGACCATGCATGAATGAATCAAGTATTGAATGTATATGGAGTGTATTATTGCATTTCATGTGACAAGCAATTGAGAAGCCATATACTAGTACGGTCATAGAGATGATATTTCGCAGATACCTACTGCTTTTGCTTACTTTATTTTAATAGGCCTAGCGATATGTTATGTAAATAGTAACCTCTTTAGTAATAAAATTTTCTTTATACGTTTTAAGCCGCGTCACGAGTACTGCGTATGTTATTAGGCAGAATTAACCAGTGTGTATGAAGACACGCACAGAAAAAGGACCAGCTCAAGTTTTGACATTCATCATCATCAGACTCATCAGCAGTCTTGATGATTATGGTTTGACTTTGAGTGGCTTGGCTTGGCTAGCCTACTAATCTGATGTCTCTGCATTATACATACTAGTTTAGCAGCACTATTTCGATTTGATTTACTTGAGAATTCATGCATGAATCTATATTCATGTGATGTATCAAATAATTTACGTAGTAAACTAACCGCAGTAACTTTACACTTGGTCCCTACACAGTATCGTAGAGAAAAAGAAGTTTTGTATGACTGTTACTTGATCTTGAAGACGAAAACAGAAGGAATGGTTTTGTAAATATACTCTTTGTATCACATCGCTGTAGAGAAATGTCTTATTGTTGGAAGGTTTGTAAATCTCCACGGCTTGAATGAATATTTGTTTGCACTCCCACATACAATAAAAAGAGTACGGAAGGTTTCCACACAAGTGGTAGGTATTTTCAATTCGTTTCGCTGTTGCGTATTATTATGATGTATATAAAATCCATAAATAGTAAGCAGTCATCGAGTATTCTTTAGAAACCACATGTGTCTTGGGGTAAGAGACGATTCGGTTCATATGATGTTATGTCTCTTTTAAATGGTTTTATCATGGGAGCATTAGTGCTGAGTTAAAATCATGTCTGCGGTTCGTTGTAATGTGACCTTACAGTGAATTATACCTAATATCGTTCCAGTCGGCACAAATGGTGAAGTCTCCAATGCAATCTACAATAACTACTTGTACGTATAAGTAATACCTACATGCATTTACAATTTACATACTATGATAACAGGAATGAGTGTTGCTGCAGCACTGTAACCTAAACTCTATGGGTCTCTAGTCTCTATTGCACTAAGAATGAGCAAACAGACTTTCCTTACTTACCATTTGTATACGGTATAACGTCCTAAATGTTTGTATCTGTGTTCTGTAGATGGAAAGAGTATTATTAGAAAACTTTTAACATTATATGCATGTAGGTGACCTTTTTTACTGAATTATATTATCACTGTTAATGTGAGTTGGGTTATTTACTTTTTCATTTCCTCTCCTAACTTTTGCAAACTTATCAAGAGTTCAGTTTCATTTCTTAGAAAACTCCAAGCCTTTCCTCATATCTCTGAATACTTTGAAATCGTAAATCGTATACCTTTGATTTGATTGTGTTCTCTATTTACATTATTCAGTACTGAATTGTAGTTATCATTCTTCGGAATGATTATTCTTTCCACTATCAATCAATGTATTTATGAGGTACATTTACAAAGTGAGTCATAAGTCATAAGTTTACATTGCGATGACTAAAACAATCATAAATACTTCATATGGTTTTACATACGTATTCACGAATCACAATCAATATACACAAAGCCAACATTAAAGGATATACATATCAACAGCAACTGGAAATGAATCTGTAATTCGATAAGCAAAGCACCACTTGCTGATTTCAATTTTAAAATCTCTCGTCGTGAATCCTCTGTGTAATCGTAGCTCAGTGTTGTATGAATTGGATTTTTATTTTAGTTTTGTTTAGTGGGAAACGATTTGTTATCTATTACGCAGCTTTTCAATTTTCAACTGCTAATGTATCGTCTATCTTCACTCACACACGCAATCAGTCTCTCTGACTAGGCTGACATTATTTATTCTGTCTCGATTACGTGTTTTATCGCCTTGTTGTTAAAGTCGAAGCTAACGCTATCGAATTCGGGGTGGTGTCGTCCTATATTGTGCACTATACGTTATATTACCATTACGTATGGGATATGGGATTGTCTATGGGTTGTTCGGACTATTTCTGTGATTATCCTTATCAGTACGATGTGAGGGAGAGTGGGTGCATTACTTACTTGTGATGTGATTATAATGAGGTGGTTGCTGCTGTGATTGTGATGTGAATTGTGAATGTGAATCCACTGTTCACTCTAGGAAAATCAAAGGAAAGTTTTATAATAGCTATTTTATGCATTGGATTTGGTGCCCTGCTGAAGGAAAAACAATAGTCACACAGGAACAAATCTTTTCTTTGTAAGATAATACGTTTACTCATCTTTGCTTTATTCCATTGCAGTTAACATAACAAGTCACATGACAAGTTAATTTAGTGTAGTGCTCCTTTAGGAAGTTTGTGCTAGTGGTGTTCATTTTTCCTACACAGATAATATGTCTACTTATAATTCCGTAAGTAGGCTTCCTTACCTACTGTGCGGTACTAACGGCAGTAGATAGCACTAATATTCATCAATATTCGTGTTTCTTCGCAATTTTTATGCATAGATGTATGTAGTGATTCAGGGATTGTTAAGACTACATCAAAACCAATTCGGGAACAAACGCTGCAGAAATTTGATTAGTCTGAGTTTTAATTACAATAAAGGATGAAAAACACTGAATAATTACATGAAGTTTAAAAATTGTCAGTTTATGTTTTCCTCAGTTGATTTGATGGAGCACTACCATTTACGTCTACCATCTAATTTGCTGTGCCGGTCAATACGAACATCTGCATTTTACAATCAATAAGAAAAAAGGAGCATTGCGAGCAAAGTAATAACTATTACATTTCACACAAAAGATCAAGATTAAAAGGATAATTTGCTTCACTAAATTGCATTAACAGTTGCATTTACTGATAAAATACAAATAGTAGTAGTAGATGTTAATTTTTGGATATATTATGAAAATGAAGTATTTTGTTAGAATTGCAGTTGAAATTCACATAACTTTTTTAGTGGAAATGATATAAATACTTCTTATAGCTATGTAGGTTTCTTTGTTTTTGTATCTCTTGCTAGCTAATTTAGCTTCTACAATTTTTGTTTTGGAGTGATGGATGAAGGCACATGAATGTCCAAAAGTTAGTTAAGATTGTCCTGAAGGGACTGTAACAGTGCGACAGACTTAATACTTAAATACTTAAACAGAATAAAATAGTTTTTCAAGCCACCAGTTCTTCCAATTCATTAAAGGGTCCGTCTCCAAGTAAAATCCTACCAATTTTGATTAGGCCTTGAATTTTGTTAAACCTTTATTATGCTCTCCCTCTTTATTAACATTAATATTTGACAGTGATCGATTGTGCTTTACCTTAGCTTTTATTTAATTTAAAAAATATTTCAGATAATAAACTATCTTGTAGTAGCTAAAATGTATTTTAAAGCGTACAAGGCCATAAAACAAAGAACTCACATTCATTCATGTCAGCACAGTACAGTCATGATTAAGAAACCAGAATACCTACCTGTATTTGATTATTTTATGCACACATACCCACTAGGTAGACAAATGACATGCTTTTAGAATGAACACATTCCAGAAAATAGCAATTCTTTACAGCAAACAAATTAATGGTCTATTTTAGGAACTACAGATAAGAGTCCAGAACTCCGTGCGAGTTTAGATAATAATGGTAAAGCAACCTAGCAATGCAATTTCAATCAATCAGATTATTACAATGACTAATATTAGTACAAGCAAAAGGTATATACTTTTAAGCAAAGGAAATGTAGGAAATGAAGAAATTCCATGTTTTATTTCTCTAATGCATTTTCCACGTTTGAAAATTCCAAAGTCAAAATATGTTATTAAATGGTAATCCATTTAAGGAGACTTAAAGAAGCACGCAGGTATTCAAGTATGGACTGTAATAACCAGTCTTGCAGGAACACACATGCACAGAGATACAGTAAAATGGTTTGATGTCATACTACTATGCATGATCCATCAAACTCTCTGACGTGTTGATCGCAGGTGCGAATTTATACTCTATGTACTTTCTCTTGAATTTAACTGCTAAATAAAACTGGTATGTGTTAACTCGGACTCCAGGTTCATATAAAACAACAAGTAATGCAGTAAATGTACATATTACATTTCCTAGCATAATATTTTACTCTTTTCGTACGCCATGGTCATTGTACACTGTTTTCTACGTAGTTCCTACCCTTAAAAGGTAATTGTTAACAACTTTACGCCAAATTACCATTACAATAATAAGTACATATAATAGCAATTGCATACTAACATTGCATTGCAGATACAGCAAGCACCATTCGTTAAAACGATTATGCACGGATTGCTAGTTTTAATAGTTGCGAACATTTAACATGATCGTAATAATTAAATATAAATAGCTCGACCGTAATAACGTTTTATCACACCTTAATTGCTACTGCCACTAATAAGCGCAAAGGTAGTTGAGAAGAATGCGCATTGCAAGTTTACCTCTGTCCTGTCTAACAGTATACCGGACGGCTGTGTTATTTAATGTCTAGGTCTGCGAGGTAAGGTAGCTTTAGAAGCAATATTAATCTGTTCATTAGCACTGATTATTTACATATAAGATTTTTCTTAAATATATACAGGTATTTAAAAAGTCACACATGAAATGGCTATCCTGTACCTGTAGAAAGTGAAATTATGTTGTAATATTTTATTTAATATTTAAATTCAAGTGAATTAAGATTATGCATTTAAATAAATGAAAAATAAGTACCCAACATCTCTTTTCAAATTGTGTTGACATCGTTCACAAAAGAAAGTGCTGCAAAGGGCAGGGTTTTCTACATGTTATTGTAAGTGATTGTGATTTCGAAGAACCATAATACTATAAATTAAAAATAATGTTTCATAATACGAAACCAATGAAAGGATTACCTGTTCTGGTGTTGTATCTACAAGCATAACTTGTGTAAACTCACGATTATGTGATGAAATGCTCTGTGGTGTGATGTGATGTAAGGGAACATAATATTGTAAAGCTAATAGTGATAAATGAGTGAATGAAGAAAAGCTATTAAAATGGGTTGAGATGATTTGTTGCATGCATGCACATTATATTCCACCACACTAGGTACACAAGGAGGAAAAGTACCTATTTGAGTTTTAATACGAGTGCAAGTCGATAAGTACATTAGGAGTTGGAAAGTGTAGTGTTGTGTGTCAAGGCAAAGTGTGTATAGTATGGAAGACGTTGTTGTGAGTTGGCGTTGCATCTAAGTGAGTAAAGTAGATTCATGAGAAGAGTTATCTGTGTAGAAGTATAGTTATGGTTGCGTATAACAATAAAGTGAGTCTAGTTATTCCATTTGGAGATAAAATTGAATTTAGTGGTTTGGATTGGGTTGGTGTACATGTAATGTGAGTGCAAGTGTCGTATCGTATGTATTTGGGAGTCTGATGCATTTTCTCATAGGGAAAGGTTTCTTATCGTGACACGATGATCGAATAAATGTTGACGTGATGTGTACTCACTCAAGTCAAGTCAACTCGTTCACTCAAACACTCACGCTCTTTTACTTTACTTTTTACTTTCGTTTACTTTACCAACTTTTTTATTCCGTGTTCAGCTATAATGCATACGCAGGACAGCACAAGAACGTTAGCACAAGGAAAATCAAGTCAACTCACCCTTTCTTTCCTCCGAATAAAAAACCAGAGCTACTATCCATATCATTTACTATCAGTATCATCACTTAATACTATCGCATCCTCCTTCCTCGCCTTCCTTTAACTATTACTTGTACGTACGTACGCATTACTTTCACACAGACACAGCACACTATAACTTAGGTGTCTTGTCTTGTCTTGTAACATTGATAATATGTACTCTTTTGTTATTGTGATGTGCTGTGGGACGAAATTTTTGGCTTACTATGTGTTTTGTTATGTTTATTCAGTAGGTAGTATAATAGGTGAAGGAATACTATACTACTCTCTTTAAGAATGTAAAGATATAAGAATTCGTATAGGTAGTTGGGTTTTGGTGATGTGATGGTCGTGAGTCTTATTGACGTTGCGTTGTCTTTGACAGTGTAATGTAATGTAATGCAATGGGAAATGTCGTTTTCGTCTCTTCTCTTGCTTGAAATTCCTGTCTTGTTTTACTCTCTCGTTGTTGTCTCGTATTGCACACTCTGTCTGTATATTTACTACCTAATCAAATCCTCTCGTTGTCCAAGTCCAAATTCAAAGTCAAATCGGAAACCGTAGTAATACCTACACTACTATAGGTGCTATAGGGTTATGTAGCAATACATGACATAATATACACTGTAATATGCATAGTAATAGTATTCATAGGATTCCCTTTTGTTCTCCTCCTCCTGTACTAGAGTAATGGTAATAACGTAAGTAAATGTACAATTCAATTCAGTATCCAATTCAGTTAGTTGGTAATTTAATGGTTGCAGTGATGCACTTTATGTGCCCTTCATTGTAGTATAACAGTCGTTTGTTAAATTCTCTTGTTACAAGTTTACTTTACAGCTCAATGACTTTCAGTAGTCAGATTAAGCTAAGTTACTGTCTTCAGTTAGTGAGATTACAGCAGAGTCTCTACTCTCTACCAATATTCTGTTCAGTGCAATGTGGTTATTTAAACGTGCAGGCGTTTTCCTCATATCTACCAAATAGCTAAACATTTAGGTAAACGCTACGGTTACGTTTACACGGAGAATACAAAATAGTGCACCCCATTGTGTTTAATGTGACGAATTGTACATGGATATTCTCATGCGTTTGGCCTAATTATATTATAGTTCCTAATTCTACTACGTGTTATTTGTACGTAGGCATAATAGAAGGAAATAGAGAACATTAAGGTTAAGCTGCGTACCTATGAACTTAAATGTAAATAGTGAGTGCTGTAGATTCACCTGATTACAATGAAACAGAGGATAACACTCTTACATATATTAGTGTCTTCACATTTTAGTATCTAATTGTATATATTAAGGTAGAATGGATTTGCATTTAAATTTTGAATATACACCCTAGAAGTCCCTGTTCGAGCTATTTATTGACGTTGTTAATTTTAACGATAACTTAACTGATTGTAAAGCCCTACCATTTTAATGTAGCTTTGACACTGACAATGAATGAAACGAATTTCGTAGCTGAAATACATTTACCTTTGAAGGTGCATTACTACATTGTAGGTACATAGTAATAAATATGTAGACGGCAAGTTCTTGTGTATGTGTGCATATGAAATTAGTAATGTTCTTGAGGGAGGGAGAATATTCTTTGCTATTGTAGTAAGGGAATAATAATAATCGTAGAGCTTGTTCAATAAATGTCCATCTTTATTAAGTTTGGTATTCGTTTGTAGTGCATTCTAGTCATAGTTGTGTCCTTAATGCATTAACAACCTAAATATACTGTAGAATGTTGAGTTGACTATTTGTGTTAAGTTTGCTTTAGCCGTATGTAAAGAATTTTTATGGCATCCTCTATGTACATACTTTAGCTGTGCAACAGCCATTTAATGATGTTTAATGTAATTTCCTCCCGCAAAGTAGTCAGCGTCCTCCGTGTAGTAATAATGTAGTTTGGTACAGCTGAAGAAGTAGGAGAACCTCGTTTAGAATAGCTTTTCTATTTCCAAAAGTAGAAGTACACACTAGATATTTTAGTTTGATAAACTAGATGAGCTTTTGTGAAAGCGAGTCAGACGATATGCTGCACTATTTCATTGGCGAGATAAAGCATGAATAAATATAGGAGGGAAAGGGAAGGTGATATATTTTAGCAAGTCGCATATTTCATGTTTCATATTCATGGCAAGTATTAAGATGCTGAAAAAGAACATTTGTAAATACGTACCTTGCCCCTATAATATTCTAGACATATGAGTGCAATGCAAAGTTAGCTTTTACTACTTTTTTAGTCAGAGAGATATATTATATCATAAGCTGTAAGGTATGGATACTTGTTTCTGTACATGGCTATTATTGTTATTGTTGAGGGAAAATGTTACATAAATACACGTTTTCACCGACTAGCATGGCTAGTTAGTCCGCATAAAATAAGAACTTGTATGTAAACGTGAAGAGGGAAAAGATTACACACATTCTTATGCATATCTCTTACATACATGTAAATATGTGTGCCTTGTGTTGTACATACAAAATAGAGAGTGGGTTACACATTATGTTTCAAACAGTTTAGTGATGCATACGGGTGGAAGGAGAGGAGCGAGTGCATTCAGTTACGTTTATATGCAAACTGTTGTGTGTAAGTGCAGTGAAGGAAAACCGTGCTGATTTGCTCATATTTCATACAGAGTGCCTATTTCCTACAACAGACCAGGCCAGTGAAGGTCCTTTACGGAAAGTTAGCTTTAACAGAAGTATGTGTGAAATTTCCATTTTGTATAAAGATGATATATTGTTTTTTAGATAGTACGGGTGTACTTCTACCCTGTATCTTGATGTGGTTTCCTTTCCTTACAGGATATTCGTCCACACTTTTAGGCATATATCCCCGTAGCATCTCCATTAAAACAGATAGCGTAGTGGAAAATAGAATATGCATGCTGTTATGTAATGTACTCTAATGTATGTACAACTCCAAAGAAGACAAGAATCCCTCTTCTCCTTGGTCACAGGGTTAACAATGGAAATAAAATACTTTCAACTATTTCTTTTACCCTTTGTCTCCGTTTATGGAATAGTTACACTTTTCCACCTACCTATGCATTATGCAAATAATGTCAATTCACACAAACATTCATGAAATGTTCAGACTCGTTTACATAAATTAATAAATTGTACTAATTACTCATTTTAAGATATTTGCAGGTGAATGTAGATCTCTGTGTTCTAATTAAAAAATTTAGAGTTTTAGTCTTTTTTTCCAATCTACTGTCTTGATATTGTGGTGCTGATAATGTTTTTAAAATATGATTTAACTTGTGCAAGTAAAACTTTGTAGTTTAGTCATGCATGAATTATCGGAGGTCGCAGCAGTCAACTCTCAGGAAAGATTAAATACTGCAAGAATCATCAAAATAATATCATTGTCGAAAACGCTGATGATATGGAATATTATAGGAAGATATTGTTTGTGTCAACTTCAACACTGTGTTATTTAGCATATGCGTATAAAATATCCGTTGGCAGCCCTTGTTTTACATTTACATAGTCAAATGTTACTTTTATACCATGTAAAAGGTATGGACTGACAAAAGTGGCCAGAACGGTTAGTGCACCAGAATTAGTGACAGAGTAGGTATACAAGGATGCTCTGCTGAATTAATATAATGCATACTTACATAGTACTTTATTTAGTCAAAAGTTTGTTGTGTGCACTGTGTTCACGTTTACCGAACAATAAAGCACTGACTCATGCTCAAATTTAAAAATGTTTTGCCTGAGGTAGGTATATTAGATGTATTGCCGTGTGTGCATGTATTTCTGTAATGAGTTCTCGTTGTAATGATAATGTTTGCCATGCAATCCATGTACCTATGTATAAACATGTCTGTAAATAAACTCGCACATTATATTATTACAAGACCAGTGCAGACCAGACTATGTCCAATAAACACATACTCAGAGATGAGGAGGTTATCATTAGCAGATTAGCACGATACAAGGCTAACTTAACTAAAGTATTAATTCTGTTGAGGGCGAGCAATTTCAGATATATTACTGGGATTTGGGATCGTCTGTATGCAAAGTATAAAATATCACGTCATCACATTTCAGAAGTATCCTAGCTAAATTCTTAGTTGTAATAAATTCAAGAGTACTTAGTGCTTTTTACATTGCCGGTAATAAGAGTCATCCTAGAAAATTCAAGTTATAATAAACATCTTTACTGTGTTTTCAATAGTAAAGGCAGTATACACTTAATGATTCAGCAGTTATTAGTCATTAAAATTAATATGTGAAGTGCATTAAGGTTTAGTGCAATTGGAATTGATTAGAACAATTTATTTGAAGTAGTTTTGCGAGGTTAATACTATTGGATTACTGAATTGGAGGCTAAAAATCTAGTTTTGCTAAACACTGTGCTAAATTAATATTTTCAGTGATATTTACAAATTGTGGCAATTACAGAATTCATTGAGGTGTACAGAATAGTGTAGCACGAAGTAATAAACTGTTTGTCTTTGTCATCGGTAAGAATAGGTTGTGCTTTGAGATGTGGTATCGCTAATGTGTGTTTTGCGTGTTGGTTTATTGGCAGTTGTTACTGGACCAGTTTGAATCAAGTCAGATGGAATTTTCCCATGACCTTTCCGAGACCGTGAAAGAAGATTTAATCTAAAAGGATATCAAGGATTTCGGAAAATTGGAATTCGGTCTTGAGTATTATCTACTATAGATAACTGAAGTGGAAAGTGAAAGTAAAGAGAGAAAAGGGATGAATGTTGATTCATTGGAAACCCTTTGAGAAGACAGTAGGTATATTTTAAAATTGGTAACAATTTGATTAAATGTTCGGTTTGGTGTGGCGTTCCGCTATATTTCACAGTGCTCGTTGCTTATTTTCATAGATCGAGGAGAGTAGAAGATCGAAGAGAGATTTCGAATGGGAAGAAGACGATTCGGCCTGAAAATGAAGCTAATTTACCGTGTTCTCCTGATTGCTTGTTGTATTTCAAGTTTTCTTGGCAGTGTCTATGCGGTGTGTCCAACAGGCTGCACTTGTGACGACGAAAACTTGCATGTGAATTGTGTAGACGCGAATCTGGACATAGTGCCAATAACTTTGAACCCATCTGTGCAACGACTAATTCTGAAAAACAACCGAATTCGTAGTGTTGACACTGGTTTTACTTTTTATCATGAGTTGATTCACGTGGACTTGAGTCATAATCATTTGGTTCGTGTTCAGAATGGAAGTTTTACGTCGCAAACGAAACTGGTGCAACTGCATCTCAACTCGAATAAGATTTCACAGCTGAGCAATAAAACATTCGGAGGACCACAAAATATAATGAACTCGCTGGCCGTGTTGAATCTCAGAGATAATTTGCTGGAAAATATTGAACCGGGAGTATTCACGTACACACGTAGCCTAGAGGAACTTGATCTCGGGCAAAACTCTATTAAAGAGTTGAACACAAGTGCTTTTGCGGGATTGTCCAATTTGAGGATTTTAAAGATTGACAATAATGAGTTGACTAAAGTGCCCGGAGTATTGTCCCTCAGAACTGTAGTGCCACAACAAAATAATGGATTTGGACAAAACAGCGGTAGTGGCAGTGGAAGTTTCAACAACAATAATTACAACATGGTGCCTCATCTGGCGGAATTATTTATGGGGATGAACCGATTCGAGAAAATTCCTAATGATGCTTTTTCCGCAGCGAAAAATTTAGTTACTCTTGATCTAAGAGGATGCAGCATTTCTATTATTGAACAAAATGCTTTTCGAGGATTGGGATTCTTAAGGAAACTTGTGTTATTAGACAATAACTTAAAGAATATTCCAACACTAAGCTTCGCTCCCTTGGTCCAGTTGGAAGTTTTGAAAATTGGAAGAAATCCATTTGAACAAATCTCCAATAATGCTTTTCATGGAATGAAAAGTCTCAAGAATTTAGAAATAAGTGGAGCGTCTGAGCTTATCCATGTTGAAAAGGACGCTTTTGCTCCCAATTTGGACTTGGAAACTATCGAAATGTTCAGCGCGAAAAAATTAGTTGTTTTACCATCCAGACTTTTTAAATCGCTGAGTGGTCTGAGAAACCTCATTTTAAAGGTACGTCACCCTTATGTAAACATTTATAAATTCTTTTACGGTTATCATAGAAGAAGACCTTCCTTGCATGGGAATTTTATCCTACTTCCTGCATATTAAGTAAGTAAAAACTTAGTGGAAAACATGCGTTCACGCAATTTGACTTTCACTCTTGTGGCATGACTTACAAAAAACTATTAAAATAGGATTTATCCATTTTTAATTGCCAGTTTTCTTAGTTTTTCTATTCTTTTCCTTGAATACCACACCAGCCCTATAATTATCATTAGTAATTTTGTGCCATGTAACGGACCACATGCAAATATTTATCTGGAAAACCTCAGTTAATTCAACAGCATTCTGTTAGATTTTTCGATAATTTTCCTTTGTTTACTTTACTTAAACTTTTTTTGACATACCTAACAATAATTCTAATACCAACATTGAAAAATATATGCTGAAGTGTATTTTGGCTTTTGGCTGTACGTGACATTATGTACAGAGAAAGCTTCCGCCGGAAAAACTGATACTAAAGCCAAAACCGGCAAAAGTCAAAGTGACTGTATACAAAGTACTTCGCTGACATGCAGAATTTGTATTTACTCCCTGTCCACTAAAGTAAAACCGTTAAATGTACATTCCGTCCATAACAAAGGCTAGAAAACATGCCGCAGCAAATCACTGCAAAATAAATATTTGCCCAAAAGCCAAGCGGTAACTAGAAACGAGGTTAGAGGCTTGTACACACATAAGTAGAATGTGTCGGAGAATGCCGAGTGGATTGCTTGACAACGTGGGCCAGGGAGTCTTTATAATAATGGCAAGCTTAGAACTAGATATACCTACCTAATTGTTGGGATAGTAGTATTAATGCTGTAGAATTTGATCGGAAGTCCGAAATACCTAAAATACCCTTAAGTAAACAGTTTATTCAACTCTTCTGTAATGTGGGTATCAATTTCAGAGCAAACGTGTCACTGTATCATAAATTAGATGTCCTCAATGCTGTTAGCGAGGTGTTACAGAACATCGTCCTGTATCGTTACAACCAATCAAATCATTTTATAAAGTACATAACTGTATGGGCTTAATGTTTACAGTAACTATTTCCTGTGTCCTCTAAAATCACTTTAAAGATTCACATTGTATGAACATGAAAATACTATTATTCAGTGCAAACACTTTTACAACATCGTTTCTTGTGTCCTTACAAGGTTTATATAGTTTAGGAGCAATTGAATTTTCCTGTCACTTTAGGTCTTGTCACGTCAGTTAAATATATCGTATCATCGTAGGGTTTATGTTAACATTGCTAAAATGCACCTTTTTCATTTTTCATCAACAAGTGTATTCATTAGGTATTCTTTAGGTTCGCTTGTGTGATTGATGCGATCTTAATATCGGAATATAGTAATATTATTGATTATGGGTACAAGAAAAAAAAGCCAGCCGATCTGTCTATTCAAATTGATGAATTATATGATATTGCTACACTGCAAGTTAGCAGCTCTAAAGTGCAGAAAATTGTTAACACTACAATATTTTGCTATTTACTAGATTAGAATTTAAAAAAATAATTTAATTTGAAATATTATTATTGCAGGACAACGCACTGCAGAGTCTACCTGAAGACCTTGTAAGTTGGCACAGTCTCCGTTCCCTGCGTGTGGAAGGGAATCCATTCCGTTGTGTGTGTGAGCTTTTCTGGCTCCGTGACCTTTTCCTGGAAGACAAATTCAAAAACGCGTCTTCGTTTGTATTATGTGCGGAGCCTGAAGAGTTACGAGATCGGAAACTAATCTCCCTGTCCAGTAAAGACCTGAACTGTTATTTGCAAACGCCAATTCAGAAGACGATTCTGGGTATCTCGATAGCAGTTGCAGTAGTTTTCCTGGCGGTGATATTCTTTTTGTTGTACCGCTACCACGACCGTATAAAGAACACGTGCAAGCGAGGATTCCGCCGTCCGTCCCGGAGGAAGAACCGGAGTTCCGTGATCGCCTCCTCAGGAAAAGAACTGGACACCGCAACGAAGACGTCGTTCCTTAGTCAAAGTCCGTATCCTTTCTCCGACGAAGAATTTCAAATCCGTGCATCTCTGATGAGTGCAAGTCCCGGTCCTGGAAACGGTGGTGGCGGTAATTTTTACAATTCGTCGACCGGAGGAAAGCATTCCATGAACCCGATGTCTATGAATAGTTTACAGTACCTTCACCACCAGAATAGTAATAGTCTCTCACACCCACATCAACATCATCACCCGCATTCCCACACCGGGAATAATTACGGACCGCCTAATTACAGTAATGAATATGATGCCCCTATTAACGCTGTGAACTATCCTCAGTACGTTCACAATAGTCATCAGCAGCAGCAGCTCGACCACAATCTCCCTATACATTATCCTCTTCATTCACATCCTATGCTGCCTGTAAAACCAATTCCTATCACGGAGCTGTAGCAGTTAAGGTACTAAAGTAGTTTAGATATAGAAATTCTTATTTAGATTTACTATTTAATACAATTCAATATATAGTCGACGATTTTCTGTGTATATTGTGTAACATAGATATTAGACTACAATAGAATCTGTACAGTAACGTAACACGGTTCATAGTAACAATTATATTATGTACTGTCATCTAACAGACTTGTATGTATTGTGTAGTTATGTAGATACTAGACAAAATGAATTATTTAAATTTTTCAAGGCCTCCGATTAACAACCTTACTATGTAAACTAAAAATGATGTCATGAAATGAATCATGACTAAAGACACTAATAATATAATTAGTAACTTTTGTATTTTACGATACATAAACTAAATAAGATGCTAATTAGACTAAGCATCAAAACGAAATAATAATACTTAGTACTACTAAAGACACAATATTCCATACTATACTTGTAACTACTATAGGTGTATATAAAACTACTTATTAGGGTCATAACGAAAATCACTTACTATTACCTTCGTATACGTTTTTACTACTCTGTTCTGTTTTCATTTCACGAGAAGAATATCCAAACATTTCACCTGTTGGAATATTCCCCTCGTGGAATTCATTTTTTCTTGTCTCTATACCTTAATAACCTCATACGGCAGAACGTAAACAAAGTCAAAACAATTTTTCACACCAGTATGCACTAGACATTTAGCAGCTCCCAGTTCGACAACCTCGAGAACTAATTAACACAATTATCTTTGTAAAATACATGCATTCTTATATGGATTCAATGGATTGGATATCTTTTTGTAAATACTATCTTTATGTCTGGAAAACGTTCACTGACTCTGAATATGTTTCCTACACTTTTGATACTTATTCTAATAATTTAATTATTTATGTGATAATACACCTTACTTATCGTTACGGTATGCTAACAGAGATAATTTATTTGGTTAGAGCCATCTTGTTGTTTCTCGTTAATCAGCACATTGGTTTAGTTAAGTTAGAAGGGGAGAAGTATATTTGTTTATCCACGAGTTTGTAAATCAGAACAAAGTGTACAAACAGTAAAGATTGAAATGAGGCTAGGAAAACTGCGTATGCGTAGATAAATGAAAAGCGAGGAGCAGATGAATAAGTTGATTAACAATGGGGTATATGCTTTGCTTTGGTTCAATTAATTCGCGTGAATTATCTATCTATGTATCATTTCAGTCCAACAGAGCAGCCTAATTAAGTAATTCGCTATTAAAACCTGTAATCATAGATCTGCAACCGGAATTCAATTTAAAAGTACATGTATGCTTACTCAATTCTATCTCCACACTTTATTTGCATACTTCAGTTAATTGAAATAGAAATCCGGGCTTCATTGAGTACTTACAATTAGTAAATCCTTTACCTACATGGTTACCTTCTACTTCACTGATTTCAATTGACTACATCATAATCACCATTTGTTTGTGTAATGTGTGAAAGATTTCATTAATGATGTGCTTCAGACTCAAAATTCAACGAATGCATTCACTGACAGAACTAATTTCTATTAAAACCAAGTTGAATATCTGCAACCTATATTTAGGTATTCTTAATTAAATTTTATATTATATGTCTTTAACAGATTTATTAATTATTCTTCTCATACAAATGTCAGGAAAGTTGATAAGTAATTTTTATTCAAGGTGGGATATATAATTATTAAGCCCTGTATAATTTGTACTTGGCTCGAAATGATGTTTTGTATAGTGCAGTGAAAGTTTAATTTAGTTTCTTCTACATATTACTAAATAGTAAACAGATTTATTTGTTAGTCTGTTCCCGTTCTACTTCTGGATTTGTTTTTTGTTTAGGTGAATTAGGAGAGAGATAGATTTTGTAGGGCGAAACGGTCTGTGGACTCCAAGTGTAGTCTAAACTGTTCTGGACTGGAGGCTTTGTGATTTCTAATTGGAATTTTGCTGATGGAGATTTATTTGTGAGGTGCAGTTGACTTGTGTGACTGCGAGACTAAGTTTGTAGTCCAGTAGTTCATTTCTGTCGGCAATTTTGAAACAATATAAATTACAATAAAATAGGAGAAGGGAGGCATTATTAATTCTTTCACGTAATAATTCACTTACTCATTGTTAGTTGGAGAGAATCGTATAAATATAATAAATATGAATAGTTTCATGGAGGAAAGCAAAATTGAAAAGGGCTTTTCTACGCAGATAATATATACTACCTAAATAATTAAATCTATTGGAGAATGAAAAAGTTTATATCTGTATCTGTAGTCGAATTACAAAGTAACGGGAATGTTGAAATGTTGACTTTGTTTCGCATCAATGGATGCATACGTTAAATTATTATTTATAGTATCTGTCCGGCACACTAGAGTAAGTAGAGGATAGATGAGACATATGAAAATGAAATGAATACATAAATTAACGTTGCATCATGCATTAGAACAGTATCTCTGTGCTGGCTGCACTGTCTAAAGTCTGCCGGGTTAGAGAAACATATTAGGGACTGAGACAATACGTACGCCTGTCTCGCCTGTCTAGGCTAACTGAATAGGATGATAATCATACGGCTTTTATCAGAACTTCCCGTTGGTTCACCGACTAGACAACTGTATTTCATCTCTTTGTTATTCTCAATCCGTTTCCAAACGGAAGACTACACTGGGAAATCCAGCCAAGTCAACTTTCACCTCTTTATACAGATTTACTGACAGGACGGGCCAGCACCAGTTCTTTCCCTTCACTTTCGTCACATAATATTTACCACTTAACCGATATCCTACATTATAACCAAACGAAATTACACTATACAGATTCTACACAGATTTGTATACACATAAGTCAAGTACATCCTACTAGGCGCACAGGGAAAACACTAAAATCTGACCAGAGCAGACGAACCTTAACAAAACTGCAGCCACAGTTTCGTCTTATCATCTTTACTCTCTAAAGCATGTGTATTTCAGCATGGGACTATATTAACTCTATTTTATAAGCATTTATCTAGGTGGGGAAGGTATAATACTTTATAAGTTGCTTTTCCTTGCAATGTGAGTTACCGTTTTATATTAGACTCGTGGCTCATCTTGACGTGGCTGAAAAGCTCATCAATCATTTTTGTCTCTCCCTTTGGATTTTTCATAAAACTGATTTGATCAACATGAGTAAATCTTCTATCGTCGACTCAGCAATTCCTATTTTATTTAGACGTCAATCTGGAAACAAATGTAGTCAACTTATCTAGGCTAGCGAAGTTTACACTTTAGCGTTTAGCCACTTCTACGCACTTTATTACAGTTTGCAAATTTAATATACCTGTGTGTTAAACCATATGGTTAAAGAAGAGATGCGTAAGGCTTTTTTATAAATGGATTTTAAAGGTGGTACGGATGACAATGGTAATGATGAGTTACACGTGTGAATAATTTATTTATAGCGAGAATCGAATAAAGGTGGCTCTAACTAATGAAGACATTGAAATTTGTATTATTAATTATTGTTTTATTGTTGTATTTAGAAATAGAATCTGTATAAGGATGAATGTAACATGTACAAAGGAAGGAAGAACAGGATATGAAGTATTAACGTTTAGAAATAACATTTCAGTTGGCTCAATTTCTCTTTTAGTTAAGTGCTGGAAAGATAAAGTGTCATAAGTACATAAGACTTACAAATTGTGCAGCTTTATTGTAAGACTAGATTACGCTATTGTTAGTTTGTATGGATAGCCTAACGTTTTTCATGTTCTCAAATATCGTAATTTTGACTTTGACTGCTGGTGATCATATTATTACTTACTTAATTAGAATATTATCAAGATATTCCTAACTTAATGTTTATGTAAGTTTTGGGAAGGACAATGTCGTATGCGTGTGTAAGGAACTGATTGATATCTTGAATCTAAAGCAATATTGTAAATTAAGTAAGGTCATTGATAAAACTTTACATGCGTCTGCATATTATATTCTATGGTACCAATAATAATGAATCACAAAGCTGTATGTACTAATAATAGTTACGTGTCGCTATTAACGAAATGATGTTTTATAATGTAAACTATATAAAAGTATAAATAATTAAATTGTCACTTTACTGGTACTAAAGTCGGTTCAATTAGTAATTGTTATAATAGCAGCTCAAGAAAAGTAACCAATTGTTTTGTTTCTATTGTTCATGTTTAGGTTGTGTTTTCGTTTCCTAATGTTAGATTAACTTGTATTTGTTTTCTTTATTTATTGTAACTTTTTGCTGTTATGAATTTTGATAATTAAATTAGCAGTTGTTAACTTTGTTTTCGCAAAACCAATGCAGAAAAATTTAAACCTGGATTAATAATTTAATTAATATTTGCTATACTTAGATGTATAATATGTGTGGAATTGTTTGTAAACACTTTCTATATGAATTTAGAGTATTACGTGTGTTTGATTGGACCCATAGTAGTAAATTGCATACCTACTTGCATAAAAGAAATCGAAGGAAATGAAATTATTTCTCTAGTCAGATAAACCTGTTTAGGGTTTATTATTCATTTATGGAAGTAGTTTTGGATTTTATAATGAATGTAAGTATGTAGTTTAAGTACATACGACATTATTACGGTGAAATTAAAGAGAATAGTCGTATAAGGAAACAAGGGTAGCTGTGAAATATAATTGTATATGTAAACATTGAAAAATAGTGATACACCTAAATATCTATCTTAAAACATGAATTTTAAATCAAATATAATAGTTACTTACGTTGTATAACTGTAATGTGAGTGTGTGTACTTCAATCTGAATTAATTAGATAGGTAGATTAGATATTATTGTAAGTAATGAAATGAACGAACAAGGAATTGTATATTATTAAAGGAATACGGTGAAAATAGCAATAAAGATATTTAAGGTTCCATGAATTAAATATAAAGTCGAAAGCGGATACGGAAAACTAAGGAACGAAAATACTTTTCATCAGAACTAATTTTTCCTTTCCCTTATGCTGTAAATCCAATAAATGTTTGGAAAATATCTAAAAACCAGAATGTCCGTTTACATTTATTGTTCGTAGATCTTGTAAATGACATCAAATGCAATTATGCCTTTGTATTGCAGTCATCTTATCAATCACTATACTTCTGACTTTTTCTTAATAATTCTATAACCCACATCAAATAACTGTCATATTGTTATACGATAGATTATAATAAATGTAGAAATGTATGTACAGTATATTGTGTACCAAACACTATTGTCGTACTGTTTAAACGAACAATGAAATAAAATGAAAAACTTGAACAAATTCATGTCTTGTGTTGCACAAAGGAATTTAATTAATAGATGTCATAAATATTAAACCAACAATTGTCAAAGATTTACAATTTCTTTTGGAACATGTCCATTTTATTACTGCACAGTGATAGACAGTAAAAATACAAAGTGCTTACTTTTAATATTAAAACTGCAAGAAAATGATTTCCACTTTTTTACTACTATTTTGTAGAGCATTTGAAGAGTTGTGAAACAAATGATGTGACATTGTCATTTTTTATTTATGGCAATCTACTTTTATATAAAGAAATGCAGCAAATGTTCTTGAAAATGGAGAATTATGTCCTAAGAGATGAGAATTACATCAGAATCGACAATCCAGTATTTTTGTGATGATTTAATAACTGTAGCTCTGCAAGAAATGAGTTTCATTATAGAATGTCTGAAAATCAAAATCATAAAGTAACAAATAAGTAAGAAGAACTTACATGAATTGCACTTCTCCCGTCCATCCTTTAGGAGCAACCCATTCAAAATGCTTAGAAGTTTTTGCATCTGGACAACTCATCCCTACATCCTAAAAATTAGAAGAGAATCACGGAATAACTCAAGTACTATTAGAAGTATTGAAAATATTAAGCTTAACGTTCGCAGATTTAATGACATAATATTGTGTTTAATTTACAATTTAGAAACACAGATTAATCACTTTTTCAATTACCTGTTTCTGATTAATATTGCACGTGTATGTTCTGAAACACATGTTTCCATCGGTATTATTGTAGTTCAGGAACTTTCCTATTCTTTTTCCTACTGCTCCAGTTTTTTTATTTATTTCCCTGGCCTCAATAATGTATTTTGAGTAAGATTCATACTTTCTCTTGCTCTTCAGAGTACCTATATATTTATAGTCAGAGAAATTAAGAAGTTTAGAAGATTTAGAGAGTTTTTTACGAGATTAACATTATCTTAGGACTGTTTACCCAATATTTGCGTTTTGGTCTTAGTTTTCTTTGTATTAATCAAAATACGAAATGGGGATGTTAAGGAACTCTGAGCAGTAGATACACAATTGGAATTTATGGGCTCTTCGCAAGAAATTTTCTGGTCGACACAAATATTAATACGCATCCCATACTCTTCTTGAAATTCTTCTGCTGGAGACGCTGAAGCAAAGGATGCTAATGCAACAACAATAATGAAGATCATTCTAGAAAAAATCTTCTAGATTGGCAAGCGACACAATCAGAGATTTACGTAAACTGTGAGGTATTGCAGATAGGAAACGAATGAATTCACGAAATATAATGAAGAGCTCGATGGAATTAAGAAAATCTAATAATTAATGCAAACAATACAAATGCAAAAGATTACGAAATATTTGTGATAGCGATTACGTAAGTAGTTATGCAATTGGCAATTGTAAAGAAAGTGAAAGTAATAATTTCACTTTTCATGATACAGGTAAGCGTTATTTCAATGCAAGCATTACTTATGGAACATAATGGTAAGTCAAAGTAATTCAGATTTCAGGCATACTAGAATTGCATTATATATATTTACTATACAATACGATATTTTTCAAGATTCACAATAAGCAGTAAAGGAATACTCATTTCCAACTCAAAACAAAATAAATATCGACGAGATACATATTTGTTTCTCACAATCCGTAAATATTTGTTTTGAAAATTATAAAAACTTTCCTGGGAAATGTTTGTGCATTTTATCATCAAGATTGTAGGCATCCGGTGTCTGCACAGGTAGAATATTTGCTGACGTGACTCATGAAAATTTACAAGGAAAGCTATAATAAATAAACAGTTAATTACCTATTAAAATATAAACTAAGAATTTCTCTTTCCAATTCCAACAAAAGATAAGCTAGACTCTGAATCATTTTGCACAAACTGTCAAAATCATAAAATCACAGAAATCTGCATGACTCATTAAATTACTTTATATTCATATCGACTTCCCTTTGTTGTACGGTTGTGCTTACAAGCATTGCAATGGTAATACTGTGTATCATATTAAGGTTGGCTGAACTAGATTTTAATACATACTCCACTATTTCTGCCATAACTAAGACTCAATACTTATTAAAAATGATTTCAAAAAATTCGTCAACAAAAATCAACCTATTATCTCGGCCGAGATATTTTGGCCAGGAATCTGAATCAGTTGAAAAACGAAATTGGTTGTATTTTCAGAAAACGGTCATGGAATTTCTGAAAGTTTGTAAGCATGTTTGTAAACAGTTTGCTGCATTGCATAAAGACAAATGCAAACTGTACCTTAACGAACGTGCATAGCCATGCATTTATCTAATTAAATAAAGAAATTCGGTAAACATTGCATTAGCTTGCATGAATTTCTGCTTGAATTTGTTATCTGTACGGGTGATACAGCAAAAGCTAAGCTTTACAGGCTAATTGCTGATTGTACAAAATCTCGTCAAATAATATATCGTAGAAAATAGAGTTTGCATCCCAATGAGTAATATTGCTAATAAACGAGCGAATGAATATTATGAATAATGACGGATAATGACGTTAGTAATATTTATCTCCTCCATTACACTCAGAGATAACCAAACTGTATTTTGAAGTACTAGCTTTGTATGTACCGGCTTAACAGTTATCATATCACCTATCACTAGAAAATTATTAACCTCTGGAAATCTAATGTGTTTCCTTCGTTGTGTAATTCTGCCTTATTGAATTTGAATTTGCATACAATCAATTAGAAGTATAGTGAATCTATAATTATTATTTTACATATTGTCACTAATTGAGAACTAGAACCATGGCGGCTGCAGTGGATAAAGATAAAGTATCACATAAGATCATTATCCAAAAGAATCTTGTGTATTTGACTTCGAACACGGGAAATCTGTCCAATTTGCTAATTAACCTGTTGGGTACATTTACATTGACGTTTGATGAAGTTGAAAGAATTCAAGTACGTACCCTTAATTAAATTGCATTAAATAGTAAGCTAATGTGTACTATAATCAAAATTGTATTTGATTTTGTTTTTATATTAATTTTAGTCATGTAGAACCAGTTTAGAAAAATATATGGAACTGTACACGCAAATCTGCAGAAGAGATGAAAAAGCTTTTAAGCATTTATGTAAGGCTCTTGAAGATTCCAATAACCACAATGTTCTTTCCATACTGACGAGTAGTAGTGCTCTTGAATTAGAAGAAAGCGATCCTTCGGAAGATTTGCTCTCTGGTGCCAATATAACTGGTCCTATGATGATGAAGTTGTACCAGAGAAGAAACATTTTCAGATATTTCGATTTCATCACGAAGAACACCCGGAATTTAATGTCCATCCTAATACATTTACAACAGGAAGATGTGCTTACATCAGATGAACATGCAAAAATTGTAAGATTATGAAAAAAGTATTGAAATACCTGTATTATTTTGATTATGATGAATTTTCGATTTGAAATTGATAGTTGAGTTGGAGGACTGATGAGTGCAGAAATGGAGCTTTGTACATAAATCTGATAAATAAGAAACCAAACCCATTTGTCAGACTTATTAAAGTTCTTCGCGTGACAGACAACGGAGATATAGCAGATATGCTGGAACATGTTCCTGAAGAGGACGAAGACTTTGAAACCGAAATTACGAATATTAGAATGGCCATCTCTAGAATTCGGATTGACGAAGAGAAATTCGTAATGGTTACTATTTCCGATAGTATTCGCTTTGGAATTAGAGGAGAGTTACCGAAAGAAAAATTTATTGGCAGAGAGGATATTTTGAAAAGCCTAGAAAGATCTATCAAAAGCCAAGCAGAAGAAGCTAAGAAAAGTAATCATTCAAAAATTACGGTTTTATGCGGTCTTCCAGGTGAAATACATATCCATATATAATATATATCAATATTCCCATCAATTACCTCCTCGGTCAACAGATAATTAATCTATAATATTCCAGGTGTAGGGAAGAGCGAAACTGTTCGTCAATACGTCAATATATATCATAAAGACGATAATGTTATCTGGATTAACGCTGAAAATGTTCGATCGATGGTTCACTCATTTCGCCAACTTGCAAGAGAATATTTGAACATAGATGTAAAAGAAGCTGATGGTGAAGACAGGGATATTCGACTAATTGTCCGTGCAGTTTATGAAATGTTTTCCGAAAAGCGCTGTGTTTTCGTTTTCGATAATGCAGAAAACAAAGAAGACGCCAGTAGGCATGAAAATAGTATTGATAGATTCTTGCCTGTTATCCACCCAGCTCATATACGTCCGCTTGTGATTGTTACCTCCCAAAATACATACTGGCCCTCACCAACTCAAACTTGGGAAAAAATTAAAATCGATGTTTTTACAAAAAATGAATCCGATTCCTTCATTAAGAAGAACCTCAAAATCGAAATTTCAAATGACGAAGTAGATAGTGACGTGGATAACTTGAGCGTGGCAATGCAGGGGCATCCTTTAGCACTAACTCAAGCAGTGGAATACATTTCCCGCGAAAACGCAAATCAACGAAATGACGGTAGTACTTACAAAATTTCTGATTTTCTACTGGATTTCAAAGAAAAGGAAAAAGAAGTCTTAAAATACCAGGCCTACGGGCGATGTGCTAGCGAAGATAATCCTCATTTATCAACAGTATTTGCCACATGGAAATTGTCTGTCGAAGGAATACGGAAAACTGAAGATAGCGGAGAAAAAGCCATAGAAATTCTATATACCATGGCATATTATGACTCTTATGGAATACGAAGCAAATTATTTCATCCCTTCTCAGATCGTACAAAATTAGGGATGCTCCTGGGTATTCTCAAGCGCTATTCTCTAATATCATGTAGCGATGGAGTAATTGATATTCATGGATTACTTCAACAAGTAACTAGACTTGATCTAGAAGAAAATAAAAGAGACGAAGAAGTTCTGGAAAGATCCATGGAACTGTTAGACCGCTTTATGCCCAAAGACTCCCTGTCGTTCTTTAAAGGAGATGAAATTGCACTTCCTCATGCTAATGTTGCTTGGGATTACGCTATCAATTATCCAAAACTTGTTTGCAGATACCACGATGACCTGGGTATTACAATTACTGAAAACATGCGAAATGGGTGCTATTCTAGAGCCAGCAGATTCTCAAAGGACGCAATTATACATATGAGCAAAGTATTTGGTGAGACAGATGATCAAGTGATGAAAATGCGAACAGTCAACTTGCTTCCAAATATCAGGACGGGAGATCATGAATCGGTTTCCAAACAAATGCAAATAATTATGTCTGTTGTCAGAGAAAGACTTGGGCAGAATATTCCACCAAAGGATCAAGTAGAAGCCATCGCTTTTGATTATCTAAGAAAATATTCAACATTTATTAGTACAGGAGGTAACATGGAGGAACTAAGAGGTCCAGTTCAAGAAGCCATGGAAAAGATGAGTGAACAAATTTTCCAAGACAAAGAAAAAGATGACGAAGATAAATTCTTTACCACATTACCATTTCAGATGACCCAAGCTGGATTGTTGCATCAATCAGGATCACACGCCGAGGCATTCAAAATCCTTAAAAACGTAGAACAAGGATTGGTCAAATTGTCAGGAGAAAACAATCAATTAGTATTAACTATAAGGAAAACAATTGCAGGTGTTATGAGCAGTATGGGGAACAATGATGAAGCTCTTAAGCTTATGGAAGATATCAAGGCAATAGAAAATTCAAAAGAAAATCCACCAGAACCAATACCAGGTCAAATACGAGAATTTGTCAAGATTTTCCATAATGATGATGAAAGCATTTACAACCAAATCCACGCAGATATTTTAGAAAAAGCTGGAAGACACGACGAAGCTTTAATTGTCTTAGGATACAAAGAAAAATCAAAAGAAAAACCAACTACTTCAAAAACGAATACATTTGTCAATGCCGATATTCTTGCAAACAATACTTTCATTGCAAAAAACTTGATTTCACAGGGAAAATATACCGAAGGTTTATCTATTGCAGAGGAAAACTATTCCATAAGCCTAAAACAGTTCGGAATGACCAATGGTACAACCATATCTTTATTAAGCATGTTTATTTGGGCTTTGGATCGATTGAAACGATTTGATGAAGCCTTAGATAAATGCCAGCTTTTATACGACAGTTTGTCCAGAACATTCGGAGATGAAAATGAAATTACGCAATCAATTCTTCTCATGATCCCAGATCTCATTGAGAAAAGAGACAAACAGCGAGAAAATGAAAGTAATTTGTCACCCATTTAGAAAAGGTTTTAATTTTCTCGGTAGTTTGTCAAAATCTTAAAATTAAATTTTTTTTAGAAATTCACTTGATGAAATTCGATTTGTAAATTGTATTCATCAGAGGTCAACCTTTATTTCACATCAATATATTTTGCCATCACGTCAATTCTTTTTACATTGAAAATGAACTTTTATAGCTAACATTAATGTACAGATATTGTTTCCTAATGTAAGTAGTAAGTATACTAATTCATGCCTGATAAGGTCGGGATGCGTATACATAATGAAATTTGGCAAAAAATATAAATTAGAGTACACTCATCATGGTCAGTTATTCTGATTCTCTAGATGAAACAAACTTCACTAGCACTTAGCTAGCCTTGGAGAAATAATTTACTAATTTTGTAGGTTCTATTTACATTAAATCGGGTATAATAATTGTTAACAGTCAATATATAAATTTTTGTCCTAAACAAAAGCAATTCGGACACATTAGCCATTAAATATGCTTCGAAACTAACAATCTGTACATTGGACGATAGATATTATTACATCTGACACGGAATACAATACAATTACAGATGCACACAACATTTGCATTTCTCATATTTTACTAAGGAACAACAATAGTAAAGTATTACAATGTGATTATACGTTATCTACTTGACATGTATGTATTTACGTAAATGGACGCTTCGTTCATCTAATAAAACTCTTTAAAAATGAGATTTCGCACTTTTCTGTGAGAAAATCATAAAACTTACAGGCATACTATAGTATTACATTATGAAGGTACATTATTCTTGTAATCATATAATTATCCCATTTCTACAAATAGATACTAAAGACACAATCATACACTACCCTTTAGTTAGTACTAATGGTACTAAATCGAAATCACATTAACACATTTAATATTATACGACTTTATTAGACTGGACATAATTAAAATTGAGTTTAGATATCAACTTCATAATGGATGCTATTACGATCTCCTATTATTTAGTATTAATGCTTAATGATGGCCAGTAATGTATGTGATGTGATTTGGTTTGATGCTGACTTAGATATTCATTGGAGTGAAACCTCCTGTACAACTACAATCCAGTTTCCTTTGAAAGAAACATTCCCCTTCTACATGAATAGATACCCACTCTTTTATAGAACATTATTTAGTCAGTTATTCTGCAAAATCTATTAACAGATACATTATAACACAAATACGTCGATAATAGACATCCATTTTATTTAGGTGCATGCACAAGCGGTAAATTAGGCATTTACCCTCATACATACATACTTATTATTTCTAAAGTACGTATAATAATAGGTGGTAAGTAATATCCAATTTTCTTTTAACTGCTTCATGAGTACTAATTCATCAAAACAAACTGACGTGCCTTCAGTAAAACGGAACAATTGATAACTAGACCAGGATTCATGACATAAAGATAACATACATTTAAGCAAACAACTACAATGTACGACATCCATATCACATTACTCATTATTACATCCGTTTCAGTACTGGATTGAGTACTTTTACAATCTACACCTTTAGAGTATTTGGGTAGCTTGTCTATATTTAAGTTGCTTTAATTACTACCTTCTTTAACTATTCAACTCTATTAAAACTGCATTGTTAACTATACTTCTCCAGTTCAGTTACATAAAGTTGTTTGGCTTGATTGATAATTATTCGATTGTTTAAAGCAATTTGTTTCTCCTAAGAAATTTACACTGATTTACAATTTCTTAGTCTTAGTAGCTTTAGTAGCTTACTAACGATGCAAGAAGTGTACAATTTGCATTAATTAACAGTAAATCTACGCATAGGTACAATTTACATATTTGTAATTATATAATCTAACACTTTTCTCAATTTCACAAATTTTTTATCTGGGTAGTTATACAGAGATAAATGGGGGTGAGGCATACTGATAAATCTTAGAACCAATTGTATGTCTAAGGTACATTAAATACCAATACGTATATTTAAATGAAAACACTATAGTCTTTTAGTAATTCCATTTAAACACTCTTACATACATTACAAGAACTTGTTTATTCAGTACCTTAGAATTACCAATTACTCTAATACGGTATAGAGGCAAGGGACGTGTAAAATTTAATTTTCTACAATTTTACAAACTAGTTTACTACAAAAATGAATTTTGAATTTATACCTTGTTCTCCAAATTGCAGTTTTTATGTCAAATAGTAAAGTACAGTCGTAATTATTGTAATCTAGTGTATTACTATTAGTTCTTTTCAGTGTTGCAATAGCTTAATATTGATTCGTATCTAGTTCTTAGCTATTTATTTCAGTACGAAGAGGTTAGACTCTTAATTCATTTTCTATGCTTTTGATATTTGCAATGCTTAACAATGCATTATACCTATCAGTTAATTAAAAATTAGCGTTATTACCACCACGGCACAATGTTGTAGTGTAATATTTTAGTCTTTATGATTTCTACGAGAATGTACATAAAGCAGCAGTCATCAAGAATAAAGCAGCATACCTAATTCGTACTTTCCAGTACAGTCACACGTTTCGGTATACCACTGTACTTTAGTTATAGTCTTCTCCACTACAGTTACAATTACACTGTCTTTCACATAGAGAAAAAAAACCCGGAAACCAATAAGAGTATTCTTTTTAATTTAACCATTTAAAATATATACCTTAAATGCACCAACAAAAATCATATTGCAAATACCCAATTAAAAGCTAACTTCCTCATGTACTTAATTATCATGCATTCGTGTTGCTTTAGTGTACATTTGGTTTTCTCCAGGAAGTTTTCGTCCATTTGGATACAACTCAGAGATTCTATTGGAATATTTATGGAATATGTAAATTCATAATATTAACTTATCGTGAAATAATGGTTCTGTTGAAGGAAATGTATCGTTATTGCCCTCGTGGAATTAATTACAAGCTATCTTAACTGAAACCAACAACCATTAAAAGAAAATTTACATTAAAAATTGTTTGGCCATGCAGAAATCGAGTATAATATTCAATGTAAAGGTACAATTCGAACACTGAAAAAACTCCATTTACAACCTCCGCTCTATTATCAGTAAATTACAGAGTAAACTTTATATTTATCTCACTACATTAGTCTACTATCTAAACACTTAATCGCATACTTATTTACAAATTATCTACAATCAGGATATTACCATACCTAGGTATCTTTACAAACGGAGGCAGTATATTAATGAGTATGGATACATTCACTAATTGCATCGTTAAATGCATGCGAAACTGTATTTCGTCATAACTTGTATTATCTAATACTATTCTTATTGTTAGGAAGGTAATTTACACGTAGTTCATAAAACAACTCCTGAAATTGTACTGATATTTAACAATATAAGAAGGAAAGGAAGTTGGAGTGAAATAAAATGTTACAAACACTTTGCCAAAAAGCGGAATGACAGAATTATAGCAGACAAATATAGCTGACCACTGCAAAAAATGAACAGAAAAAATATTCTCTTACAGCAATACTACTCTCAGAAGCCTTTGCTGGAAAACTTAATTTAGTAGGGAGACTTAAAATTTTCTCAATAAAGTACATGGTCATAGTTATATATAAATTAGATGAGACATTCGGTATTCTCCGGTCTCCAATTTAAAAACGTATGCGTAACCGTTACATTACTAAATATATATATATATATGTTACTTCTTAATGATTTACTACATCTGCGACTTGCATTGAAATCTTTGAATCTTGTGAAGTTCATGTTCATTTGCAGTATTCAGGTTGAAGTTTTTTCTCATTTGAAAAATGCATGTGCAAATGATTTTTAAGTGATTAATGGGGTGATTACGGTGACTGAATAATTCTGCAGTAGATTAGGTTGCTGTTAGTCTTTTGAAGGTCACGATGTCTTCAGATGAAAAATGTACCATTTGTGTTAGCTTAGGTAGTTTTACAGTAGCGTAAAGCGATCAGCCTATCGTCAATATAGTAATAATAGTAAAAGCTATTGCTATTATTTTTGTTTGTGACATTTGCTTCTTTTACTATCTCTTATCGTTAGATGTGTGGCCGTAGCTCATCTGGAAGGACAAGAACTAATGGTGGCGCTTACAGCTGAATTATGGGAACCATTGTCTACTACAGAAACATTCGTTACGCCACTTAACGATGAGAATCCACTATGATGTGACTGCAGACTTGACATGGATCCTCTGTAAAGCATCCAAAAGTAATTTGTTAAAAGTATACTTGACAAAATGCACAAGTGCATTATGTACTAAAGGTATCATAATCGTGTAAACGTTATTCCATTTCATTGAGTATGCTATTAAATTACTTGTAGTCAGTTGACTTCAGTACTTCGTAGTAGTACATGACTTTAGCCTTTGTTGCAGAATTTGAATCCATTAGATGGTGGTTATTTGATGGGTTGATGTCCTGGAATTTCCACTGAAGGATAAAGTAACCCAAGTGGTTGGTTACATGCGAACCCTGCACTCAAATTAAAATCATTCTTAGTATTCCAGTTGCATATTTACAAAGGTAGTTTCAAGTTGCTTACCGACACAAAATAACCTTTCAGTTATATATTTCATGATACTTTACTCTTTAAATCTATCTTCTTTAAGTCTTAAATAAAAATAGTCTAAGCGTAAATAACAACTTCCAGTGATTGTAATTTTTTTAAACTTTTAAGGTAAAACAAGCTGTACGAAGTGCGTAGAACTTGAAACGCAGAAAATGCACGAATATACGTTACCCCCTCTGAGATAACACAGCCTGTGAGACAAATAATACTCAAATGCACTGACTGCTGCACAGTGCTCATTGCAAAAACTCATGTAGCTCATTCATCGGGTGAAATTGCATTTTAATGGCAAAAACGTTATTTAAAATCGTGAGATTAATTGTAATGAGGCAAGCTAATCAAGAACATTAACACAAAAATGTTTAAACCGATTTGAGGCATCCGTCAATTGGGACTAAATAGTCTGCCCTTTCGTTTTCAATTTTTTCATTAAGAAAATCTCAATCGAATTGAACATAGTTAGATTCGTTAGATTCACAAAAAGATGCTCTATAGGTGAGAATAATTGCTTGGTAGTCAATGGGTGTGGATGAATAAAACTCAGCTTGGGTGTACATTAGAAAGACTCTGGTTCTTATGCACAAAATTGAGGCTTTCTAAGGAAGGCTATTTATCAAATTCCATAAGTCCCAAGGGACTCCACTGAGAGCCAGGGCACTAACAACAGTTCGGGTCAGCTAAATAAATTATGTTTTGGTGGTTGGGAATACGAAAAGAAGGAAAAGTCCAGCAAGGTTCAAGGGGGTCATAAAAATTGCACATAAAAAACGCTTTAACTATTTATAAAAGTCTAATTTTTTAGGTGAAGACGATCTCCTAGCCAAAATGGGACCCGTCCGGAGGAACGATTGTTCCCCCGGATGGGTCCCATTTTGGTCGATATCGTCTCGGTAGACCTTCATGAGAAATATATATAGGCATCATGTCATTCGGAAAGAAAAAATAATTTTACGTAGTAAAGAATTTCTTATGGCGAAAAACTATTGTGTTTTGAAATAATAATTACATAGCCTTTCTTAGAATGGCATTAGTGATTTCAGAAAAAAATTTCATCAAAATCTGAGGTGGTCGAAATTTTGGATTTTTTTGTGATTTTTACAAAATTGATCAGGGGGGATCCTTCCAAAAATAAAAAATAAACTACTTCCGATTTCAATGAAAATTGCTGCTGAAACAGCCAATCACCATGCTTAATAGACAAACTAACAAATTTCTGAGTCTGAATGATGCCGTTCCCTTACAGGGTAGCTATGAGTATGCTCGGTCAGAAACTATTCTATTAAATCAATTCAGAAAAGGAATATTTGTAGAACAAAATATTTGCCAATTTACTCTGTATGTAGATTAAACTCAACTCGACTCTCGTTACGTTGCACATTTTTATAGGTTTTCACTTGTTAAGGTCATTAACAAGAGTGCAAACGAAATCACTATTTATTCTGTACTTTGTGGAAGAGTAGCAAAGTTTTGCCGAATGCGGTTAAACGTACACTGTACAAATAAGTATTAATTTGATGTGGACACAAACCGTAGAAAAATGCATAGTGTTACAGCGTTATTTACCTGAACGGATTCCCCATCGTGGCAAACAGTACTTGCCTCGACTCTGAAATAGTCATGGCCCTCCTTCCACGTCTTGTCTATAACAGATTTGTGTTCATTCTCTCCTACAAAAGTTCCCGTTGGAGTTGGTGGAGTTGAAGGACTAAAGTTTGTGGTTCGAAACACCGAGAAACAGACTCCGTGGCGAAGAACATCAAAGTCCCAAGTGATCACGCTTCCCAGGTCTTCATTATGGAGTACGACCTCGTGTACCTGAAACATCAATTCTCTTTTACAAAGGAGGCTACGTTACTGCAACTGGGCCAGGCATTAGTTATACGTACTAATACTAAGTGTAAATAGGATTTTTATATTGCTATACATAACATTTGGTAGTCAGCTCATTTTTAGCGAGCCAGAGGCTCACTTATGGAACCGTGTTGTCTGTCCGTATGTACGTATGTACGTATGTACGTATGTACGTATGTACGTACGTATGTAAACACCATAACTCTTGAAGGCATTGACCGATTTGGATAAAACCTCGGATTTGGACTCATCTCAACCTAGTTAGGAACCCTATTTAAAATGGGCGTGGTCACCCCACCCCTTTCGGAGATAACGCGCGCTCACTTTATAAGCAATAAGATATGAATAGGGGGTTTTGGGTACTAAAATATTTTACACCGCTTCTAGTAGTTTGTTAGCGGGATAGTAAAAAATATTTTACACCGCTTCCACTTTATAAGCAATAAGATACTCAAATAGGGTTTTTGGGTGTAAATATGGTTTTTGGGTGTGACCACTTTTGAGAAGCGGTATATTCATAATTTTGGATGCCTTTTATTATATGATGAAGTAAGCTAACTTTTTGGGTGTTTCCCACTTTATGAAGCGGTAAGCCAACTTTTTGGGTGTTTCCCACTTTATGAAGCGGTAAACTAACTTTTTGGGTGTTTCCCACTTTATGAAGCAGTAAGCCAACTTTTTGGGTGTTTCCCACTTTATGAAGCGGTAAACTAACTTTTTGGGTGTTTCCCACTTTATGAAGCGGTAAGCCAACTTTTTGGGTGTTTCCCACTTTATGAAGCGGTAAGCTAACTTTTTGGGTGTTTCCCACTTTATGAAGCAGTAAGCTAACTTTTTGGGCGTTTCTACTTGTGGGAAGCGCCAAATTAATTTTTGTTGCTTCTACTTATAGCTTTCAGTTACCATGGCAAAATTTAATACATTTAATTTTTTTAAATTTTGATCCATTTTGTGTTGCCATGGCAAAATTTAATACATTTAATTTTTTTTAATTTTGATCCATTTTGTGTTGCCATGGCAAAATTTAATACATTTAATTTTTTTAAATTTTGATCCATTCTGTGTTATCATGGCAAAATTTAATATTTTCGAGTTTTCATGAAGAATTGTTTACCATTGCTCTGAGAAGAGTATTAATTTAAGATTATATATATTATATAATGAAACAAATAATTTTATCCTCTGGCTCGCTTTATGTTACGGCTTGGCGATGTTTTTAGATCTGGCATTTCATACAAAGGTACGTGTATGCTAAAAAATCTATCCACTTCATAAGAACTTCTCTCAGTGCAGTAATACATAAGAAAATTTCTACAATTTATAAGGTAAAATGTACTTTTCCAGTTCTTCAGTTCCAAAATCCATATTACATACACCGTGTTACAAATAACATACAATTTCATGACCTAGTAAGATGTCATTTGTATTCCTGACATGAAATATTGGATTCCAAAAACTGAAAGGCTTTATTTATAGCTTATGTTTCATTTCAAATGTTATGTTGCCGTAATAAAACATAAAGCTGTAGTAAACAAATATTCTTTACAATGTTTACTCCATAAATCCGTATTTTTGGCTCGAAGCTCTAATTATCCAGCTTTATTTACTCAAAGATGTACTAAATTTAGTACGTAAGTCCCTATACTACTTTTCCGTGGCTACTTCCCAAGACTTCCTTGTATGTAGTCTATTAATGATATATGCATTATTCATAAACTACATTAGTGATAAGTCGACTGTATGAATAGCCTCCTATCGAAAATGAACTGTAGTGCACTATGACCTAAAAAGCCTTTCAATACATACCAGAAGTACTTTACATAAAGTAGGAGCTTCTACAGATATCGATCCTCTCTCCCGGAGCTATTACTCCGTGAAACGAAATTATTACTTAGAGTGGACTATAAAGTCTTCCGGTTGCCATTTACATACAAGAAAACCCAAATCAACTAGCCACGCATAAACTTTGGCTATTTTTGGCACTAACGGTCAGTATTTGCTTGCAAATGTGTCTCCTTTATAAACGATGGGATGTACTAATACGGGAGTAGAAGCCTCTAATAGACTTTTATCATCATCAGTGTCAAAATGAATACTCCTCTATCACTATGGGTTCAATTACCTAAGAACTCATTTAGTTACCTACTATCATTTAGGTTATTGGTCATGCCTACATTTTAGATAAGCGGAAAAGGATGAGTAAATATTAGATATCTTAGAAAATGTACTTCTAAACTGTAAGAGTAAATAATCCAAGACGAATATACATTTAGGTACCTCAATTTCCCTTTTACCCATATAATTCATTTACGTATGCTGTTTTTTACAGCAACAACAGCTTTTGACATTTATGGGTATAAAAAATTAAGGTATAGCCACTTCCCACGTATGCAAAAAACGTTAACATAGACATAGTCAACATTATTAATTTAATCATTTTAATACATAGAAGCTAAACACGTAAAAGAGCCCAACCACTTTACTTTAATTTAACTACTGACATCATTTGAGGAAACTTACTTGTCCTTTGGTTAAAGTGACCGACTTATAAATACTTTCATCGGACAGTGCAAGGCTTTCGAATTCGCTTTCTGGCATGTAGCTACTTTTTGGAACCAAACCTCCTTCAGGTATTCGTACCTGTAGAAATCAACAAAATATAAAATTCATGTAATTCGCCCAATCCATTTTCCATGACGTATATGAAGGCATGTATGATTATTACTTTATTCCATATCACACAGGTAATCAAGCATTTATAGAAATTCGATTGACTACATTTAGACTGTTTCGCTTGGCTTGGGCAGTACAGAGAATGCATAACATACAAAGAGTCAATAATACAACATATAGGTTAGGCATGCAGCTTTAATGAAGCAACACATGTGTTGTGTTGTAAAGTGCTTATAAGAAATGCACTGAACATAAAGGATTGTATTGACAGAGAACTCTTCACTTATTGTGCATTTATGTTTGCACATTGGAATTTTCAAGCATGTACTTTAACTACAGACTGATACAAGCAAAGTTAGCAGTCTTGCATGCATATTAACGTGGCGTTGTCACGAAACTTTTAAAGAGTACTGTGTAAAACACTAAATAGGTACTTTTGCAGCTTGTGTTCAAGTCAAATTCCAACTTTAACTGCTTGAACTACATATGAATATTTTAAAAATGTATTGCAAAGTTTGAGTTTTTACACAGTTAGAAGCTAAAGTTGAAACAAAAGTTACTTTGCTTGTGCCACCAATGAATTCTGGGATATATTCTTCGGGAATATAATCTGGTAATCCTCCCGGGCCTTGGTAATCATTTCCTCCGTAGAAGAAAAATTTCGAGCAAGTCCTTTCATCTAAAAGTTTCAGAATTATTAGTTGCATGACAGGTTTTCCATCATTTCTCCTCAATGCTTTATTGAATGCAAAATTTGTAAAGTTGGGGTATTAAAATTATAGCATCAATGGTATTCCATTTCAAATTACCATACAAATGGAAACGCTAGAACTATTTTACTGTAGGAAATATTTGAACATTATATTTTATACATTAGCTTGGTGATGAAACTTGTAATTTACCGATAAAAGTGCGGACGAGGGTCCAAAGCACAGGGAAAACTCTAGGTGCCCGTATTATAAGAACGCGTCCCATAGTCTCTGGGTAATTTGCTTCAACGATTTCAATGATCCGTAGGAGAGTTTTTATACCCGGGCGCCACAAATGCCTCATGTTAAGCCCTTCCAAGTCTAAAAGTAGAGTCCAAGTTGTAATCGGATGTCCACACTGAACAGTTGCTTCTTCTGTAAGTCGTAATCCTTCTTCACATATGTGCAATGTCAATTTGAGTAAGCCTTCTTCTCCTACAGATTTTATCAATCCCTTTACGTCCATCATGCCCAGTCGAAGTATAAACAGAGGTCGTCCGTCTACAAGAAGAAAATACATACAATTGACTAACAGATCAAACACGCGTGCAAGGACAAAAATATTAAGTAAGACACATTACATCCAATAAAATGTAACATTTCGGCTTGGGAAAATTGTCACTATTTGTATTTGTCAACGTATTATTTATCTTTAGCCCTACCACAAACACAAATGGAAAGGATGACACAAGATTGAGAGCGTGACCGAATTGCCTTAGTTTAACACTTTTATCTTACCTTTATCGTTATAGTGCCAGCCTCCTGGAAAGCAATCTCTAATCACCTCAGGCATCTCATAGTCAGAAAGAATCTTATCAACTTGATGTTTCTTTCTCCACGTCAATGATTGCGAAAGCATTTCCCTAGCCTTCTCAATGTTAAAGTCTCCAGCCCGTAGAAACCTTAATAACATCGTGTCGCTTGGCATCTACGTAGATAGACAAAGAAAAATACGTTCACACACGCCTACTCACCATTATGCATAATGCTACGAAATCGAAACCGTACCGTTATGCAACAATAACAATATTAAGTTACACCCAAACTCTAACTACTTCACTATTAATAGAAAAATATCGATTTTTAATTTCCAAAGTTTCTCCATAGGACTAATCGTAATTTGCTTTTCCCTCCTAACAATAACAGTATAAAATTTTACAAGCGAAAATCATTACTGACGAGCGTCATTGTTTTAATTGAAAATTGGAAACAAGAGTAAAAAGTATTTAGGTTAAACGTACATTGCCCTTTTGGAGATGTGATAACCAAACCCGGAGTTGAATCAATTGGCTTTCCTCAAGAGGGGACAATTCCCCTAAATATCGCTGAATGTAATCCGCATCGAGCCGAAATTTATGGTCATCTTCTGAAAAAGAGTCGCAGCGAATAGTTGGGATCAACATCCCCGACCCAGATTTATCTCCAGAGCCTGAATGTTGTCGACTTAAATTAGAGTGCTGTGATTTTAGACTAGATGCAGACGCTCCCAATTGTAAATCTTCAGGAGTTCTCGATAAACCTTTTTCTTCTGTCTTCAACTCGTCTTCTTCTTCATCACTGCTCGTGAGATGCTTCTTTTCCCTGCTGCAAGCAATACACACAATATTACGTAAAAAGATACTTTCTTATCTGTGTAGTGTGTACTCACACTGAAAAATACATTAACCTAAAATTCAATTCCGGAACATGTTTCATTCCAGCTAGTACTTCCTCGTCTTTTACTATCCTACTTCGTACATTAAACAGAATCCGACGACCAACGACCCGGACGGATTTCTCTTGGCTCGCTAAAGAGAAATAATTGAGTCCTCTTTCTATTTGTTCTCTTTCTCTTTTCACTCAAAAAACTCTTTAAAACTTTACATCTCCCTTCCTTCATCCTCAGCCCTACTTACAACTTAAAAGACCAAGCTACACAGAAACTGCAAAGCAATTCATATTCATCTCTACAGAGACGACCGACAATCCACTCTTTATACCGAATCACGTACTTTTCTTTCTTTCCATTCAAATTAGCCTATGCTGAACACTCTAATGCAACGCATTACCAAATCTCCTTCTGCATCCAACTTTTCCTTTATTCTAAACTCCATCGAATACAATGGAACTGTCCTAAAACTATTATAATTAAGTTTTCCTAAATTTTCCATGCACTTCGACTTTTATTCCACTCCCAGTAAATTGTAGTCTCGTAGTTTCACAAATGCATGAGATGAGAACAAAAAGTAACTAATTAAAATCTCCTGTCTGCATATATTATTTCATTTTGCTAATAGCAAAGCGCAGCTTACAGCATACTATATTAGAAACAAGATCATTTTGCGATTTTCTCAGGTTTCCTGTAGGTAGTACCTAATATTTAATCCAGAAGCCATAAGTCTGGTAGCTGGTACTAATCTAGTGAAACAAAGGAAAAGATGACTACTATAATCTGGTGGAATAAATACTAAAGTTAATAATATTATGAGCCAGCTCAGAATGATCAGTAGGATTTCACGTGTCAACGACATTAGTTTGACATTAGAGCAAACGGGATAATGTTTGGAATTAAGTAGAAAATCAGAAGAGCTCATTAAAACTAAAGTTTTCTACGTTCTACCACAAATATTAAGTACAGCATAAGTATATAATAGGATTTGGAATAGAAAATCCTAAAGTAGACCATGAACTGCATTAACAATTAGCATTAGCAGTGAGCACGAGTACAGCGCAATAGATGGCTAATTAAGTTACATACCTACCAATGTAAATTCGGAAAGTCGCTCTGGACTCTGGAATGGAATTTTATCTACTAGACACATGATACATTCCCTGTTCATCCGCCAAGTAAGACAAGGAGGGAATTTATAGCGAAAATCGATAGAACCATTATTTACAAGAAAACGGACGTTTGATTCTCATCAGTTGATATTTATTGGTTTTTTCGCAAGTCTTGTCTCGCTCCTCTCCACGATTGTTATTATCATAAATAAATTACCCATAGGTATATGATGTTGTCCCAAAAAAGATTATGGTGCTCTTATACTATCTCTCGATTTTACGAGGTTATTTCACTGGGTATTCAGTTTATTACGTGCTAACGAAGCTAAAGTTTATCTCTTTTGCAGAATGCTTAGGAAGACAGTCGTAGATATTAAATGCACTCGTTCAATACCATGTTTCACGTGAAATCGCTGGATACAATAAGAATGCAAATGGTAACCCATATTAAACGCGTGTGTGGGAAACACATGTTCCATATCATTCTAAACAACAAACGACTTTACCGAAATAAAATTTCATTAGTATTCTGGACAGCCTAAGTAGTCCTGATCGTGAGAAGAGACAGTGTGTATGCAAGCCTTGGGACATTCATGTAGTAAACCTGAGGCTTGCAAAAAATTCGCAGTCCGATGCCATGTTAAGGTTCAAAGCTCAAGAAGATTGCGATTGCGAGACACTACTACTACTTAAGTATGTAATGCAGACTTCTGTTCTGCTACAGGGCTTATCGCACTCTTCTGACTATAAAGCTTTGCGTTTATCTCTATAAAGCCACAAAGGTACTGCACTATGGTACAAATTCAACTAAAGCTCTCTGTATATGCACGAAAGTAAAATATAGTCTGTAATATTATATAAAATACTTAAGAATACTATCCAAAGCTTCAAAAGAAGTTTCACATATTCACATACACATATCATGACCAAGACCAACTAATAGTAAAATCTAACATCACATTAAGAACTTGAAAGAGAAATCGAAGAGCACCAGTCCATGTGCTAAAGCAGTGTTATAAGCATCGGATTTATATAATGTACTCCTAGATATACTACTTACATAGACTTTAAAGACCGAAAGTCAACTACATAAAAGTAATCCACTCTAAAAAGTCTAACTAAAGTAACGTAAGTTTGATTCCAGCTCTAAAGAAATCAATTAGAGACTCCAGAAATCGAGCGACGAAACTTTCCACTGTGATACGGTTTTGCAATTTTCTATGGCGCTCCTTTATATTGCAGATTCCAAGATTCTACAAAATATCCCTGCATACATGGACTGCACAGTAATAGAATCCAGTTTAATAGCATTACCAACACTTCAGAGTATTCCGTACAAGTTCACAGTATTGTGTAGTCCACATGCTAACGATAACCATTGTCTGTCTATGAATGGAACTCAAAAAAGGTACTCCACTCCACTCCACCTAAGTTTAAAAAGAACTCCAACTCTCTTCTGGAAGCGATCTTAGGTTTTATTGTACATACAACAGATTGTATTGTAGTGTACGCATATACTATCAGCGATAAAATGTAAAATCGTCCTGTAGATACTTGTTAAACATTCAAGAAGAGACTAACGCAACGTAACTTGACTTTGACATTAGAATGAGATTAGATGCTTTTCTCAATGCAATTTTTTCAACATACAATATAATATTGTATAGAGGCATGAAAAATGTAATCCCATTTAGAATTCTACAAAGATAGGCACGTTCCATTCGGAATTCTCTTTAACAATATGTGATTCCTCACAGACTGCTGGTATCCCAAGTGGATTTATTATTCTTTTTCACGCTTACTCCTCCCCGATGCTCATTCCACTTATTCTCATCCTAAACTTCTGGCTCACTCTATAGAATACCTCTTAAATAAGATTGAAGAACAAAATAAATCAGTTTCACACAAATGTAGACAGAAAATCATATTAAATTCATGAAAGAAACCCAAAATTCAAGATCACGACCTCAGGGCTAAACTTGGCAAACTCAATGCGGAGAATCAGAGTAGAACAAAGGAAGTGCGCCTTAGTAGTCAAAAATAGTTAATCAGAACCAAGTGTTTTCTTATTCTACGTAATAGTGCCGATTCAAACCATGCATTCCAAACATTGTAATTGATAGTTTATACAACGTAAATAAAAGCAGTCAATAACAAACTCTATTTCTGTTTTGTCTGGAATAAGAATGGGTATTGGATATATTTGATCGTATCTACAATCTACAACGCAGTAAGTTTACATAAACAAAATGTTGTATACACACAAATATTGCATTCAGTTTTACACAATGCAATTCTAGATTGCCAACACTATATCACGCTGATTTCATAAAGACTAAATTGCACTCTACAAACTCCCGAAAGCGAAAAGTGGTTTATTATTACTTCATTAACAAAACAAGAGCATCTGTCAAATCCACTCGGTTCTCATTTTCCATGCTTACTTTACTAGTATTCAACTATTACTACTACAGTCCCACTTAAATTGCATGATACAATATTTTCCCCATTTCTCACTGTGAAGTAGACAAACTTTGCAAAGTATACCCTTAAACGTCTCGTTTACCAAAATTATAGAGCAGGCGACCTTCGCTTTTCATCAAACATCATAACCTACCTCTAAACGAATTCCACCAGTTCCCTCTTAGCAGCAAGGACAATAAAGTATACGTTTCCTTTCCGCCGACTTTAATTTAATCTAAACATTCCAAGCGCCTAACCAAAAGCAAAAGCACTAAGTATTCGGATAAACACGTTTATGTAAAATGACGTAAACACTAACACAAATTCTAATGCAATTCTGATGAAAATGTACTTACAAAAGTTGTAAAGGAAAACATTAGTCCATGACTAATACTCTTTTGTTTTAGCTATGGTATGTTACATTAGCAGTAAAACGGAAATTGAACGCTCTAGTCAAATCAGTTCCACTCTAATTGTTTCCTACATGTTTTCCATGAAGATACAAAATTAAAGGTCCTATACCTCACAACTTCTGAATTTACTCGGTCCTGTTCAATGTTTTCACTCTGCTTTCCCGTTCTCTTATCTCAGAAATTGAACACTCGAAAAATCTCACAGATATTCTATAATACCACTATATGCATAATAACCAACTTTTACATGCTAAAATACAGAATTATTATTTTATGTGCATTGTTTCTCCTTTTTGTAGCTCTACTCTGCAAATGTAAACTGCAAACAATAGAGTTTATTTACATTTCCCAGAATCCATTCATACATTATCTACATTTGCCTGGGTGTTCAAAACTCTCATTTCCTGAAATGTGAAATGTAAGGTCTAGGAACTCAAATTTTCCCTACACCGAAGCTTTTGTTTTTCTCAGAAGATGCTGCGAATGCAAGTGCTGATGAATTTTACCTAAAAGTAATGATTTTCGGAACCACTAATTAATTTCTCCGAAAACAACCCGGTAGCATAACAATGATCGAAGATCTAACAAATAAATGGAGAAATACCAGGTAAGTTAATAGAATAGCTGTGGCTATCAAACTGCAGCTGGTTGTGTACCGTGACTCCAGTTAAATCGAGTCCAGACCACAATATTCAGGATTCCTGGAACAGGAATCCATTCTAGCGGAATTATTACATTAATAAAACACAAACCTGTTCTGATCTTGGCTGACTGCAGTATTCCCAACACCGTCACTTGATTCCAGGACACCGTTAGGGCTAGGGTTAGGATCTATCCAAGGGTCTACGTGAGTAATACCTTCCGTTCTTAGCTCTTCGATAAAAAAATCAATTATCTCTTTGCCCTGAAACAAATAAAAGCATTTTCCGTGCCAATTAATTTACTTGTACTGCAGAAGAATAAACAATACAAGAAGTCGGAGTAAACACCGAATTGGGAAATACAGGGATACCGCGTTGTAATTTTAATTACATTTCTGTTTTACCATTTACTTAATATTTACAGGTATAAAAGTTGAATAATTTACCTTTGCAATGTTTGCAGAGTATTGTTTGATGGCTATTTTTTCGACAACATTTTCAAAGCCGAAAAATGATTTGACTTCCAAACTGGCAGACTGATCAAAGCAAGTCCACTCAGGATTCTCAGGATGCACCTTTGGGTAAAAATGTAGGTTTTATCATTAGGGAGCACTGGAGCACTAAGTTACACTCGTACATTCCTTATATCATCAAATTATTATTTTGTGCACTAAAATGAATTCAAATACCTATCTGTTACACATTTAGTTCTACATTTATATCATTATTTCTGAAAATATTTTGAATATCTTCAACCTAGTTTAACCTTTTGTTGGCATTTTAAATTTGAATTACGTTTAGCAGATTACACATGAATGATGAACCATACATAAACTCATGAATATGTATAATGATATTGCAGTTATTAATGCATACCGAAAAACCGGGTTAGCTATATGCTTTACCTACAGAAGTGGAAACACCGGGTTGCCGCAATGCTGATAATATGAAATGTGTCTAAATGCCTATTAGGGTAGCAGTGGTGCAGTAAACATGGAAGTTTCTACATGGACTCTGTTGATAAAGTATTATATTACGTTTTGCATTGCCATTCTAAAAATACCCACGGAAAATAGCCGAATAAGTTTGTAAAGTGGCAGGAAATGTCCTTGGAAATTCGGTGGCTGCAGAAGAATAAGCATCCTGTTCTGCTACTGTCAGAAGTAGTAACTTTGACTAACTGGAAGAAGCCAGACGAAGCGAAAGCCAAGCTGTAGACTTTTCGCTTTTCGCTACATGATTCGAAAGTAAAGAAAAGCGTACCTTTTGAAGAAGCAAAGAAACTGCAAAACAAAACAATCTTTGGCTCCCAAGGAGTTTCTACTGTTTGGCTTTGGTTCCAATGGGCTTGAAGTATTGGCACATCATCATGCATGAAATGGAGAAAACTTTTTCCTATTATTGTTTATAGTAGGTACTGGTTTGAAAGGAAAAAGAAAATCCGATATGACGACGGGATACAGATATAAGTGAACACCTACGTAACTGCCTTTTTGTGTTCGCCTCCTCGGTTCGATATATGCATGCATATGTAGTTACAGATACGACATGAGTATTATTGATCCAGTTCTGTGCAGATAGTGATTGTATACTTAATTTGCATACATCTATTCATATTACGCATACGAGGGTATGGAAATAATTTATAATTCACTGGAAATTTACAGACACGTGAAAATTGGACGGCTACTATATACTTATACTGAATGAGTCTCAGTTTGAATAAGTGACATTTAATAATAGATAAGAGCTGACTGAAATTTATCACTTGAATTGAATAAGATAAGGGGCAGAACTGAGAAGGCTCTTACGAAATAGTTGCAAGTTTCATTGACGACAATGCGAGTAGCAAAGCTTTCATTGTAGGCTTCAATTTTGAGCATTCGATTTCTTCTGTCAAGTGTATTTCTCTGAATAAAGTAGACAAGATCAACTCCTGCGATCTTTTTGAGCAAATACGGAGCTTCAATGTTTAGTTTACATCTCCGCTCGATCACATGTTCAGATCCGTCTTCAGCTGTCTTGTCGACGACAATATCCGAGCCAACGAAGATAGGAATCATTGGACATGTTGGAAAGCGTCTTTCATAAGCCTGCAAAATCAATCATTCCATTAGTGTTCACAGTTAGACCATTTCATTGATTTAATGAACAAGGAAAGGCAAAAGGTCAAATGCAATGCAACTTGGAGTGTCTTAATTGCGCAAACCCAATTCAATAAAGTATTCTTGCGAATAATTCTGTACAGTTATTAATGCAAGAACGAAAATAGCCTTTTTTGGCATAAGGACATGTATTTTTAGAAGCTTAGGTAAACTTGCCAAACCTGACGAAGCAATTCAAGCATATAACTACTTCCATTATAGTCATTTGAGTAGCATTATGCGTTATAAGTGTAATAATTCATAATGTCGTAATATCAATTACATTAAAGCAATATACGTCGGAGTAAGTTAAGTGAATAGAGCAAACTAAGGCAGAAGGCCAAAGACGAAAATTAATCATCTCTGTCAATAGGTAATCCAATCTAATCGTCTCCATAAAAAAGTGCATAGTACAAAGTGTATCTGTTCTAGCAGCGTCCATGTGTCCTATCTCGCCTTCGCGTACTGAATGACGTTAGTACGAAAGAGGAAAACCAAAGCAAACTAATTTTCTATCTTGTAAGCCGGTATTAGGTAAGTGATGCGATACGAAGTCTAAAGATGAAAGACCAAAGAAAATATTATTATAAACCCTTATCCTCTACTTGTGCTAAGAAAATGCAATACAAATGTCACAGCATCATAAAGCATAAGTTATTTCAACACAAAAGCAACATTTACATGGTTTTTAATTTTGGGTGTGATGTGAACTTGACCTTTGAAGGGCCTTTACTCTTTAACTCACTCAAACTCTTGCTTACTACGTTAGACACACGTCATTAGTTACCTACGCCACTTTTCATCAAAAACGACCATGCAGGATGTAGCCTACACAACTGAAATGAAAGCACAGACCAATTTATTTTCCCTAGAGTCAAGTGCTTTAGTTTCGTGACTACACTTCTACTACTACAACATACTTCTGCTGTATTGTATTATACTACACTGTGTGTTTATATTGGTACGTGATGCCTTATGTTACCGTTTACTAGTATTCCGCGTTATTGAAGGGAGCTCGTCAGTTATAATACAAATTGTAGTAGTAGTTGTAGTTCATCTGTAGGTTATTCCTAGGTACGGAGAAATGTCTAGTAAAACTATGCAGCCTGGAAACTAAGTTTGGATGTGATGTTTGTCTTTGGGAACTTTCTCCAGGCTGGAGTTATGTAAAGAGTAAGGAAAATGAATTAGGTCTGGTCTGCATGTGGAATTCAGCTTTGCTCTTTTGTTACTCTGTTCGCATACAAAGAAAGACTTATGTACTTCCAGTAGATACAGATATGTCCTATCTCTATTTAGACAGAGGCGTGTTTCGTGTGCTACAGAGTAGTGTAGTGTTAACATTCTTTATGTTATCGCTACTACTTTTTATCTGCAAGTGGTCTGCTAAACTGCTACAACCTAAGGAAACAAAAGCAATATCAATCCCCAATTCAGCTGCATTCTTACCTAGTAAAGGGAAGCGAACCTGTCGTAATAATATTCGTAACTCTTAAACTTCGAACATAACATAAATACACACTACACAATACAAAATATCCATCACAATTATGTACATTCTCCTATCTACTATTTTATCTTTACTGTTTCCCTCGAACAATATTTTACACACGTACCTACAACCATAGTACATACATTGCTCACACAATGAGTGATGGAAGTGTTGCAAATCTACGATATCCTGTATTAGCAGCCATGGTGTCATGGCATGTATTCTGCACATTCTGCAACGGCTGTAAAAGTAAATTCGCATTTACCTGCTCGATACAAATCCAGAAGGCATGTTGTGATAAATAACGTGCACACCGTGCACAGGTCCCTCAAATCTAGCTTCTACCTATTCTAATGCATGTGCAGCGATAAAATCTTATCAGCATGCTTGTAGATCAGGAGTAATGGCCATTTACTTCAATTTGTCCCAAATCACTCATACTATCTTAAATCAAAAAGATTGGCAAGCTTAACCCATTCACTTGTTAAATGCGTCGTAGCAGTTCCTATACTAGGTTTCATACCTACCTACGTAGGTAAGTAGGTACTAAAACTATAGTTTTACTTACTAAAGTACAAATACGAGCATTCTACATGTTTTCAAGTATTTGTGTAGTGCTACTATAGTGTGTTCTTGAGAAAGTAAAAAATGAAAATCTTTATATTTGTATATCTGCACAATGGGGATATAATGCATGTCTAGTCTACGTCTACATCTGTTGAAAAAAATGGCCATAGTTTAGTAGTTTGGGCCAGGGACTAACATTTTCTTATTTCCTGAACATTACAGAGAAAACTGGGAAACTCTTGGCTACAGGCTAAAATAAAGTGAATGCTATTTAGGGACAAAGTATAATACCATTAGTGCCATGCCAGTGCAAGTAGCACCTTTAGCTTCTTAGATAACTGCTGAGAAAGTGAACTAAAGGGAAAAGGTAAAAAGTTTTTCGAATAAAAATGCCATTAGCCAGTTTACAACGTTATTTGGGTAGGTTGAATGAGTGACTGAGCACGAGCAGAGAGAATGTGTACTATAAAACTAGGTATGATCTGAGTTGCAAAGAAATTTCGTGTATAATGTACACAATATCAGGACAAGGATAACTACCTCCCGCTCAGTTCATGGATATTGTATGCATTTATTAGTAGCTATTCATGTATAATGCAATTACTAATGTCTTGGTAGGCATAAACTACAATAGAGATATGAAGATGAGAAAGATTTGGCACGAGACGGCCCTACAATGTTTTTCCTACGACTTTTATGCAAATTAAGAATTCCGCAGTATCTGTACTTTGGTTTGGCTCATTCACTCAACTGAAGCCTCTGTCTGTCTTCTTCTCCATGTATCCTTATGCTGTACATCACCATACACGTTACTGCAGCTTAAATCCTACTCCTAGATTTACTTTAGCATGACTGAACATCCAAACACATGGATTATGCACTATTATAAACTACGGACAAGTATAATATAAGGATTTAAACACGCAAACAGAGCGAAAACTCCATACATGTGCATTGTGCATGTGTAATGTAAAATAAATGCCGAAATGTATTACGTTACACACATAAACTCTCAAACATTATTACACGTAATGTAGCCAAGTACACATTATAGGGATTATATTATCCTCCAAAGGCTTCAGGTAGATTTACTCTCCAGAGTTGCGGCTCACTCCTTTTATTTGATATAGTACACCAAGTTACAAAGTTTCTATGTCTGTACAATATACCTAATGTAAGGGTTAAGGCAATGGCAATATTAGGTATCAATGCAGGTAAGTATAATTCATATATTTTATCCACTCTTACAGTGGAAACAGGAAAATAGCAGAATTGCAGATAGCAAAATGGTTTCGTGAAGGTCAACTTGACGGCAAACAGCAGTCAGAATGGCTAAACCATTTTTACTTGGCATTTCAATACCTCTACAATACACTATTATAGGTACTCCGCATTTCAATGCGTTAGATTTAATTAACAAGCTCACAGACTTAATAAGTAAATATTTTATATCATAATTATATTTCTCTGCCTCTCGAAGCACCAGTCCAGTGCAGCTCTAATAAAGTTACGAATTAAAATGAAGAGAGATATCCATGAGGAGACAACAGAACAGAAAGAGACAACACGCTAATTAGAAATGATGTCATCATAAAGAAATGGTGCAGCAGAAGTACCTGAATATTATTAAACCTAGCCTAGAAAATTCACATCAAATGCATCCGTACCTATTTTGTCCTAATTAGAATAAATGAAAAATGCCAAACAACAGAATATATTAACCTAGAAGTTTGCTACTGGCATTACATCAGGGAATTATTTCCAGAGTCTCATTCTCATTAAATTTAAAGTCTGAAGAGAGAAACTAACTTTCAAAAGGCATACAGTAGTATGTTAATTTAACTGATGTCTTTAATTTCATGTAAATAAGCAAGAAGTATGCATCAGCACAGAACTGAACGAAGAAGTAGGTAAACCTAATTACCTTGCCGTACAGAGTTGTGAATGTTACACACAGATTTCCCAACGGGAGAGTCTGTGACGCAATATATTAATTTATAATTGAGGATAACTGCACAAGACATAACGAATTTAATTTCGGATTGAATTGTCCAATTTCCAAAATAGATTTCCTGGGAATTGTGGCATTGACGTTGTTCTGCTGCCTGCTATTGCAAAACCAATTGATAACTAGGTACTGTGTGGTGTAATGCTGAGTGGACAGAGGATCTCTGCAACCATTTACAACACAAGCACATTTGGACATAAAATCAATATTTTCAACCAGACAGAATATGTCTTGCTCGCGTTAATATTTAGTATGAACAATAAAATAATTCTGTAGTCTAGCCATTACTATTAACGAGAGGACAAGATTCGCCTTTCGCATACCATTGCTTATCATAATAATAATGTGAGTCTGCTGTGGATGTGGAATGGCATTACAAGATTGTGGAATTTTATTTCGGGTTGATATACTGCGGGACAGAAAAATAAGATTTAGCTTTACCATTTAAGAGCCTGAGTTAATGGTTAAGAAACTCTTCTTAGTTTCAGTCTTGTCCTAAGTAGTTTGCATGCGAGCACGTAACAAATATTACATTTACTTGAATTATCTCTGAATTTTCCATTTTGGTGGTATTTCACATGCAATGGAGTATTTAGTAATGATTTCATTCACTTAGTCTGATAACTTAATCATTCCTTTGCTTCTTTCGTATGTAGCCACGAGATAAGAATAATATGAACAATACTAGTTAAGACAAGGATTCTTAGTTGATCTATAAAGCTTAAGTGTGTGTTTATAAAGTACTTATCCATATCACATGAACAAGAAAAAGCCAAACTAGTCTGTGTACAAATTGAATTATCATTCCAGCTGTCATGTCGTTGTCGTTGTCGTCTCAGGGCTGAGGCTATTTAATGTCATATGGCATTGGTAACATTATATAAATACTAAATACCTATACTGATACCACACAAGTTAGTCAAATCAAGAAATGAATCGTATCTATTGATGCTAATCGTACGTAAGTGCTGCGAATCTATTGAATTAAATATGAATTAACACGAATAAGACGCATTTTCATGCAAACAACACTATTTAATACTGCCAACCATTTATCTAAGGCTTCTGTGTTAATAAACTCATATTCAAAGTTAAACTGCTCATTCAATGCTTACAGTACTACAATATTGGATTACTTATACAGTGTAGTTTCTGGATTATACTGTTTATATTGCTTATAATGCTTGGTTTGCAATCTTGATACATTTACCTTCGGTCAAGCTAGACAGCTCACTAAAAATCAATGCTATCAATCTGTTCTTTTATTTATCTGAAACACCATGCCTGTTCGTTTACTTATACTTTGCTACTATTAGATGATTGCACCTTGAGTTTCAGCTGAGCTAGTATCGCAAACTTACCAAGTATGAAATAGAGGCGTTGCAATTATATTCGCAATTCAGTAACTTACTTACAGGATTGCATAAAAATCAGAAAAGAGTAAAATGTGTTACAATTAAGAGAGAACATGGTTTTAGAATTTACTTAATTGTAATCACACTCATTTGTTAATGGAATTTGAATCATTCTAGATCTCAGCACTTCCTTTTTGATAGATTAGGATTTTAATATTTCCCTTAAGTAGCACTAGTATCAGAGAAAGTGATGCTCGTAAGTAGCAAGCGATTGGTATATCCATTAATATTTATCTTCTATGCACACAATATATTTTATACGCAGAAACTTAACAATCCAAAATCTACAGGCACGATTTGGCATTTGAGGTAGAATTGATATAGAAATTGCGTTGTTTATCACTAAACGAGTTTTTATTACCAAATAGATAATTATTATTAGCCAGAAGCTATCCTAATATCGGTACGTATGTGTTCCATTTAGTGTTACATAATTACTCACTTATTTTTATACTTTGTAAAGCAATTTTGAATTTTCTATACCTCTATTGTATGCGAAATTACTTTCAGAGTTAGTAATATATCTCCTTAATTCTTGTGAAATAATTTGAAGTAAACAACTACTGTAGAATTTTGCATTTCATTCATTCATTCATTCAGAAATCCAATTAGTCCTTAATCATATTATTTCCTTCACAAGATATGAGAATAGCAATTCATTATAGCTTGTAAGTTGATGTTTATTTTAAGTTGTTTATTGCGTTGTTTAATGAAGCGTCTTACGTCTCTACTTGAATTCCTCAACGGCTTGGTTTATTAAAATAAAATAGATAAGGCATTTACGCGTTAATTTGTAATATAAACGCGGAATATATTATTACTGTTGTTTTGGGGATTTCATTTCCGGAAACCTTACACTAACCTCTGTTGAGAGTTGAGAGCTCTTTAATACATACATAGAGCGGATGAATGTAATCTAAAGTTTAAACAAGAAAACTCTGTAATCAGAGACGAAACTAAGTTACACATAACTTTGGAATTCATGTCTTGCATTATTAGTACGCATTACTAATTAACAGTGCCACAGCTAATTGGTAAGAATCTAATGTTAAATGTTTGTTGGAATTTAATTTTCCTGTTTACTAAGAGACTTATATAGAAATGACTCTAGCCGAAAGACAAAACATTTAAACTAAAAGTGATGGAAACTTTGCATATTAAAACTTTTCATATTATCTGTGGTAACTAACTTTGGCGCAATACCTACTTCCACTGTTCTACTATTAGTTAGTGGATGCCGACATAAGTTTTGTGTTGCACTTGACTAACCTACTGATAATTGAGATAATACAAAACTTTTATGTATAATTACTATATGACTTAGTTTAACAATTTTTCGTTAAGCATTACATCACTTTCTGTGTGATTACTACTCTACTACTAAGTGTCTAACTTTGATAAGTTAAATGCGATTACCAGAGTAAAGATACGTTAAGTTGTAAGTAATTATTTGATTGATGCCTCTACACTTCAGTGTAATAATACTATCTCCTATCCAAAGTAAATTGTATTTGAGTATCCCATTTAGTTGTAATTGTAACAAAACCTATGTGAATTGCCTTACTGCATTTTATATTGCATTTAAAACCACATAAATATCTGTTTAATTGCATTGTGGAACAGTAAACGATCTTTTTGTGTCAGTAGGATTGTTTAATCTCTATCTGGCTGTTTTCCGGATGTTACTGCATTTATTTACGTTTTGAAATGCGAAAATGCGCTCTTTACAACATTTAGGCCCACACTAAAAATAGATCATTTTTAAGTTAGCTAACCTCAAGGAGAATGGAAAATCATGAATGACTTGTGAAATCTGTTATGCTGTTTTTAAAATTTAAGTATATAGGTCATCATTGCTAAAGACTGCATACAGAAGCTATACAAAAACTGAATAAGGAATATGCTACACTAAATGAAGGCTTGATTCTTGTGAGGTGTTTACAAATATTGCATAGACAGTTAATTTAAAATACTTCAGACTCTACAGTAGCAATGTAAACACACGGTAAGTGTTATATTTGTGTGATTAAGTATATTGTAGCTCTATTTTACGTTGCTTTAACTTAGAATGTGTAAATTGTACTGAAAAATAGTGAACATTGAAGTAAGAGATCTCTACCGCAGTGCAAAACTACCTTAGCAAGCATTTCTTATGTTAACCAAGAAAAAATATTCATGATTAACTATTGCCAACATAATTGTCGAAGTAGACAATCAAGAATTAGTATTGACTTCCTATATGATGTGTATTCTTTCCCTTTCCAACTACTGCATCTTACAAGTAATTGTCTTGCACTATCTCTAAAGTGTCTAAAGAAGAAAAAAGTGAATAATTCTAACTCGTGATTGTAGTTTGCGTTTGCATATTATGTGGGCAATTAAAGTGATATATCTAACACAAGAGATTGTGTTGCTTATAAAATTAATTATTTCGATTGTCATATTGTTTTTAATAGTGTAAACAGATTACGAAATTGAACGAGGAAGATTGTCTGGGTTGTTTGAACTCATAATATAACCATGTCTAACCTACTGTATTTAATATTGCTATTACGACTTGTTTACTCCCCGTAAAACAAAAACTCAATAGAGCACCTAACTAACTTGTATAGTAGGTTATGATTCTTACGATGAAAAGGCGGTCAAAGGCTGTTGCACAGCACATATATTGTTCAGACTATGGAATATCAATACACAATACATAACAAAAATCGAACTTGTTCGATAATGTACCTAAACCTAATAAAACTCCGTGTAATATTCCCACTGCATTTATGCATACAAAAATCAGTCAAATAAAATGTGTAGAAAGAGAACAAACTCCAATTACTATTATGATGGATGTGAATGTGAACAATGTACACTTGTACTGTTCAGCTGTATCTAATATTTACAGAAGCGAATGTATTTATTTATTAACAGCGACAGTGGTTTGGTTTGGTTTGGTTGCATCAAATTATGATATTGGAAAAATTCGCGAACAGTTTTAGTTCATTATTTCATCAATTACTGAACTGAACTGAATTAAGCATAGGAATCGCATTTTATTCTACTTGTGCTACTGTATCAAATTACACACATCTACATGCTCAGCATCAAGGTTGAAGAAATGAATGTTATAATAATGTTAATGTTTGAGGTAAATGGTATGGTATGCACACAAACAGTGGTACAGATAAAAAACGATTAACAAAAGAATCATGCGAGTCAGCAAAACCATGTCATATTATTTACTAGCTATTGAGACACGCTACTGAACTGCAAATACTATACTAGAACTAGTTGGTTGACTGTGTAAACTAAATTGTACTATTTGCAAGATATTCTATAGTAACTAGGTAGGTATACACTACGTAGTGTACTTTTTACGATTATCTACCATTTGTACACGTGGAATCCACATAATCATCAGAATATGGTACAAACATACACAAAACTCATGAATGCCACTTTTCTGCATGATATTCATTCTTAATTAAACAGACAGAATTTTTCCCGTAAATTATCGCATACATTATTTTTTACAAACTGTTATATGTCTACTCATACAACCATCACAATGGATTCGCATTCGCATTTTCAATTAAGTAATAGTAAGTACTAGGTGTAACACATTTTTCGTACGATTGGTATTGGTAGTAGAAGCAAAGGTGTACGCATAACCATTTATTAAAAGATTGCTTTATAATCTGCTGTACTAATTAATGTGTATACACACTGAAAACAGGTAAGAGCTATTATTATGCCTACAAACCGAACGTTACTAACACCAATACATACGCTAACCTAACGTTTCTTTTTCTGATGAAAAGTAATAAAATATAATTTAATCCATACAGAGAATTTAATGATACTTTGGATTTTTTTGCATTTGCTGAGCTAAGCGAGTAACCATTTATTTAATCTATATATCTGTTCTGTCTGTCGCGTTGTCAATGTGTGCTTTATTGTATATCAGTACTAGGTGGGAGTGACATTGTTTTCGCATATACAATGTGTTTGTTCAACTGATCGTAGGGAAAAAACTGCTTGATTGAATGTGTTATGTACACAGTCACACATGCCATGTGCAAATAGAATAAATCCATATGCACTTTGTACATCAGAACTATATAGATGACAATGGAAATGATACGCTGTAAATATAGGTTACTCATAATGACAGCTGCTGTATGCATACTGATTAACGGTTTCGAATCTACTTGTACTACCGATTGCATCAATATAAAAAATTAACTGTAATTATGATCTCCATCCCTAAGGAAAATATGAAATATAGTTTGCAAAGCAAACTTTAAATTATCAAGCTGTTAAATCTATTCTATGGCAAAGGTTGAACATATATTCAACGATTTATGAGCATAGTTATACAAAGCAACACAATTTTGTTAGCTAAATTCGTTTGGTGACACACAAAAGGCCCTTAAACGAAAAGCGTGCTCAGTAATGCAATAAATCAGTGTTAAATAGAATTATGAGTACAAGGCAAAGGTTAGATGATTAAGATTTTACTTACAGCCATCACCAGCTCAAATGGATATTTGTAAACTCTGACGGGGGACTGGTATTTTTGCACCATGATGACGAATGTGTTAAGGGAAACACTTAAACAACTAAATAAATTCTATATAAAATAGATCTGTCGGATTTAAAAAAGATACGTAAACGTAACAAAATGCTTATTGCTGGCTTTATGAGTAAGTCGATTCGAAATCCAGGTCACTTAATAATATGGGGTCACACATGCCACAGAATTGCTCAGCCAGGTGAGTTTTGTATCAATACAATCAGCACGTTTTTCGCTTGGAATTACAGCTGATTGCACTGCCAGTCAGTTAGTTCGAAAGTCTTTGAAACTCAAACCAATAAAGCAACCTGACGGTAATTACTAATTAAGAGTAAACAAAATGTTATGTGGGTATATGATTAACAGCACAAGTTATTTGAGGGATTAGTTATTTCTGAAGAAACTTCCAAAAACTTGAGATGAATGGAAAAGGTTTCCACTTAAAATAAAATCTTGATTTCGTATTTTCGAAGTGTTAGTTCGAATTAGTCCAATTCTTCATTTTCAAGTTAATTAGTCCAACGAACAATCTGCAAAAACATAAACAATAAGTATTTAGCATACTTCCAAAATATTTCTAAAGCGCTCTTAGGAGATTAGTAGACGCAATACAATACCTATTAAAAGGGACAGAATTCATAAATTTCTCAGATTGGAGAACTTTAGAAGGGAAAGAAATAAAAGTATGTCGAAATTGTATTTTGTAAACAGTTGAAAGAAATGTAATACAATAACCTTCCAATAAAATTAAATAGAACTCACGTTTTTCCTTTTCCTGTTTGTAAACACTTATTGTGAATCTGAGGTTTAAATAGTTTAGCAGGAACTTTTTACTGGATGTTTGCAATAATATAAAATGGTATGTATGCGAAAATGTGTTTACAATTCACTTTAAAAGCACAACCGTGTAATATAGAAAACAATAATCTGTGCATGTGCAAGAATTTAATCTTTGGTGAGTACACCCGAAGAAAATAAAATATCTCTAAGTGAGGAGAACTGAAATAAACTGACCAGCCAATGTAAAATTCAGTTTGACGAAAAGAACTGAACTGTTACCTTGTCTAAGTCTAGTGTTGTTGTAAACCTAATGGTTATTTTGCATGTTGCAAAACAGAGCAAGAGAAAACAGAAAGCAGGGCAAGACTTTTACTCTCCTCTTTAATAAACACTACACACTTCCATCAACTCAAGTCTCTGCTTGCTGAATGAAATCTTTTTGGTTCATGCCTTTGGCTCTTATTGCAACTCCTCACCCAACACAGTTCACTCACTCACTCCAGTTTAGCCAGCCAATTTCTGAGTTTGCGAATTTGTTCCGTTTCGGTCTGTAGTCTGTAGGAAAGTAAAAGCATGTACTTTATACATACTACGACCATATAGGTACTTTTTGTTGTGTTATACACACACTGTAGGTATCTTGGTATCTACTAAACTATCTTTCTAATAACATGCAACTTGCAACGCTATATACTTTTATTAGTACACTACAGGAATGTTATGCATTTACTCGCAGAGACATTTTCTACTTATATATGCTATAAATGGTCAAACACTTCACAACACACCAATACAAGTAGCAAAGCACTAAAGCAATATTTCTGTCTAAATCCTGAATCTATGTGTAACATATATGTGCACATTTCTTTAGTTGTGTTATGTGGGTAAGTTGGCTTACGGCAAAACCATTTATACTACTACCCACAAAAAGTCAGTAGTCTACAAATGTATATGTGTTTACAGTCAAGAATACATAATTTTTTATATAACGTGCTTTACATATCACATAGTCGCCCGCAGTTGAGGTTTATTATCATATGTACAATGGATTACTAGGAAAAAGAATTTCTGAATCATTTCAAATGTAGAGAAATGCTTTGCTCCCTTAACAAGTTAAAAGTAATATCCAAGGTATTTCTCCGAATGTATAGTCGAATAACATAGAACGTCAAATGGTGCATTGCATTAGACAGCAAAATTACGGATATTTGGAACTGATGTGTAAGATTTATAGCAATTTTCACCATATATGCAGAATGCAGACGATAGATCCAAGAAAAATGTCTATATAATCAAATATTAAAGTACTGTGCAGTAAGATGTAGTGTGGAATTCCAAAGAAAAGCCGAGGGGTAAACAAAACAAAATAAGGATAAATTGCAAAATGTTTCATATATTATTTACACTACTACAAGTGCTTACTTGCATAACACGTCCTACAATACGATTTATGTATAAACATTTTATAGTCGTGGAATATTATTGTCCAGTTTCTTTCCTTAAAAGTAAACATGTAGGCAAAGCAGAATGAAATAGGAATTCTGATGTAAAGTCCTTTCCTTAAGCTGAATAAATGCTTTTAGCCATGTTAACAAAGCTGGCAAACGTCATTTGTCAAGCATGATTAATGATTACTTTAAAATATGCAGAATCATTTGTAGATAAGGTTTACCAGAATTAATGAATTTCGACAACCCATTTTAGAAAAGAATACCATTATTTTCAATGCTTACTTTTGGAATAAAAATTAATTAAAGGAACAAACATAATTTTAATATCGTAACTGCTAAAAATGTACTTACAATGCAAAAAATTCCATGAAGTTTTAACAGCAACGGTTTTGTCGGTCAGAAAAGAAATACGGAGGAATCAGTTTGTTGAGGGCTTTGGCCATCTACTGCCATTGAGGTAAAAAGCATGAAGGTTTTCTGTCTGTATGAAGGAGTGCAGAGTTTTCAATGCAAAGAATGCTATCGTAACAGTGTTGTATTTTATAGTAGGATACATGAATTGTCGAACTTTGTCACTGTCGGATAACTCTGCATTAGCTTTAGCCTGCTCCTTTTCATTTGTCATTGCGTTGAGTTTTTATACCAGCGAGCGGTTAACTTTGAAGGGAGGTTGGAGGCACAAAGTTTAATTTTGCTTGTCATTCTAAATTGCAAGTTTTCATTCAAGAAGGACCGGAGAAGTTTAGGAACCGGAAAAGGGATCATAAAAGGTTTGGCTAGATTTGATTTTTGTTTGACCTATTAACATATTTATTTCTGAATTGCAATTAGTAAAGTACCATTTGAAAATATTTCCTATATTTAATTTTTTTCATTCTGTATATTACTTAGGTTTATTAAGCTTCCGTTTCTTCAGTTTTCAGAGGTGAAACACTTTACACGTATTTGTCAGGGTATCAACAAGGCTAACGATGGCATCCTCTTCTGAAAGATACAGTTTTTCGTTGACAACGTTCAGTCCGTCTGGAAAATTAGTTCAAATCGAATATGCTTTAGCTGCGGTTGCTTCCGGAGCACCGACAGTGGGTATTAAAGCTACAAACGGAGTAGTTTTGGCCACTGAAAAGAAACACAAGTCTCTGCTGTACGATGGGACGAGCGTTTGGAAGATCGAAACTATTAATCCGTACATTGGCATGTGTTATAGTGGAATGGGACCTGACTACCGGCTTTTAGTTAGAAGTGCCCGAAAAGCAGCCCAAGGGTATCTAATGGCTTATGGAGAAAGAATTCCTACTGTCCAACTTGTCCAGCGTGTAGCTGCTGTTATGCAAGAGTATACTCAATCAGGAGGTGTACGGCCTTTCGGAGTGTCTTTATTGATTTGCGGATGGGACGAAGATCAACCCTTTTTGGTTCAGTGTGATCCTTCCGGAGCATATTTTCCTTGGAAGGCTACTGCTATGGGAAAGAATTTTATTAGCGGAAAAACTTTCTTGGAAAAACGGTAAATACTACCATTCTCTTAAATTCCAATTTTAGTACACATTCTTAACATGGTTTTAAATGTTTTAATTTTGGTGTGTAAAATTGCAGGTACAAAAATGATATCGAACTTGAGGATGCTATTCATACAGCTATTTTGGCCCTTAAGGAAAGCTTCGAGGGACAAATGACTGCCGAAAATATTGAAATAGGAGTTGTTACCAAGGATGGATTCCGGCGATTAAATGTCGGGGAAGTGAAGGATTATCTTGCAAACGTGCTTTGATTTATATTTGCAAATTGCAGGTGTGGAACGGGCCGTATGTTGTTAAGCTTACATAACTCCGTAACGTTTTGTACATTCTAAGGTTATAAAATTGTATCAATCTCCAATACTTTTACTGGCTCTGTTCTAATATTAAAAGTGTACGTATGGTTTATGTAATATAACTGAGCTGGAATAAAAAAACAAATTATGTAGTCGTATTGGACAAAGTCAAAGTCCTTTCAATGGTTTCCTTTTTCATAGGTACTTTTTCTGGAATGTGTTGAACCCTAGTACCATGTTTATGTAGGTAGTTTTCATCTAAATATAGCCTTTCCGCTTAAATGGAGGAATCGATGAGAACAAATATATAGCCTATTTAGTTTTATGCTCACTCTTAGTGAAAGGAATAAATGGAGCGTGAAATGCTATGTAGAATGACGGAATGTAGGGTAACATTGTTTTATTGTTTTGACGGGTGAACCTTAACAGTTGTTATAACATAACAGTTTATAAATATTGGAACTTATTAAAGCTTTACTTGGGTGTTTTATTATATTATCATGACATTGCAGTCTAAAATTAGACGCTCTAATTTTGTCAGCTAGTTTGGTAAAGGTGTATGGTTATTTCTTTCTATGTGTGTGGCATACGGTATTGATCTTAGCTTGAGAATTTCCAAACATATTTCTTCTGCATCAATGAAATCATTATGTGTAGTTTGTATTACTTTGTATTTTGTATAGGTAGATAGTTAATGGAAGTTGAAGGCGAAATCAATGTCTATGAATCTATGAATGAAATAAACCTTTGCTTATTATAGTTACGATTTGTGAAAGAACGGTCTTCCCAACGTGCCTTTCCCAATCTAAGTAGAACGCTGCATTCCAATCCAATTATCCAATGCATTCCTCTTCGTTTACCTCCTAATCGTTCAATTCAATCTCCTCATTCTTAAGTTGTATCTTCAAGAGGTGGCTTGATTCGATTTTCTTGATTCTTCTGAGAGCTTACGACTACCATTCATTTAGAGTTTTGAAGTATGATTAGGTGTGTCGTTTGCTATCAATGTGTGCAATGCACTTAAAAAGTTCAAATTAATTTTCTTTAGTTCCAAGACCAAAAGTGACTGTAATTTATACATCTACTCAATTAACTGTGTTAAAAATTCAACATGCAAGTGCTTGTGATAATATTGCAAGTTCTAATACCTGTCTTAGTACATGGACAGATGAATCCAGGAATTGTTAACTATGGATCACCGTATTCAAGCAATGGACAAATGTACCAGAATTCTCATCAGGGCGAATCCGGATTTGCTAATTGGTTCTACAATCTAATGAAGTCGATGAGTTTCCTTAATCTATTTGGTTCTCCGCAACAAATAAACCCAAGTGCACCTTCTGCATCATACAACGGTCAAAAGATCCCAAGTCAGTATCTGGAAGAAGATGCTTCGATGTTAGTGCAACAAGCTGTGTTGCCTCAAAAGCAGTATAGTTCTGTTCCCGGATTGCAGTTTGCAAAGAGACCTAATGCAAATGACAACTACGCTTTTCAAGGCACGTACAGAGGACAACAGGGAGCAAGTACAAGTAGTAATTTGAATTCTTACCTTCAAAATATTTTTCAACTCCCGACTGCAAAACCACAGAAACCTAAAGATCTTTCCTATTTCCATGGAACATATCGGAATGACGTGGTGAACGACATGAATCCAATCTACCACGAAATGACTCAACCACAAACACCCTACATGGAAACCCCTTATGGCAAGAAACAAAAAAAGCAATGTAACAAATATCCCACCGATAGCACAAACTATATGAAGCAACCTTGTCGTAAAAAAGCTACAAGTACAACTGAGAAACCTGCCAACTATGGAACTAAAGAAGAACAGGAGGAAGAAGATGAAGACAGTAAAGATGACGGAGAGGAAGAAGAAAAAGAAGAAAAGAATCCTTGTCCACCTATAGGACTTTGGTTTTGGAATGGAGAAGTTTGTATCGCAAGCGGACCGGTTCCTACCTGGGCTTGCCGACCACGAGATCTTGTCACAACCGGAAGAGTTGGCACCTGCAGAAACAAAATTATTTTAGGGGGTCCCGCTGGACTTGGGTCTTTTCGACGAAATTCTGCATAGTTCCAATTCCAAGTTCCAGTCTCTGCAGATTATCTATGATAATAATTATTACATCAGTGAATCTGAGTTCAGTATTGTAGAAAGGGTTATTAAAGCATATTGTACATATTCATAAGTCTTTGATAAGTACAGATTTTTTGGAAATCTATACGGCACTTTTGGCGATTCCGTTATTGTAATTCGGAACAATTTTTCTACCTTTATATGAGCATAATATTTGTAAATAAAATAGACAGAAAACACTTATTTTGGTACTTTTCTTTGGTACTTTAGAATGTTACAAATTGAATTGCACAATAAATAAATAGTTTACAACAATAATATTACTGTTGTTTCTAATAATTGAATTACTGGTGCTTCCTAGACCTAGAAGCCAAAGCTATGCTATAAAGCAATATTTACATCATGAATGAGACTAAAGGAATAATTAGTTCAATTCAATGCATACTTTGCACTTTCATACTTTCGATATAATTTCTCAACTTCTGAGACAATTCACATAGCCTGCTTAATTTATTTGGGGCATTTTCATACATAACACTCAAGGATTGAAACCGAAACGTGTCCAACCTTAAAGCATGTATACATACAAACATAGAAAGTTGTATGTATGTTAGTCTTCTGTCGATTTTCGATCAAGAGAATTTAGGATCACGGATACTGTATTTTGTACCAAGTAGAAGATACTTCGTTAAGTCTGTCTTAATCTTAGTTTTATAATGCCAAACCTGATACAGTTTAACTGCTTTTAAAGGGGTAGTTTATAGTGTTATTATTACTACTAAAATGTTTCTCATCTGATTCTTGCTGGCTAAGATTGTTATTAAGAAGTTTTCTCACTGATTGTAGTTTTAAGAACTTAGCACATATAGTGAGAGTGAGTTTGCAAATGCATTGTAATTAATTACATATTTCAAAGTAATAAATTAAAAAAATATCGAAATGTCAGTATCTGCCAGTTCAACTAAACCAGCTGGTACTGAGGGCATTGATTGTATAGCTGTTGATGAACCAATGTTCAAATGTGTCAACAAAGAGCTGTTTCCGTAAGAGTCGCATTTTTAATCCTTAATTTTATCTTTAGTAGGATTATTAATTAGCTGTTGAAGATTAAAACCTAAGATTTCGTTTCATTGTAAACAGAACTTTACAACTGGCTTCCGCCAATAACCCAGTTCAGAAGAACTATGGAATTGCTATCGTTGATGTAGACGGTGACGGAGAGTATGAAATTTTTGTTTCGAGCTACAATGGTCCTAATTTGGTTCTCAAGTACAATCATGAAACAAAAACTATGCATAATATCGCCATCAATGATACGGCGTCTCCCTACTATGCTCTTAGAGATGTCAAGGTACAAAAGTTGTCCCCTTTGCTCTTTACTTTTTTCGTTCATGTTATTTAAACGGATTGCAGATAATTTTATTTAAAAATATTAGGGTAATGCAATTGGAGTGGCTGCAGCAGATATCGATGGAGACGGCCGTGAAGAGATTTATGTGTTAAATACAAATGGCGCTTTTGGCGGAAAGGCTGCTTACCCCGATAAATTATTTAAATTTCGAAATGGTAAATGATCATACAAGTCAGCAATTGCTATTCTTTAAAGTCAGCTTAGGTGACTTAGGTGAGTAATTAATAAGGGTTTATAACAAGTACTAAGTTGTAAATATATGTTGCAGGTCGTTATGAGGACTTGTTCTCCGATCCGGTGAATAAGGATGTAGTCCCGTTTAGTGCAGGAAGAAGTGTTGCCTGTATTGACAGATGTGGAAATGGAAAGTATGGCTTTTTCATCGCTAACTATGCATTTACGACCACCGATGCTCCCTTAATGCTTATTGAAATGGATGAATCTGCCAGTGATGTTCCTCGTGGACGTATTTGTTTGAAAGATGTTGCAGAAGATGCTGGAGTAAATCGACACACAGGTTTGCACATAATTTATGATTCCGTTTCCAAAAATAGCGTCGCATATACTTTCAATTTTCATATTTGCATTATTGCTAATTCTAGGAGGTCGAGGAGTCACTGTTGGTCCCATTTTCGGGAATTCCTTATCCGATATATTGTGTCTTAACGAAAATGGACCGAATTTCTTGTTCAGGAATAAAGGGGATGGCGTATTTGAAGAGTTAGCGGAAGAAGCTGGTATTAAAGATTCTCAAAGTCAAGGTCGCGGCGTGGCACTAGCTGACTTTAATGATGATGGAAAACTCGATGTTGTTTACGGCAATTGGATGGGATACCATCGTCTAATGATTCAACAAAATAAGTGGAACAGTAAATCTAGCCCCATATTCTTTCGCGTGAGTATTTAATGAAACTTTATATTTAATTAATTTCATTGGTTCAAAATATATAAAAATTTTGTTTTGAAAAATGACAGAATGCCGCTAAAGAGTTTGACGAATTCTCTTTCGGTTCCTCAGTTAGAACAGTCCTTGCAGCAGATTTTGACAATGATGGATACTTAGAAGTTCTATTTAACAATATAGTCCTTGAGGGTGAAGATAGACCAAATGAGTTGCACCGAATTGTCCAACTAAGCAAAGACAAAGAAATGGACAATCCTATTAATTTGCGTCTTAATCCTGGTGACGCCACAGAATTAGGCTGTGCTGGGACAGGTTGTTATAAAAAATAATAATTTATATCGTAGGTAATTAAAAAATACATTATGATTAACAAATTATTAATAAAGGTGGTGCTTACCTGGACTACGACGGGGATGGAGCTTTAGAATTGGTGCTTTCGCATGGTGAAACAATATCTCAACCTTTGGGGTTCTATCATGTTACTCCTGCAAACTTGAAGGAGCGATGGCTGCGGGTTGCTGTATTTACTAAGTTCGGTGCCCCTGCCAGGGGTGCTAAAGTCATTCTCACATACTCTACTGGACGAACCACCGCTAGGGTAATTGATGCTGGATCTGGTTATTTATGCCAAATGGAACCAATCGCACACTATGGTTTCAGAGACTGTGAACATCCTTCCAAGTAAGTTCGGATTTGAAAAATTTTGTCCCATTTAAGATTTCCTCTAAAGGTAATTTACCACAAAATAATTTTTCTCTTGGATTTTATAGATTACAAGTATATTGGCCTGATGGAGAAACATTTCTCCTGGAATTGGGTAAATGTGATTTTAAGCGTTTGATTCGTGTTCAGCATCCGTCACGCCAAGTTACTAACGTATAATTAAAATAGCTACTACATCTCTTATATAGTAATAATTCTTTTTGTAATGAGTTACCCAATAGGTTTAATTATTGTTTGTTGTCCACTGCAAGTATTGACAATAACGTAACTTTATTTTACTAAAGGCTTTCAAGTTTTGTCTTTGTCATTTTAATGAAACGAATTATATTATTTAGTAAAGGTAGTGTATTATTCTTTGTGTTGATTGATTAGTATCTAGTTAACATTTATTATATTTCACTGTTAGTTCACAGAGTGTATTTTGAAAATCGCTTATTGTTATTACAACAAACTTACACATTACAACTATGCACATAATGGTATTTTTGATAAGTCTGTATTATTTACATGATGCAATATAAACAACGTTGCAACATTGGGAGTACTGTAAGATTCCTAAATTAGAGAATATTATAATAAACATTTCATGTCATTACATTCATTACATTGTCTTCTTTGACTATTATTCAATAAGTCTACTGTCTCAACACGTATTGATGACCAGGAAATACAAATTTATTTGAATTTGTAGGGAAAATTCCAATCCAGAAATTTGATTTCACTTTATAGTTAGCTATAAGTAACTGTGCCCCTTCCTCGATATTATCTTCGATGCCAATTTCGACATTTTTCAAATTTTCAAAACTGTTAATTAGATTTTTAATAGTTGGTATGCTTACATCATCAAATGTGATACTTAGTCTCTGTAATGGAAATCTTTTTTGAGTTAGTTCCTGACACTGCTGTTCTATAATGCAGCAGTCTAACTCTAAACATTTAAGGTTCTGAAATTTACAGGATAACAAAATTTCAAAAAACCATATACCGAAAAGTCCATCTTGTTGTCCAAAATATTTAAATTGCTTCATGCATTCCAATTCCGGTGAGCATTTGAGGATTCTATAGAGCACATCAGTGCGATGCGAAAAATCTCCAATGATTTCAAGTGCTTTTAGCTTAAGAACAGGGTTCCTTTTACAACAATGATCTAAAGACATTGGTAAAAGAGTTTCTGTTCCGTGAGATGGATTGTGATTTGTCATTAAGGACAGGGAAACCAGATTCGGAAGTTGTTCAAATATAATTTCGTTCAGGAATACGGAAGACCAAACACACAAGTTTAATGTCAATGCTTTTATATGCAATCCAAAGTTAAGAAAAAATCTAAATGCGTCTCCTAATTCAACAGACTCCAATACGAAATCCGTTGCGATGAAGGGTCCATTGGAAGTTACAGGAACAATCGATTTAATCAATCTCCTTAAGTTAGTTGAACCTTTAACTACAACCTTCGTTCTGTCTTTGAGAGATAAATCCGCCTGGTATTTCCAGGGAATGCATATTTGACGCATTAGTAGAAGTTCCCGGAAGTTGAGGTTCTTAGCAATGCTTTGGGTAACCTAAAACATTGATAATACAATTTTGTTTGTAAAATTAACAAAGTTTGTCGGTATTATAATTTCATTGTGCAAGAATTTTGCTGAGAATTTTATTTCGCACATTGTAACACGAATTATTTTTGAATCTTCATAAAAATGAAAATGAATAATATGAATATGAATTAGTTTTGATTACTGGATAAAGCATCAGAGGATGAGTTGAAATTCTTTCTCTTTCCATTGTTGATTCCTTATTTTTGTATAGCGGATGTAGATTGGTAGAATGCGGCTATGAGTGAGTAGATTTGATTTTTAACACTTGATGTATACATGAAGTGAGCTTATCCGAAAGTTTTTTTTCTGCACCTGCAATTTCAGTAAACTTTCTTAGTCGACATCATGAGTTGCATTATTTTATGTGTGCTAAATTGCATTTAAAGAGAGACAAGAAAATAAAAATCGAAAGCATTGGAAAGGTCATTATTTCTTGTATTTATCACCTATGTTTTCCGCTTATATTTCTTTGATGGTCAAATTGGTTTGAATGAGGATAAAGTCTGAAAATGTTTACCATTGATTTTCTTGCTAAGAGTACTGCATTTCCGTAAACAATATTTTTCCATCCAAAGGTGTAACGCAATTTTCTTAGTAGAAGTAGACCGTTCTATCCTAATTAATTGTTTTTAAAATCAGTAAACTGAAACTCTGTAAATGTTATTTCCATTTCCATCCGTAACCAAAGATTGGCCTTCTATTTTATTCTTGCTTTTTACTGAGAGAATTAAGTCAAGTCACCGTTTCAATGCTCCGTCTTCTACTAACTGGTACCTAAAATGCTGTGCTTGTGATTGTTTAATAGGGTCAAGAATAACTAAAAGAATAACATGTCAATCCGTGAGGTATTTACTAATTTTTGTTTACAGATTACACATATATTCATTAAGTAAATGTAGGTTTTGGGTTCCTGTCTGCAGTTAACAAATTTAATGTTACCCAATAAAATATTCCAACCAAGTACTGTAGTGTTAGGATGCAATATTACGACGTAAATATAATTATATTATGACGGATTATGAAGGACATTATTACGCATTAGGATATTCCCTTCCCGCAATAGCTTCTAGGTCGCTATTAAGCAAAATGATTTTAACAGAGTTTAAAGGACAGAATTAAGTAATTTTCGGCTAACATATTTCTATGAAATGAGCAGAGTTAAATTAAAATTGTTTTCTAAGCTTGGATGAACAAAACTGATGTTTTATTTGGTTTATTTATTCAACATGTACAGAATTTCATGCAGTTAGAAGTAATATTAGTCGTACAAAAACGGATTAGTCTACGTGGCAGAATTTATTTGACAACATTCAACAAAGGTAATTAAACATTAGCCCAATATCGCCTCAAATACTTCTTGGCGAAAGCTCTTCCTTGATCCAATACCTTGTGTCCAAGGTGCATTAGGTTCCACGCTATCTTTCCACTCTTCGGGTAAATACTTGATACACTCTCCACTTTTCGAAGTTGCCTTCGACGATTGAGGTTTGAGCTTAAAAAGCGATTGTGGCTCGTGCCAAATACCAGCACAATACGCTTTATTGTTGAAACGACTTTTTTCACTAGATATATAATTCATTTCGGTAAATTCACGGTATAATAAATATATACTTACCTTACCCCAATCCACGGTCATATAAAAAGTTTGATTAAACTCTGAAGTAAAACTTACGTATTCTGATTGCTACTTCCCAGCATAAGTACCTCTGCATTTTGAACTAACCCATTCTTGTCAAATATACTACAATTGACAAAAAAGCAAAATTAAAGCTTATGCTTACACACAAAATCAACACGTACTTGTGTCAATATTATTTCGGAATTACTTTTGTCCGCAAAACTGTAGATATGTTGGTCGTTTCAGCCATTTACGATAAGGAGAGTAGGCTCTAGATGCAGCAACGCATCTATCCAGACCTTTAGTAAATTTTGCCAAGTCGTACATTTGAAATATGAATTTGTATGCCTCGAATGAAGGACCGGGATTTCTCCTACAAAGTGAAATTAAAAAATGATTTTCTTCTGTAGAGGTAATTTTTTCAATTACTGTGAATAGTACCACATAGGAATATTCTCACAATATTTATGAATGTGAAATTACCAGCGATGTTGCATCCAGCGATTGAAAAAGGATTCCATCATTTGTTCAAATTGGCTGTGCTCTATTGATAAATTTTTAAAATGCCTTGCACAATAGTAATGAGTAAACATGATAGTTTTCCAAGCAGCTTCTAAAGGTAGATCAAAACTAGATCCATTTGTTTCCAAAACACAAGGCATTCCTGACGTCAAATTTCTGGATATTTCTTCTGTTGTAATTTTATAGGTATAGTTTACTGCAAGAAACTAAATACCCAAAAGTGTTTATTATTATTACTGGCGATTATTACATAATTTGTTGAAATGATAATCTTATATTAAAAGCTACCTGTTTAGGACATGTCCCATTCTGGTAAACGAAGTCCATCGCTCGGGCATCAAGAAAACATTGATCTAGAGCTTCCGTTATTCTTGTAGTGTCATTCTCATTTCCCATTTGCTGGTGAGGATATACAAGTAAACTTTCTCGAAGAGCAACTCGAAACATTCTTATAAGACCATTAAGAAGTTCCATTGGAACTTCAGTTTGGGGACAAACTTTAAGTAAAATTTTTCTGGATTTTTGGAAAAGTTTGTAATCAGATATATTAACTTGCGGTGTTTGAATTTTTCGCAAAGAATACGCTATATGTGCTGAAATCATTCTTTTAGTCTGTTCACTAATTTCTCGAAGAGTATCATTTTGCGTGCCTTTAGCAAAAGTCCAGTTTTTGCAATTTACTTCTTGAAAGTATTCGGCAATCTGATTTTCAGCAGATTCTGGATAGTCTTCGTTAGGAAAAGTTGCTGTTCCATTTGTGACACCAGAAGCCGTACGATTTCTCTTCTTTGAATTACTCCAACCTTCTGGATCCCAACTGGGTCTGTACAGCATTGTTCCATTTGTGGAATTGCTAGGTCTACATACTGCACATTTCTTTTCATCTCTAAAATAAGTCGTTGTGTTTTTAGTCCAGTCTACAGAATCAATGGCTGTAAAAATCAAGACAAAATGTTCCAAATATGAAAACGAATAAACGATCATTCAAAAATATGACGACAATGTAACCATTCCTATTCAATTATTTATACCTCGGGCTTTGGCAGCGAAACCATAGTCAAAAATGTGGATATCTGAATCTAATAATTGGTCACGGCCCACATAACAACTTTTAGCTAGAGTGTATCCTTGTCTTCGCACATTTTCTTTAAGTTTCGAATCGTATACAAATTTTGCTAAAGAACCTCTCTGTTTTGCATCCAAGCATGTTCTTCCATCTTTCCCTACAATTACTGATCGTGAAGGTCTTACTGCTCCCAGTAAAAGGGTATAACTTGGGTGATAATAAGAAAAGCTTGGGTCATTCCCTCCATCAATCAGTCCTTGAATATATTCCATCCCTGGACTGTAAACGAAATGGTATTCTCCATATGCATTTTCTGAAGAACCTACATTTCTTATGTATTTAATCTAGAAAATCGTCCAAAAATAAACTTTACACAAAAGTAACACTACTAGTTAGTAAACATTTCTTATCTCTGTAAAGTATTGACATATTAATAATGGTAAGGTATTTAAACTTGAAACTTACATCTCCTTCACCAACATAATAGCATTCTCCATTCCTCATGATCAAGGTTATGTAATTAACATCGCACCAACCAGTACTTAAAATCCATCTTTAGTGTACAATAAAATAAATATCTTACGCAATATTCTCATAAAGTAATTCATGCAGATGTTTTTCAAATTACATTCCATGACCACAGACACAACCAACAGAAAGTGGAGGGTCGAACCAAAATCCAGCACCGCAACTCTCCGATGTTTCAGCTCCGAGATACGTATCTGCTTTATCGCAAATTCGAAGCCATCCCCGAGTTTCTTGTGGAAATTCGTCAGAAGCATTTTTTTTATCTTCAGTCTTTACTGGATTTTCAGGCTTTGTTGGGTCTTGGCTGTTTGCTTGACCAAAAGTTAGGAGGATAAATACGAATAGATTAGAGCACACTAGCATTTTCATGTCCATCTTAATTAAACACTAGGTTTGCTAGTGGGTTTCAGTTGGTAGTATTGCTCCCTAAATTGACTGATTGTGGAAATATTGTTATTTAATTTCCTTTCACTTTCTCTTTTACTGCGCGATTACATGACTAAAATTACTTTAGACCTAAAAGAAATACCTTCTAAATTTCCATTTCTAATGTAAATTTTTGTTTATGTGACGTAATTTAATTGTTATTGCATAATTAAATGATTCAACAATAGCTACCCAAGAAATGTCTACAAACACACAATAAACTTTCCTTTTCAATTAATTTCTCTTTACTGCTGGAATAAAATTACCTATGCTATATACCTAGACTAAGTCATTGTTAAAGTAAGCGATTAAGTAAAAGTTATCTACCCTTTTAAGGCTAATTGTCAGCATCTTGTATAATACTTCTACATTCTACTGTACTACTTCACATTCTCGAATTTTATATACTTATACAACTACCAAAGAATAAATGGATTATTCAATTTCTTTAAGAAGCCCACAGCTCAATGTTCGATCATATAAAATTTTTAAATTAGAAAAAACCTTTTAAAATAGTAAGCTTAGATAAGCAGTTGTCGGCTCAGTTTTATGAAAAGGAAAAATGTAATAAAAATATACGCACTAGCAAATCTCTAAGAAAGTGTACTAAAAAACTGCAATGTAAAGTAAAGAGAAAAATTTTGCTTTATCCAGAATTACCCATAATTGAAGTTATAAATCTGATAAGTCCACGGTTGCATTCATTCATGGACCTTACCCAAGGCTTTTTAATTTTTAGTGTGAAACCTCAGGGTGCAGAAGGTTAGCTCACCCTGGGGGTAAACGAAATAAAAAATTCACTTTTTTTTGCGCCCTGAGGCTTCACACTAAAAATTAAAAAACCTTGGACCTTACCTATGACAAAATGATAAGGATTTTTTACTAAGCAAATGCATTGCATATAAAACTAAAGTTTTTAGAAGGATGCACTACTCTTATGGATGGCATCACATTTAGTATATTCCAGGTTTACTTTTACAAGGTTTGCTGACGTTAGTAGAGTAAACAAAAGTCATTTAAAATGGGCTTAGGTATTAGATGACAGATAGGATAGGAGTTTTATCTTTACTGTACACATAACCCTAAGAACTCCATGAGACACCTAAAAACGATTATTTTCTTTGTTATCTTGTATGTGCTGGCACTGACCGCAGAACTCTTGGAATGTTTTGTAATCCATTCTTACTACGTCAATAATTGAAACTGAGCCTAGAGAAACACAAACAACTACCTAATCTGTTTTAAGTACTTATTTAGTATATAAATGAAATAACATTGTAATATTATAGTCATTAGTATGTCAAATAATAATGGGATAATGGTAAGATGATCCCTAACTATTCAATTTAACAACTGTTCCATTATTACTTGCCATGAAACTTTAAATTATTTAAGTAGCCAATACACGGTAAAGTACTAATGTACAATTATGTATAATCCGATCGGGCATGTGTTGCTTACATGATGATAATTTGTTGAATTGCGTTGTCAATTGTCATTGCCATACGAATCCCCAAACCCTTATAAGTAACAATTAGTTACACACCCATGTCATTTTCTTTTAAGATATTCCATTGACAGGAAACATCTTTTTCGTAGCTATTCCAGCTATACGTGAGTTATATTAATGCCTACATTCTTCAAAAACGAGGCAATTAAAATAAACTAAAATTTTATCGAAACAAGTTTTGTAAATAGGAAAATTAATTCAGCTCTCATCTACAATAACAAATTAGCTATTATCATGAATTCTGTAGAAAAATCTTACATTCCTCAATATATACAATTTAATGCAAAAAATAAACCATCAGATTATTCCTCGTTAGTAGACAGTGAATCTATTCCAGAAGTCATTACATCTGTAGGAAGAAATGGAGATAATGGATATAATCAAAATCCTCCTTTATATCCACCTCTAATGATTCACAAGTCGACGGACAGAACTCCATTAATTCCGAAGAAACATGCTCCGACGAAAACGAATTGGCTTGGGGTGATTCTCGCATTTATTTCTGGAGTATTTTTCACATTGTGCTCTGGAACTGTAAAATATCTAACAGATATTGATCCTATGGAACTTCTTGTTATTAGATCTATTCTTCAAGTAAGCTTTACCTCCTGTATACGAAGTATTTTAAAATAATTCTTTAAAACAAAATTTAATATTTGAAAATAATTTTTATCTTGCACTAGATTTTGGTAACACTACCCTGGGCTTTGATAAGGCGCGATAACGTTTTAGGACCTGCTGGATCCAGAATTCTTTTACTAGCACAGGGTCTTGTTGGAGGCACAACCTTAGTTCTCCTTTTCTATTCTTTCAGACTTTTACCTTTGGGAGATGCGGCAACAATCATTTTCAGGTAATTTAAATAAATACTGAAGAATGCAGTTCAAAATCCAGGAAATTAATGAGATTTTATTATTATTTAGTTCACCAGTGTTTGTGATGGTTATGTCTCATATTTGGCTCCGTGAACCCTGTGGATTTTACCGAACATTTATTGTTTTCTTACTGGTTACTGGAGTTGTTCTAATTACAAAGCCCCCATTCATTTTCCCAGCTAAAGATGATGTAGAAGAGACGTACAATATGTTGGGATATGCTGCTGCTCTATGTGGAACTGTTTTTACAGCCATTAATATTGTGGTGATGAGGAAATGCAAGGATGTTCACTGCTCTGTTGTGGTTTTCCAATTTTCTTTCTGGTCTTTAGTAATCAGTGCTATCATTTTGGTTTTCTACGGAGAACCAGCAGTACCAGCTGGTCCTTACACACAGTACATCCTCATTTTGCTTGTCGCATTTTTTGGAGTAAGTGGACAATTGCTTGTGGCTGTTGCTTTGTCACATGAAGGTGCTGGACGTGTTGCTGTCACCCGCTCTCTGGATATCGTTCTGGCATATGTTCTCCAGGTAATCAAACAAAAATTTTTGTAGCAATCCATATCCAAAGCACTTGTGTGCACATGAAGAACTGAAAATCCCTTTTATCTTCAACAGGTTGTCATATTTAGTGAAGTTCCAGAGTGGAAATCAATCGTAGGGGCTGTAATGGTTATCGTCTGCGTTATAGGAATGGGTCTTGAAGATCTTGCATATAAATTGTTCAGCTCTGTTCCGTAAATGTCCGAAATCGTTGAGATCGACGCATTTTTAATAGACGAATCTAACCGAATTGAGTGATATCTCAATTTCCCTTTTTAATTTAAAATGTGAAATTTCTAATGTAAAATCCGTCACAACGGCCCAGGCGGTATTTTAATTTTGCGTACGCATACATGACAAAAATGTATGTAATATTTAGGTACATGGAAGTAATAATATACCTAAATTCATTTTGTACTTGCTGAATGAAGTCGTTTCAAACTAAGAAACATAATACGAAAATAAATGAAGTTTGTTTGCTTCGGAATAATCATAATTAAAATAATGTTTATTTCTACCACTATTTTTCTAAGTAATGTATGTTTTTCATTTCAATCTTAAGTAACACAAGATTAATTACAAATAAATAATCTTGTAATTCGTGAGGTATGGCATTTGTGTATTGGAGATCATAAAATTGGTTTGTGTATGTGTATTAATTATCCACATGACAGCTTATAACTACCTACGTAGACTGGCCTAAAAAACTTGCAAAACAATGTCAATTTCAGACAGTCATAAGCAAATCAGCTCCTTCGGATAAAAAATTATTGCCCAATATTGTCTACAAGCTATTGTCAACATGCAGGAATAATTTGTTACAGCATACGTAGAAATAGTAATACATACTTTTCATGACTATGACCTTTCCAAAATTCTCAATCATTATCAGATATATAAAACACTCAAACAGATGCTCACACTCACAGATACTATTGCGTAAGTACACCTGAAGATTAGTACTGTGCATGTGTCAAGAGTTAGCAAAACTAATTGTAGGAGTAGTCTGACCGGACCACCTCAAGTAATAGACTTGAATGGATAAAATTGAAGTGCTGTGTTGGGATTCTCGTCATTTAAGAAACACAGTTGGTTGAAGTTTTCCAACAAAACTGGATTATATATTCATATTTTAAGCTCATCAAGGATGCTCATTCTTGATTACGGCCCCCGTTAAGATTGTAATTGGGACTTATCATGAAAAACAGTTACTATTGATTTCAGGCTTTCAGCAACATCGACAACTGTAACCATGTAGACATCCGGCAAATAAAATAATGTCCAATATTATATACAAGTCTACTAGTCGTCACAACTAATCCGATTAATATCTTTGCATACATACTTACCATTGTTACCATAATGGCCTATATCTTGATTTTCGGGTTATTTTTGCCAGTTCCAGTTGAATTATGCTTTAAGAATTGTCCAATTCCAAGTATGACGTATTTACATCGTTACATACACACGCACGCATCCAGAAAAATCATCATGGGAGGCTCAAAGAAAAATATTTTTCAAAAAGTGCTAATTCGCTAATAAAATTTTTTGGCCTTTCAATGAAAAACTTCTTTTTCAAGAATTTGGGTGAGGCTTTAGCCCCCAAGCCCCCTGGATACGTGCCTATACATAAATATATCTACAAATTTTGCGCTATGCAAGGTCAAAATGTTAAAAGTATGGTAATAAAAATAAAGTAGTCTTCTAAGAACTCTCGTTTGTGGAAGTTTATCTAATTTTCATCTGCGAGGCTTCTTGACACTGTGACCATATTTGGCAGAACGAAAAACGGAATCCTTATATAGGTACAAAAATTGGAAGCGGAGTCAATTTCAGATGTTTAAAAATATAGTTTTTTTAGTAAATTCGTCATAAACGGAAACTTGTGCCGAAAAGTTTTTTCACCCGAATAAGCTTTAAAAATAATTCCATTTCATAAAAATTAGCAAATCGAGAATATTTTGAGAATTTCTTTTGAAAGGAACTTTACCACAGGTGCAAGTATAATGTTAGCACTCGAAGCGGAAAAATTTTTGGGCACAATTTGTTATTCATAAACTTCTTTTCCGTTCGTGCGAAATGTGGTCACCATGCCCCGCAGATGAAAATTAGATAAACTTCCACAAACGAGAGTTCTTAGAAGACTACTACTTTATTACCATACTTTTAACATTTTGACCTTGCATAGCGCAAAATTTGTAAATATATTTATGCATAGGCACGTATCCAGGGGGCTTGGGGGCTAAAGCCTCACCCAAATTCTTGAAAAAGAAGTTTTTCATTGAAAGGCCAAAAAATTTTATTAGCGAATTAGCACTTTTTGGAAAATATTTTTCTTTGAACCTCCCATGATGATTTTTCTGGATGCGTGCGTGTATATGTAACGATGTAAATACGTCATACTTGGAATTGGACAATTCTTAAAGCATAAAATTCAACTGGAACTGGCAAAAGTAACCCGAAAATCAAGATATAGGCCATGGTAACAATGGTAAGTATGTATGCAAAGATATTAATCGGATTAGTTGTGACGACTAGTGGACTTGTATATAATATTGGACATTATTTTATTTGCCGGATGTCTACATGGTTACAGTTGTCGATGTTGCTGAAAGCCTGAAACCAATAGTACATAACAACTAATGAAATAATATATTCTCTTTATTCTTCTAAGGATTTAACTCATCTTTTTAATAATGCCATGATATACGGCATTATCTAGGTGAGACTTTATAGAGAGCATGATTATGATAAATTTTGGTCCTTATTGCTTAAAGAGGTGTAAGTGTTAGCTGTTATGCACTACCTAGTAAAGAACTAACAGAGCCTACAGTGCAATAACTGAGGTACATGGCAGAGCATATATATTAAAAATGAAAATATTTTAGTCTACAAAAGTAAATAATAATTTATTAGATAATGAAAAAGTTGTAAACAAGAAACAAGACCGTAGTACGAATATCTCATTCTCACACTCACAATACTGAAACCGGCAATGCATTTACCCAGTTTCAGTTTTCCACACTCGCCATGGAATGAATCCGTACAAAGCTGCATTTAGTACTCCCAAAATCTGTAAAATTACAGAATAAATCTTTAATTTATATTGTAAAAGCATCAAATAAAAACATTTTTGGTTTTTTAAAGTATGTCAAAAATGTTTTTGTATTACCAGTGCAAATAATCGTATCGCAAACTTTCCTCCGCTTCTACTGCCAGTATATTTAATAAGACTGATAAAAAAAGCAATATCACAACACGCTAGGAATATGCAAGCGACAATGTGGTAACCTAAATCCTAAAGAAAGGTTCAAAATCACGTTGAGTTATCAATTGGAAAGTCCTGTTAGTAAGTTAATAAAGCAATCAATAACTTACAATTTTTAAAATGCGGTCTGAATTTGATGGTCTAAACCTTCCAGTAATGCTTCCCACAACATTGGCAAGGGACAAAAAGAAACATATAATGACAGCAGCAAGGAAAGCTTGGTCCCTTGTGTCTGACTTATAGTAACCAGCAGCAGCCAAACCCAGGTCAAAAATTCCGATAATCTATCAATATTTTAGAATTAAGAGGTTGAATAATTAAGGTGGAATCAATAAAACTGAATACTATAGTTTAGAACACTTCAAAATAAAAATACCCACCACAGTAGCTAATTTAAGTTGTCCCGTGCGTTCAAAAACAATTTCATCGAACCGTAAATTCATTTCGTGAACAGTTCTTTCAATGTTTTTAATATTCAACACAAGAGTATCTGTATTTCTACGCGTATTGTATGTGCGATGTACTGAACTGTAGTATTTTACTGTAAATGCACAACAATAGGCTACTGAATAAATTTAATTAGATGTACACACGGCCTAAACTCATTCTGAATTGCAGGATGATTCAACTTCAACGTACGTACAACTCGGGAGGGCAAAGTTTCTATTACAGCATTTTATCTGTTAATGATTAATGAATTTTATCTGCAAATTGTTCAAACAAAGTGTTATCTGCTACACATAATGTTAAGTAGTCTACTTTACCATTTTTGCAAATCTGAAAGGATGGGTTTGCGTCTATATAGACACAATAGATAACAAAGCTTTTGCTCTCTAAACAAACGAAAAATGCATTAGGACTTTTAAGTGTTGAAATAGGATTCACACAAGCGAAGCGATATCATCGGATCTATTATACGAAAAATGGGCCATCCTCATGCAAATTATATTGCTTACGCACAATAAAATACCTATAACTCAGGAGATTAGCCTAATTACGAGGATATACGCCTTGATAACGCCGAGGCTTAACGCTCTCGCCTTGATTTCAGTAATCCGATGGGAAGTGAATGCTACCAAAAAATAATTGTTATGTGTTTCCTTAAATCATTTTGCTTTTCCTAAATTCGAGCATGTCTGTATCAAAATCAAAGACCCATCGGAGAACCAACCTATAAATAATAGAAGAGTATACATAATAGCAAATATGTTGAAAGAGCTTAAATAGCAAGGCACATTGTATCCAGTAGAGCATTACCCTAGTTATCGATGTAAATAGTTTAATAGAAAAGTTTAGCATTACACTACAAATTGATTTACAAATGAATAAAATAAGTATACATATATCGTGATTTTCGTGATCACGAAATGAAGTTGAATAACAAATATGGATGATGTCACAATGAATTGTCAACAAATAACAGCTAATAGTTAACGTGAATAAATCGAGAAGCAATATTATTGTTATGTAACTTATATAGACTTTCGTAGATCGGACATAATAATACTTGTGCCTAACTTCATTGTGCCACTTAATGTAAAACAATGAAAAAGGTACTATGTTATATAGTGCTCATGAAACACATTTATATAAATTAATTTCGTGAGTATTCAAAATAATTAACGCAAATACCTGTACCTCTATCTAATACCAATACATGTACATAACTATGGTACTTCAGACTTGACATTAGGTATAAGATATAATAGTATACAATACTCAAGACAATATTAAGATGATAATCAAGGTTCTCTTAAGGTCAAGGTAAAGGATATCACAAGTGACCTTAAGGAAAGAATATATTTACATATCTAATATTTTCATTTCATCTTCATTGTTCAATACAAGAGTGCGTGGTCTAAATATAAACATAACATATCTACATGTATTAGTTGTTCTTGTAAATACATTATGTACAAATATACTGGCCTGACTGACATAATGACCACTATTCTGTCTATCTATATTTCGTTAGCACATCTATGCAGCTCTAGACATGGGCAAGCTAATGTAAATAATGCTTTCAGAAAAGTGCTAAAACACTCTCTTTGTATATATTTATTTGAACCGTATCCCATTTTGTTGGTTTTTACAAAGGATATGGGTAGGATATCTTCATTATACTTTATTGGCATGATAAATAGGTATGTATATGTATACTGCAAAGACTGCAATATTAATTTACATACAAATGCTAAGCTTGCCTTACAATAGCGCCTACCTTCTAAATGTCATTATCATGACTGCATAGTTTTGATTACATTACATATTACATAAACTAAGCGGAAGGACACACTGTACTAGAGTGTATTCTAGGTGTGTATAAAATATAGCGATGTGAGTTTCCATGTTAGTATGAGATGTGTGTCTGAAAATCGCAACCTTGAGAATATTATTGCTTTACTATACTTTCTAGGAGTACCTTGCTGCTTAAGTTTACAAAATTTTTTGTAGCTGCAAAAGTACCTAAGAATCAGGGAGGCTGGATTCTTTATGTATGCATGGGCATTGGGTATAGACGTATAAGGCATCAATGCAATGGACTATTTAGTATGTATAGCCGATGACGTTACGTGATGTGGCTTGGCTGCCGGCAGTGATCAACCGGACCAACATACTGGACATGTGAATAGTGCTGAGGATAGAAATGCAAGAGATGCAGTACTGAGATATAACGTCTCTAGAATATGAACATTATTATTAGTTTGTTAGTATTTATAATGCACCAATCTTGTGTTATGTGCTCTATGCGGCAACAATCTTGACTTGTTGTGTTATCTTGAATCTGAATGCAGTCTTTTCTTAAAGCCTACGAGAATTATTACATAAAAGTTTTGCTTCATTAATGTAAGAGTTCTCTTTCAACGCAAGTTGTGACTTCTTGCTCATAGCTCGTGCAGCTTATTCAATCCTCCAGACTGTTTTGTCTGCAGACTGCAGTGTAGGTATTCTGTTTTAACTCGTGTATACAATTTTTGTATTACAGAAATTCTAATCCCAGGATTGTGATACTGCACGACTGACTGCACCCACCCAAAGGACTGATCTGCTGGTTGTAAGCAACGTTGTTCGTGTGCACCAATTAAACAGACTGTTACTACAGCTTAAGGTAATTAATCCATTAGTAATGTTCTAAACAACAATTAGAATTAAACTCCGATATTAACTTCCAGTGCTAAATAGCATAATGTCATGCATATTTGGCTCATTACTGTCACTACATAGTATTTCAAATGCATTAACAGTAGCAAACATCCTTTCAATTTACCTTATATAATAGTAGATAGAAAAGAATGCATTGTATACAAAATTTGTTGCATAGAGAGCATCTTTTAACTTGTCAAAAATATATTCAGTTCATGTTTGATTCGACAAAAACTTGGATCTTTGTAAATTAGATTTAGCACTATTCTTAAATATGACGTAATCTCTACAAATAACAACAAGTACCTATATTATGTCATACAGTCGTGCCATTCCAATAACGGCAGGAGAATGCTGTTCTATGGTTCTTCTGTCTGAAGAATATTAGTCAGCTTATCCTACCACTTTTGATGCTTAAGACTATGTAAATAAGGTATAGTCACTTATTCAGCAATACATCACGCAGTGTACATTGATAGCTTACAGTCGAGTTGGAAATCAGAAGTATTTTTATAGGTTTCATTCAAACAATCTTGTTTCTCAGAACATGTTTATGGTTTGTGTCAAGCGAAGTGAATCATTATTACTTCGTTATGTCATACCACTTCTGAGAAACCGTGCTTGACATACATATAAATGCTTATACTTTCTATGTTCGTAAAAGCAAATCATTTGCTGATGAATTAGAAGAAACTATCACAAGTGTATTTGTATGTAAATGTGTACACATTATATTTTCTGCAATAAAGAATAAGTATACCTACCTATATAAATCTTCAATAACTTACAATAATGATGCTTGCAGATAAAAATGTCTTTGTTACAGTTCAGTAGACATAAGTGAATACTAATGCATTCATTTAATTTTATGTATAATTAACAATGCATGCTGGTTCAGCATTTGCTTGCATTTAGTGCTTACCAATTACGACTTTTCATATTAACATTTTTTATAGTTATGACCCAATGACTAATTAAATTACAAGTAATTAACTTGTTGACACACCCTATTAGCAATCTTCTACTTTAAATACTCATTTGTGGTTTTCTACATTTATTTTAAGGTTCTTATTACACATTTGTTGTGACAAGCTATCAGATTTAATTTACAACTGTTATAATATATTTATATTTACCTAAATAATATTTATTACTTGCATGTTTAGATATTTCTTGTCCATGTCCAGTATAATAAACTAAAGTTTTATGGGTAAAAACATTACAGTTTATTAAATAAATAATTGAAATTTTTATTTTTGAGCAGAGACAGAAGACTTCACCATGGCTCAACCAGCGTCAACAATGGTCGAACTAACCGTATCGGCAAAGTAAGTTTCATTTTTTCTTAACCCAAAAGAAATGTGCTAAGATAATTTGATAAAGCGATATACACAATGCATGCCAATAATTCATTTCAGACATAAATATTGTAAACCATGATGTATGGTATACCAAATGAAATTATTGCTTTTTCCAGGGATTTGGTTAACCGAGACAAAATGTCAAAATCCGATCCTTTTTGCGTGCTTTATATCAGGAATAGACAAACCAATGAGTTTTTGGAGGTTGGACGCACCGAACATATCGAAGACAATTTAAACCCCATGTGGGATAAAAAATTCCAATTAGACTACCGTTTTCAAGAACGTCAGGTAATATATAGCATCACACCAAATTTTGGTTTGTGTGTGAAACATAAGGCTACACAACTGACTTTATATCTACTATAGTATATACTTTATTGATACTAGAATGTATACTAATGGAATGCTTTTGTGTTTTAGGAACTGAAATTCGTCATTTATGATTGGGATGCCAATACTACTGACTTGAGTAAGCATGATTATTTAGGAAGCGTGATCTGCAGTTTGGCAGAAATTTTGTCTTCAAAGACCAAAGTAATTATCGGTACCTTTATAATGAACATTTAAGAAATTACAAAATTTTATACTTTATAATAATATTGTATACATACTAACATTACTGTTTCAGTTTGAACGGGTCCTTGATTTGCCCCAATCTTTTAAAGGGACATCTAAAATCATCATTAATACTGAAGAATTAGGTCCAGACAAGGAAACATTTACCATGAAAGTTAACGCTCGAGGATTAGACAAGAAAGATCTTTTAGGCAAAAGTGACCCTTTCCTCGTAATTTCAAAGCAAAAGAATGACGGAACTTGGACTGAAGTTATGACCACGGAAGTCATCAAGAAGAATCTGAATCCCGACTGGCGTATTATTAGTGGACATACGGGAAGTTACACTGGAGGAAATCCGGAACGGAAATTACAGTTTAAAGTGTTCGATCATGATAATGATGGAAAGCATGATCTTATTGGTGGATTTGAGACAACCTTTGTCGAACTCGTTCAACGTAAGTAAAACCAATATTCGAATAATATGTTCATTTAAAATTAAAGCAATTAAGTGTGATTCATTTACTTGTTTTCAGTTTCTGACCTAAGCAAAGCCACATTTCCCTTAATCAACCCGAAAAAGAAGGAAAAGAAAAAGAACTATGAAAACTCGGGAACTTTGAATATCGAATCTCTAATTGTTGATAGGGTTGTTAGCAATTCCTTTCTGGGGCATATTCAACAAGGTACCCAGGTACACTTCACAGTTGCCGTTGATTTCACCGCTTCAAACGGAAACCCAAGGGATCCTCTTAGTCTTCACTACAAACACCCTGATGCGGAAAACCAGTATTCTTTGGCCATTAAAGCTGTAGGTACGTGAATCATTTCGTGATAAGACACACCCGTCGTAAATCGTTAACATTGTCATTAATTATTTCCTGATTTTAATTTTATATCCAATTTAATTCATCCATCAATTTTCAATTGTGTTACTATTCATGTGTGCAGGATCCATCATTGAAGACTATGATAGTGATAAGATGTTTCCAGCTTTGGGATTCGGAGCAAAGGTAATTTCTTTTGACTTGCTATTTTATTTTTAATCAGTTGATTCATAACGAATACAGGAATAGAAGTTTTATACTTTTTCATTATAATAATTTCTTCAGTTATTCACTTAAATTGCATTCCTTGTAACACAGGTGCCCCCAGATATGACCGAAGTTTCTCACATGTTTTTTCTGAATGGAAATCCTGAAAGTCCATTCTGTCAAGGTGTAAGTGGAGTCTTGGAAGCTTATTACCAAACATTGAAAACTGGTAAGCATAAAAGACTTTATTCTTGTCCTTTGCAACTGAGAAAAATTTAGTCGCAGTAATACTAATTTTTATCCAATTAGCTCGTCTTTATGCGCCTACATATTTTGCCCCCGTCATAAACCATGTTGCATCCTTTGCTCAGAGTTATAAAGACGGAAGAAATTATTTTGTGCTTTTGATCATTACTGATGGAATGATTTGTGGTTCGTAAATGCACTTGTTTATTAAATAATTTTCAATATCATTTGCAGATTAACTAAAGTGTAAAGTAAAATTCAGTTAATTAAACATTTATAAGAATCCATGTTATATCTCTAGACTTGGAAGCAACTAAAGAGGCTATTGTCAAAGCGTCATCGCTCCCAATGTCAATTATAATTGTTGGCGTGGGCGAAGAAAACTTTTCCGCTATGGAATTTCTGGATAGTGACGCCCGTGTTCTGACACACAATGGGGTAGCTGCTGCCAGAGATATTGTGCAATTCGTTGGTAATTATTTAAATGATTATTGATAACTGATAACTTATTAATTTAAGATTATCACATGAGTTTCAACTCGATGTTTTTATAAAATACAGAGTTGAGACAATTCACACAAAAGCATGGTGAAAATCAGCAAAAAGCAAGAGAGGACTTAGCTGAAACGGTAAATTCAGTACAATTGTTTTCTTATGTTTACAAACTTTCTGAAGTTGGTTTTGCATAAAAATTGTTTTGTCATTTAAGGTGCTTGCTGAAATACCTTCTCAGTTCTTGAAGCATGTGGAGATAACCCATTTATAAATTCTCATTTCAACGAAATGTGCCTCTGATAAGTGCTTTGCCAAAATAAAAATAATTATATGAATTCCAAACATACGATGACTAAGAATCTGATATGAGACGAAAGAAATTGTTGGCAGTACAGTCCATACCATATGTACTTGAACCATACTTGAAATTTCAAGAAGCTTCAGAAAATGTTCATTAATTTTGCTTTCTTTATTACTTTTGCCATATTAATGAAAACAGTGAAAAAGAAAAAGGGACTATTTTAATTAGATTTAGATTGACAGATGTATATATAAAAATGTATCTGTACAGGTGCTAATAAAGTACATACATTGAGGGAACATTCCATGAAATTATTGTGGCTCATGGCACTTTTTGTTATTTCATTTGCTTTTTTCGCAATTTATTTCAATTTATTTATAGTAAAATGATATGCAGTACGACTGTGTTTAGTTTACTGGATACTGGGAAACCGAGTAAAGCTAAATTCTAAGCCCTGGATGTAGATATATACTGCTAATATTATTAGGCAGCTTTGTACCGCCAACCGGTATAACAGCAACCTGTAGACAGCACACAGCACATAATATCTCTCTTCCTGCTGATTACGGTAAGTAAATTAAAATATCAATTTACATTTACATTTTGCAAATTTCATTATAAACATTTACAAATGTAATAAATTCACTCAATGTATTCAATGTAAGTTAGGCCAAATGGAAGAAACTTCTTAATAAGCTGCTAATTCCTACTGCATTAATGAGACTATTCATTGCATAAGTATCTGAAATTAAGCTTTAATATGACAGGGCCATAAATCGAATTTTCCGTAATTTTAACAAAGACTTCCGTGATTTATTAGACTAATAGTAATACTTAAGTACATAAATACGTGAGCTTATTATTTACATTTTGAGATATTTTGAAATAACATTCATCCAGATCCGGCGTTTAAAGCAATAAAGCAAAGAAATAATATATGCAATATAGTATACCTGAATTGCCAATGTTTATTTTCAGGTGAAAGTGTGACAATGGAACAATGCAAAGTATGTCGGAAGCCGTCGGTAAATTCCTGTGCTGCGTGTCACAGGGTATTTTACTGTTCAGCGGAGCATCAAAAAGTTCATTGGAAGCAACACAAGAGCAAATGTTCACCTTTCATAATAAAAAAGGATGAAAAAATGGGTCGATATGCTGTTGCTGCACGAACATTAAAAGCAGGTTCACTTGTTTTGGAAGAAATTCCTGTTCTGTCTGCCCCAATTAACCCCAAAGGAGCCGATCGATCTACTCCAATTTGCCTCAGTTGTTGCCAAATAATGGATCGCCAAGACTATAGACGGTGTTCCAAGTGCAAATGGCCTGTTTGTTCCGATGCTTGTGAAATGGTTAGTTCCAGATTGCTTAACAAAATGCCTTCGTGGGATAATATTACCATCTATTAGTAATTGTCATCATTTGTATTTCTAATTACTAAATGTACTAGAGTTAATGCGAATTTTCAGGTGGAGCATGCAGATTATGAATGCAAGATATTTTCGGAAAATGATGTAAAGTTTCCACCATCCACTGAAACTGGTTGTTACTATACTGGAATAATGGTTTTACGAGCCTGTCTTCTAAGGGCAAAGCAACCTGTTTTGAATCTGCAATATGATTTTCCAATCCGCGTTAGTGACGATAATATTGAAGCTAATCGCAAAATGTATGAAGCTCAATTGACCGAATTTAAAGTTAAACCTATTCTGTCCGTTGATGAATGGAGTAAAATGATGGACATTATTAACGTAAATGCCAGAAATCTCGACGTTGAGTTGCTTTCAAATTCTAAAATGATAAGGATGTACGTATATGTATTTCTTACTATTTCGCATAAATTTAAAAATATTGCATATTTATTATTATATTACGCTTCACGAATAGCATTTTCTATTAGCGATTAGATTTCTCGAGAAAAGTATTTTACTTAACATAAAATAAATAATTTCAGGAATGGAAAATATTTGTTCGTTCAAGGAAGTTTTTTCAATCATTCGTGTGCTCCTAACTGCACCTGGGGAATTTCTCCTGGAGTAAATGCCGATTTGAAAATAAGAACCGCAGTAAACGTGAAGAAAGGTGACCCCTTAACTATCGCTTATGATTCTATAAATTACATTCAAGGAACAATGGAACGCCAACGGGAAATAAGAGACAGGGCTGGCTTTGTTTGCAACTGTGATCGATGTTTAGATAGCACTGAACTAAATAGTCATGTGTCAACATTGGTGTGCACCAGTTGTAATAAGGCTGCTCTAACTGCAACGAATCCACTTAATGAGGATGCTCCATGGAAATGCTACTGTTGTGATCACATCGAACACGCAACAGACATCGTAAGATTAATTGATTCTAAAAGCAAACTAGTTCGTGAAAAGCTTTTCGACTCCACAAGTATTACGTATTGGATAAACTTAATCAGCGAATTATCTGGAAACATTCTGCATCCTAATCACTGGATTATCAATGAAATATGTGGCAATATTTTCAAATTCCTCGAAAGTACTGTGCAAAACAATCCAAAACTTGCATTAAACGACGAAGATCGACGTATTTATCTCAATGTAACGGAACACCTTTTGGGAATCATGACGCATATAGCCCCCGGACTGTCCAAAAGTACAGGTAAAGTAGTACAATTTTCAATCACTTTTCTCGTCTACTAAATTCAAACGTGTAAAAATATTTTAATAAGCTTTATGAATTACGAAAATTGTGGAAATGAAAAATGCATTAGTATTTTATTTTTTATAGCAAAACTGAAATGTGGAATATCCAGAGAGAAAACAACGCAAACCGAGAATGATTTCATGAATGGGAAAATTGTGCATTCTGAGTTCAACGAAGAAATCACCAAATTAGACGAGATGATCCATGACGCATACAAGTTCTTCAAAAATGATACTTCAGAATCCTTAGATGGAATTCCTAATCCACAGGCTGTGGCTCTTGAAGAGAGAATCGATCATATGAAGACATTAGTGCTACTTGCGTCTAATGAATACTTGCCTGTGAAGATGTCTAAAAACAAATGAAAAGAAAATAAATTAATTTAAATTTAACAATGATTTCATTTGTAACCTAATCATCATACTATTTTAACCAGTTATATTTGTAAGATATTCCAAATTCCTATTTGGATGTACTTCTATACCGAAACTTCATAGGATTCCGATGCCAGATGTCATTGTGATTTTAGTAGACTTAGAAATTAAAACAAGCGTAAAAATATATAGCATTATTTTATTTTAATTGCTGCTAATTGTAAATAAAGCAAAAGTTAATATACCAATTTCACTTAGTTTTTAAACATTACATTCATCGTTTTCATATTGGTGGATAAAATTCCATCCCATCTTTCTATATGCGCCGTTAAATTTTCTAATACAAAAATTGATTCCATTTCCACAATTGTAATTATTTTCTCCAAGACTCTGAGACAACTTTCTTTTCCTCCTTATTTGAAAGTGTACCATCTCAAAGCGGGCCAAACCCATAATTTCAATTTATTGGTGAATTCACACATAAATATATGATATGTTTAATTTAAACTGTTGAATGTCAGGTTCTCAATAGTGTATAACCGTATGCACTTCACACTTCGTTATATGTATACGTATAGTGCTCATTTGCCTCCTTCGTATTATAGATTATAGAGAAATTATTCTCCATCGATGGATTTGCGAATTGCGATATCAAGTATCAGGAATGTGCATGCGTATCTCAAACGGAAGATAAAATGTACGTAATAAATGAATGACTAGGTTTTTTTGGTATATTTCCAGCTAAATTGTAATTGTTGCTACATACTATCACAAGTGTTTCCTGTGTATGGTAAATAATTTTTAGTATTAGCTGCCGGATAGTTTTAGGGAATGCACACGCAAACATTCTATTGGAACCTCAGAAAGTTTATGTATAACACAAGGTTTACATGCACAGTTGCAGGCTTAAGCTCCCATATGCTGCCATACATGTTCGTGTAAATCAATTCCCCTGATCCTGATCGCAACACAGATATAACAGGCAATTTCTATTTTTTCAGTGAAAATATCTATACTTTTGTGATGCTTTCAATAATCGAATTATTGCTGAAGTAGTGGACAATTCGAATATAATCACTTTAATCGTATAAGGCATTTTAGATGAAACCTACATACATAAAATGCTAGGGCTATATGAGTAAAACCACTTGAAAATACAGTTGTATAACATTATTTGATTGTGGTATGAGCTGAGAAGAAAAAATCGATACAGTAAAGCAGTCCTCATTGCTTGACTAAATTCTACTAAAAGGGCTATTTCACATTACTTTTACAAGTCAAACATTAATTAATTGGTGAAACCAATTATTAGATTAAACAGGTAATTCTTTTTACGCTTGCATAGCTGGAAAGTTATAAATAGCTTTCACATTTTACTCAGTCTGGCATTTCAACCCGATCTCCTTTTCCAACCTAATTCATCGGGATTGCTTTCCCACTTTCTCCTTACAAATGTTTGATCAATACAGCTTTTAAATGACTGGGTGGGGCGTTAATATTTTGAACATTTCATTCTTTTTCTGTCCAAAATGACTTGATTTTTTACTAAATGGCTTTTGCAAGGCATCCATTTGTATATAGATCCAAATTTTATGAAACTGTCAAAATGGATATATGTAAAATATTTTCATGTATTTATTATTTCTTCGCTGAATAATACCAATGGCATGAGTTTCTAACGATATGGGGAACGATACCAATAGAAAAATGAGAAAGCAAGGCAAATGTAAACTGCGTGTTAGCACGACAAAACATTTTGATACGTATTGTTAGCATCTGTCATATCGTATTGCGACTCAGACCGCACCGAGACAGTGCAGTAGTATCAAATGAATTCCTCCGTGATTGTGATTGCATAGGGGCCATCCATAAACGATGTCGTCAAAAATTGGCGTTTTTTGACCCCCCCTCTCCCCATAGTCGCTTTATGTCGTATTTCGGCAACCCCCCCTCCCCCCTCTGACGTCGTCAAAGTATATTTTTATTAAAATTAACGGAAAAATTTCTAATAATATATATCCTTCATTAAATGTGTTAACATTACAGGTTTATAATCTGCTCTAGCTACATCTTACAATTAAACAACTAAATATCTCAGTGAATGGGAATTTTATGTAATAGTTGAACTTGTCTTATTATATTGACAATGACGAACAGTAAAATTTTTGCTAAGTTTAAAAGATCTCATTATACAAGTTGCAGACAATGTGTAATTTAGTTATCCTTTTCCTGATAATTTTATTTAAGTATGTACTAAGTCCGTTTACGTTTTTCTTATCAGCAACATATTCTTTTGGTGAAGTCTTTTGAATTCTCAGAAATATTGGATTGAATTGCACACTAAAGTGGATTAATTGATTGCATTAAATGGAAATTGTGCTTCTCCAATTAGCGTTTTCATTGTTGAGAAGGAAAATTTGGAGATAAGTATGGTGTGATGTGAGACGACGTCAGATCTACTCAAACCCCCCCTCTCCCCCTTGTCGTCGTTTGTCGTATTTTGCTGACCCCCCCTCCCCCCCAAACTGACGACATCGTTTATGGATGGCCCCAAAGGCTAAAAAGCTGCAAAATCTTCTTCATTTCATGGTAAGGTTCGTGCTGCTGTACAGGATACTTCAAGTGTATTACAAATACGGCATAAAAACATAAATCACATGCAAATAAACGGGTATATAAAATATCAATGATATAAATTTTATCTTGATATTTAGCAATTCTATTTGATCATTGCTTACTCAGAAATTCTGTTAACTGTCTTTCTTTTTATCTGGAAATAAATGTTGATTATTTCGGTTTTCGGAAATATTTCGATAAAATAAAGGTCTTAAAAGTTTAAAAAATTACTGGAATATGGTAATATACCTTGTTTTGCTATCCATGTAAGGTAAGGTATGTTATGTTGTCTCTTGTCTATATAGTATGAAATATATATGACCGGAATCTGTACTCTGATCTATGTCCTACAAAAATCATTGCAAACATCTATTGTATGTTAAAAATTGATATGCATAGAATCAATGTAGTTGTAAAACAACTATAATACATTCAGAATTCGTAATTAAAGATTACGATTTCATAGCTTACATTTCTGCTCACCCTGTACACGAAAACTGCAGTATTATGCACGCAATACTTTTTTTGTTATGTGTATGTTTACAATGTGATATGGTTGTGCAATGATAAAATACGTTGGCCAAGCCCTAGCTAATCTGCTTGTGTTTTCCACTATGCCAATAAAACATTTATTTTGATCACATTAAATTACATCAGTGCAGTACAAGCGACAAGTGGGGTAAGTGTAAATTTCTTTCCTTATTTTACCAACTATGTGGATGTTATAAATATCATTTCTGTACAACTGAAAATCAGAACGTCAGAAGAATATTACAAAGTCAACACAAATATCATACACATTTTGAACTTTTTTGTTTACCTGATTCTGTCTTTTGTCTTACACAAACTCGTTAGTTTAGTAAAGTATCTACTTTTACCCTTTTCTTTTACTTTCTACTTTCTAATTGTTTGACAACAAAACATATACACGTGGCTTGTGACTCGTTGTGTTGCTGTAAGCAAGGGTAACTTTTATTATATTCGCAGCACTTCGTTGTGAAATCAATTAAAGAATATGAGAATTGTACATAGTACATACATTAAAAAAGATTTTGTTTTGTATATAGTTCACTCACAGGAAAGACGAAAGAGCTGCCAAGGCAAGAAGTGACGGACTGTGAATGGGTAAGGGCAACGTACTGGGACAGCTGACTGAGTAATTTGAGACTGAGTAAAGACAAGATCCGTAAGATCCGAATCGGATTGTAGATTGAATTACCTCGTATCGCACCATCTGTTTCCGTGACTTTTTCACTGCATTATAAATATCGACCTGGCATGACGGCAACAGTTTTCCGTGAAATTTTCGTTTAGGAATCAATGGTAATTTAAAGACCATTGATTTAGTCAGACTGTTTTCAATATCTGGGAAGCAATCGGAGATACTTTGAATTTTCAAGCAATTTGGGAAATAAATATAGGTAAATAAACATCTTTAATTTTTTAATTGACTTTTGGCTTTATGTACCTATATAGCACTATTCGGTCACGATGTAGTTATTTCTGGCTTCATTTCACGATTAAATGCATTTAAAATTTAGTCCTCATATATCAAGAAATTTTTGAAAGTAGTGTGACAATCTGCAAATATCTAGTCTACACTACAATAGTAAATGTTAATTACCTATTTTCTTACTTATGCTTTTTTGGCTTTATATTTTACTTGCAGGCAGACCATGAATCCATCTGCCCCTCCACCACTGGAGTCAAACAACGGAGAAAATCCAATCCAGCCAAATGTACCTGGAGCCTATCCAGGTGCGTACCCAAGTCCGCCACCAGTTTCCCAATCAGAGTATCCTCCCCCCGTGGGCGGTCATCCACAACCAGGCTATCCTGCCCAGGCGAGTTATCCTCCACAATCTGGGTACAATCCGCAACCTGGTTACGCTCCTCAACCGGGATATGCTCCTCAACCCGGATACGCTCCGCAACCCGCATACGCTCCGCAACCCGGATATCCTCCCCAACCCGGATACGCTCCTCAACCTGGGTACCCTCCCCAACCTGGATACCCTTCCCAAGCAGGCTACCCTCCTCAGCCTAGTTACCCTCCATCGTCAAACGCTGCACCTCCAGTTTCACACATAGGCTATGGACAAACCGGACAATTTGGCCAGCAAACTTCTGGTGGTAGTAACAATTATGGGAGTTCACCAACTCCTCTACAACCGAATCTCAACATGAATTCTCAAGTACAGTCATTGAACATTGGAAACTTGTCTATATCCGGATCTGATAATAAGGGCTTGCCTACATCCAAAGTGGAGTTGAGAGTGAATGCCAAGTAAGACTATTTCTTACCATTATGTAATTCAATCCAATTTCTATCTTTTTATGTTTGGCATATCCGGATAATGGAATGGAAATATGGAAATATGCGCTTCCAATTAGAATAAAAAGGGAAAAACTCAGAATTTAATATGAATCCTTCATGTTCTGTTAAATGTACAGATCTGGAAGTATATCTAATAGATTGTAATTCTGAGTAAAACGGTAAAGAATGCAAAAAAGTAGGATGATAGTTAAAAGAGCTGAGAACTAGAATTATACTACCGGTTCTGGCACTCTGGCCGAACTCCAAACAGTGTATTATTACAATCACGAGGCAGTATCGGCGAAAATAGCTAATTAGGATTCGGATTTTCGGATCGGAGCCACTTTAAAGTTGAATTGTTAATGAACCCATGAACGTACTGTGCTGCTGCTGCTAAATCCTCATTATATAAAACTTGGGGAACAGTGAGACCTCAAGTCGTGCAGAAGGACATTGTGAGAATGTGTGCTTCAGAATTGAAGTGCTCCAGAATTGCCGCTTGATTTTCAAACATAGGAAATAAGAGAAGTCGTAGTAAAGCGAACAAAATTCTGAGTTTTGCAATTATTAATTGTTTCAAGTTATGCAACAAGAATATTGATTTTTTGCTTATGCGATTGTCTTTTATAACCATCAGCTGGTGTCATCCGATAAAATCCGGTAAGTTTTTACGTTATTTATATGATATCATTCATTGTTATTCATTGTAGTTTTTGTGGAAAAATTTATATTTATATTTATATTTGCATTGTTGTGCATATTTTCGAAGGGGAACGACCTATTGTTTCAACAGAGATAACGGTAATTTGAACCGTATTATTCAGTACTATCTGAATAGTGAAATCCGAAGACATCATGATTATACCGGTTCGGTGTTTCACATGCGGTAAAGTGATCGGCAACAAATGGGAAGCATATTTAGGGCTCCTTCAAGCTGAATATACTGAAGGGTAAGTCTTATAGCTAATTCAATTCAATTTGTTAAATCTTAGGTGTACAGATCCCTAAAATTTTATTTGGGTACAGTACAACCTAATGTAGCGTTTCTCTTGCATTTATTTCATTGTTAGAAATCGGTAATTAGTAATAGGCGTTTTTCTTAATGGTGCACTTCACTACAGGGCACCATTTAGAAAAACTCCTATTAAGGAATTCTAAGCTAAATGAGAATACATATTTACATGATAGTAACTATCATGTAAATAAGCTGTGACGAATGTATGAGAAACGCCTTTTTTACTTTGCAATCATTATGCGGTGATTAGTTTTTATTGGATCGCTAATAGAAAAATGTGATTTTAGGGATGCCCTAGACGCTTTGGGTCTCAAGCGGTACTGCTGCCGGCGAATGTTATTGGGGCACGTGGATTTGATTGAAAAGTTATTGAATTATGCACCATTGGAGAAATACAACTGATTATACAATAAGATATTTTATTTACACATTTCTAATTTTAGATATTTAATTTGTCATATTTTGGTGTTCAGACTTTATTCAGTTTACTTGTAAAGTGTATGATGACTGTAATAAATTTAACAGTTTATAAATAACACGCACGAGTGTGTGAATCATTTTACATTTACGAAATAATAACAATAATTCGGGAAAAGTAAATCTATTCTTATTGAAGGTCTCATTTTTTGTGCCACCCCACGCCGTAATGAACCTTATACTGACGTCAAACAGTATGATTCATTCTTCGGATTCGTGAATGCTAGTTTCACTGTTCACTGCCATCATTGCATTTTACGATCATACTGTCGATTGAGTTTGTACGTATTTACATTGAGCATTGTATTGTATTGTTTATCTCAAACTGATGCATAGATATGTAATTCATATTTGACATGCTAGCGGAGGCTAGTTTATAGAGTGTATGTAATGAATGTGTCCTACTCTTCCGTGCACGAGTGATATTTATTAGTCTCCCAAAAAAGTAACAAAAGTGCATACATATACTTGTATTCCTATTAGACGTCACTCATCAGAGCCGTTTACGTTCACAAATGTATATTTCGATGAAAGGCTGTGATTTATCTGAATAAATATGACATATGGTTTGTTTATGCTATAACGATATTACAGTATCGGCAGGAGTCATCACTTTGCTCGTCAGTTGTTACCTATATACCTAATGTGTTAAACGAATTTGGTGTGATAATTATCATAATATATTATTATAATACATGGGAGCTTAAGTAAAGGGAATGAAACCGTTTGGGTTGACTGCTATCAGCTCTTATGTACATCCTTGAATACATAAGTACAAAGAGTAGAGTTGATCATATATATCTATTAGATAACGCTGCACTGCATTGCTGCTGGTTTGATTGTCTGTTCTCCAACGTCCTCAGTTTGTGCTACCCAACCCAACTTCTGTGTGTATTTGAAAGGTTCCCGTCAAAATTAAGGACTGTTAGAAACCAATAAATAGAGTTATTAAAAACCAAAATTTTTAGAAATATATTGATAAAATGGCAAATAATGGGCCAAGCCAAGTGCCGGTAGCCCCTGCGGATCCCAGAGAACGTTCCATTTTAGTTTCCTTAGTCGAATTAAAATTAAGCTGCAGGTAACCTACTTCTACAATGTAGTGTAGTTCTTCAGCCTACTTTGTTATAAGGTACTAATGACTAATGACATATATGCAAAATATGCAAAATTCTTTTAATTACAGAAATCTCTTGGACCGTGATACATTTTCTAAATCTGATCCTGTCTGTGTCGTTTACTCTAAAGATCTTGCTTTAAATCAGTATGTTGAAGTCGGAAGAACCGAACAAATTAAGAATAACTTGAATCCTATTTGGGAAAAGAAGTTTCTACTTGATTATAGATTTGAAGAAAGACAGGTATGGCTTTGGTTTCAAAAAATCAATTTATGTATTTAATACAGATGTGGAACGGATTGGCTATTGTAGCTTTCCCCTCATGTTTATATTTTACTTGTTTCCAGATTTTCAAATTTGCCATTTACGACTGGGACAGAGATTCGAACATGCTAACTGATCATGATTTTTTGGGAAGCTTAGAGTGTTCACTTGGAGAGATTGTTGCATCTCCCAATAAAAAGGTGAGAATTTCGAATTTACTGCGGCTGGGAATTGACATTTATTAGACTTTTCATAATTGCATTATATTGTAAAAGGATTTAAACAACTATTTGTTTAACAGTTTGAAAGGAATCTGGAGTTGCCCCCTAAGTTTCGTGCAAAAACATCTTCATCTATTGTAATTTCCGTTGATGAGTTAGGAACAAGCAAAGAAATCTGCCACATTAAAATGAATGCCAGAGGACTTGATAAAAAGGATTGGTTTGGAAAAAGTGACCCTTACATTATAATTGCAAAGAAAGCGGACGATGGCACATGGACACAAGTTCACAAAACAGAAATTATTAAGCAAACTTTGGACCCTGATTGGCATCCTTTTTCAATTAGACTAGTGTCATTGACTGGGGGAAATCCTGATCGTCCCCTTAGATTTCAAGTTTATGATTGGGATAATGACGGCTCTAGTGATTTCATTGGAGAATTTGAAACCACCTACAACCAAATTATTTCCAGTAACTCATGTTTTTGTACCCATGTACCCTAATTTTCTTAATTTTTGGAATATGATCACAATTTTGATATATTAAATATGATGTTTAGAAACTACGTTTGCCGAAAACCGAGGCTGCACTTTTTCCGTAGTCAACGCAAAGAAGAAAGCCAAAAATAAGAAGTATACAGCGTCTGGGGCAGTTAACATCGAATGGGTTCGTATTGAGGAAGAGAAATCGTTTTTGGACTACATTCAAAGTGGCGTGCAAATCCATTTCACAGTTGCAGTTGATTTCACTGCATCGAATGGAGACCCTAATCATCCATCCAGTCTTCATTATCGAAATCCTCATCAAGATAACCAGTATGTCATCGCAATCAAAGCAGTTGGTAAATATAGGCTGTCTCTTTATTAACCAATCTTCAAATTACCTACATTTACTTATTAGCAATTATGAATCTTCATTGTAGGTGAAATAATTGAAGACTATGACTCTGATAAAAGTTTTCCTGCTCTGGGATTTGGAGGGTAAGTAACATTTTAATGTAAAAAGAATGTTAGACTACAATTTTATAAACCTCTATATTTCTTTTTTGTGATTTTAGAAAAATTCCTCCTGATGGAAGATTGTCGCATGAATTTTTTCTTAATGGTACAAGAGACCAACCTCACTGCTTAGGAACAAGAGGAATTTTGGAAGCGTATTATAATTCACTGAACACAGGTAATAAGTGCACTTATTTCACAGTCAGTTTTTAATGTGCCTGTTTTAAATTTTCTTATTTTTTGCTGTATTTTTGCAGTGCAATTGTATGGACCAACCTATTTCGCTCCTGTAATTAACCACGTTGCGAGGTGACACTCTACTTTCCGCTATTACTAATTGATACATTGATAGCGTATGTACGTGTTAGCGTGTTCGTTTATTTTAATGACATTTTTTACCTACAGATTTGCTAAGCGTTTTGATGACGGAAATTCTTATTTCGTGTTACTGATAATTACTGATGGAATCATTTGCGACATGGATGCCACAAAAGATGCTATTATTGAAGCTTCCACTTTGCCAATGTCTATAATTATCATTGGCGTAGGTCAGGAAGACTTCGGTGCAATGGAATTTCTGGATAGTGATGGAAAAGTTCTTCGTCACAACGGAAAAGCAGCCGTGCGAGACATAGTTCAGTTTGTTGGTGAGTTCTTTTTTAGACTATGTTCTCCAGTAATCTCCTTTTCCTCAGTTAATTTCCTTATCATCTGTGAATTATTTGGCGGCCCAAAAACTGCGTCAGCCCTCACTTACTTTTTTTGCCGTTGGCATTATTTACCACTATATGTTTAGTTGACACAATCTTTTATTTGGGCGAAGGCTTTCTCTGGTCTTGAATGACAATAACTCTATATTGTTTTGACTATATTTCAGCATTGAGGGACTTTATTCCTTATACCCAAACTGCAAATTGGCAACAGTTTAGTAAGAAGAACTTAGCTAGAGCTGTTCTGGCTGAGCTGCCTGATCAGTTTGTTGGATTCATGAAAGCTCGAAACACTCCTTATGTCATTCAAAATTTGAAAACAGCCGAAAGCTCTGGCATTAGTAAATTCTGGAAGAAGTAGAGAAGGCTTATTTCTTTATTGTCCTGCTTGACGACTAATTCATTAACACTTTACAAATCAAATCGTGTTCAGTATTTCATATTTTAATGTGTACTTAATAGTTCAAATATTTTATTTTTCTGTTTAAATTTGCATATACAATCTTGAATGACAAATACTGCCAAATGCGATTGTACCTGTTGTATTGCTACGAATACTGTGTTACCTGAGTGCATTTTGAATCCATGACTAAATAAAATGAAATTCCAAGTTTCATCTCTTAATACCTCCCTACCTCCTACTTTAGATATAGCTGATTGAAAGAAGATTAATTTTATACATTTGTATTTAGTTCAAACTATTAACAAAATATTTGTATAACCTATTCAGAGCTTCAAAGATTCATCAAGCTTTATGGAAGTAATCAATTTGAGACGAAAACTGTTTTGGCTAAAGAAGTTCTAGCCGAAATACCAGACCAACTTGTTCAGCAAATGAGAAAAAAGACCTTCTAGATAAATCCTATGAACTTCTAACGAAAAGGTATGTTTTATGGGAATAATTAGTTTTATGTTTTTGTATGATATGCTAAATGAAAATTTTAAAACCTGAAAATACATCTTCTCAACATTTTTGTGCTATTATTGTACGTTCTGAAGTTATTAGCTAATCAGTAATCAAACGACGTGACTTGTTAACTGTATCAGGCAAAGCCTTATTTAGGTGATATGACGTAAACATTTACCTTCGTATTCTGTGAGACCATTACAACTGAAACAATTCAGATATGTATTCATAACTATTATAATATAACGAAAGCCAAATTTTGCCATTATATAGTATATTTACCCTTAGGATTATTAATTGTATTATTATACAATTCTGCTACGTATGTCTAATACAATTTACTGACAAAAGCACGTCACAATATTATGAAATATCATTGTCTGCTGATTGTAAGTATACTATTGTGTCAGTAAGTTAGGTGCTACTACTTATTCTCAATCACCTGCTCCAGTAAATATATGAATAGATAGTCAAATATAATTGCAATGAAGTTTTATTGAATTTTGAAATACTTCGTTCTATATGACAATATTCTTCCTTACATTGTTAATACCGTCTCTCTGTACCTGTACGAGTCGAACTTTTATAAAAATTCTTTCCTGTCCTTTATTACAGTTATTCGTCACATCATTTTATAAGTCGATATACTAATAGTTAGCTACCTAAGTTTTACACATGTTAATATTTGTATCCTTCATAAAAATTATTTACGATCTAAAAAACTCAACTATGATAATACGTCTATTTCTTCAGCTTTAAATAAAGTTTATCGTTTATCTGCAAATGTTAATGCGCACACTATTAGTTTTAGCAAATAAATGTACTTAATGTGGAATGCTTTTAGAGTAAATAATGTAGTCTTATTCATTTATTGGTGTCTTTTTAAATACTATTCAATTTTCAAATCTACTGATTGTTGAAAATATTAGAACATTGTAGTGATAGGGCTTAACTACAAGATGTTTATCGAAATGCTTTTAAGATGTGACAGAATTTAGGTAACAAGAATTATAAAATAGTCATACACCAAATTATTGTTATGTGAGGATGAATAAAAGAATTACTGTTTGATCTATTGATCGTGTATTCATTGAGTCTATAGTATTACTTTTCTGTTTTATCATTCATTTTATATTTTACTTTGTTTTTGTGCATTTATTCTTGATACAGTACAAATATTTAATTTTAATGCTTGTGATGGCTTCTCCAAAATTGCTCTTAAAGAGAAAAGTCGTTAGTCATTATTTATTATTCTGCGTCTCATCAATCACTTCCAGTTTGCCTTTACAATGTATGTAGAACTATTATCTATCTGTCTAATATTGTATTGTAAGTCATTTTAAGATTGAGAAAGTATTACAAGGATGTGGATGCAGTGATTCACCCTACTCCTATTTACAATACCAGAGCCAAGTACCCCGCAGCATATTTATAGCGGTAATGGTGAGCCACTTCATTGACTTGGTGGAACAAATGTAGGGTATTTTACTCCATATGCTCAATTTGATTTGAATGAATGAAAAAATAAGCCGCCCACAGAGATACATCAAAACTGGATAAAGGGATAGCATTGGATGTGTATTCTAATCATAATAAACAAAATTCTTCTACCCAGTTTGATTCACCCAAGAAGAAAGTACGCGAAAGATGCTTATTTGCTGCATCAAGTCTTATTGTTTGTCTGTCTGTACCACTTTTCTTACTTTGCTTAGTAAAATTTACCTGCGTCATCTGTTTTTGAAAGGAATCCTTTTGAATAACAGAAAGCAACCAATCATAAATATTCTTGTACAGGATTCTAAACACATCTTGCCCATATAAATACAATCAGAAATACCTACTACTATCTGTGCGGCTAACTCTTATTTTTAGACCACAAGATTTTCTTCGAATAAATATCACCTTTGGACAAAATCATCCACAGTTGTATGATTACAGATTTCACAATATCAATACGCAGCTCAGAGTTATTTTTGCCTACACGTTCTATTTGTAGTACAAACACGAGTAGAAAATATTTCACAGCTTCGCTTCTTTCTCTTGTATATATTACACAACGCGATCAACAAGTATATTCGTTTTGTCCACCAAACCACAATAAACGATAATCTATCTATGACAGCTGTTATAGAATCTTAGTAGGTGTATGAAATCCGTCGTAAACGCGTACAATATTGCTGAACTACAGGAAAACTAATATGCAATAGAAAGTGAAATCAATATACGTAGTAAGCTTAATTTGGTACTTAAATTCTACAAAGTAACTACAGAAATAGCTACTTTGGTTGCTTAAACCGAACTCGTGTGTGCTTGTTCATTTATGTGTACGTGTGTATAGGGAGAAGTGAGACTCAGAATTAATAGCGTCTTTACCACATGAACACATTACCTGTTGATGTGGTTGTATGGTGCAAAACCGACTAATGTATGCAAATCGTAAATCCATTTTACTGGCACAGGTTCGCAAAAGTTTCGGGATTAGGTAGTTATACGTGTTTACTACTAAAGTGAGATTTTAGTTCTAAATCCTTTTATTTCCATATAATGGGTAAACACATTGCATTTCAGGTTCAACTGCTTTCTCTCCGGCTGTATTCCAATTAGTATTGCATTGCAATTTCGGTTTTTATGTTAAACACATTTTCTTATACACTTTAATTTATTACTAAATTAAATATCATTTATATAGATTGTATTTAAGATATTACTTGCGTCATCTGCGTAAGGATTAAAACAAATTACAGTACTGGCTACCCATTCAGAAGATAGATTTACGATTACAACTCTTTAGCCATAGTGTAGCAGTGCTGCAACTGCGAAATCTATGAATATTTATTTTTATAACCAAGGGTATTTTCCAGACCGCAAGAGAAAGACATCCGAGATCATTTTTATTTCTCTCCATTCACCCATCGGCTTTACTTTTTATTGATATCTGTTATCCCAGTTGAGCCTCTTGTTATTTCATTCCATTTCGTCTCAATTCATTTGGGATTTTTCGCTATTCTTTTACTTTTATTTTTGCATGTAGCAAGTAGGTATACATCCATGATGTAGATATATGTAGATGTATGTCCATCACTTTTAACTAATATGAGAGAAATCATATCACTACACTTTACCAAGTCTAGCGAAATAGATTAAAGTATGGGTTTTTTAACGTTTTTTCTAAAATCCTTTACAAACAGTATTTGTCCAAGACAGGGAAACTGGATTAATCTCCTGAAATTTACTTTCCAAAAATATACGTTATATAATGCAATTTCTTGAATCTTTTGTAGTATGCTGTACATTGTGATTGTAATATGCCCTTATCTACTGCTGTCGTTCAGGCTTCTATGAAATACTGTTGACAATGGAAGACTGTATTTGCAATATGGCTTAGTGTGCGGTATTTTATTTTTGGGAAATGGAGAATGCATTAAATCCGATGAAAGCCCATTGAAAGAAGTGGGTAATGGCTTTGCTTTCGTAATCCGACCGGTTATGCAACAATTCTCTTTTTTATTACTAAAACCAAAGGAAATGAACTGACTTTTTCTTTTGTTCGAAGCATTAACTGAACTGAGACCACTCATGAAAGGAATGTAAGTCAATGCTGATTTTCCTAGAGAAAGCACATCTATCAATCATAAATCCCTTTTCTTTGAGGTAAGTGTACATAGGTACTCTAGATTCATACAAACCGAGTGTATCATGATAAAAATATCCAAAAAGTTACAAATTGGTGCATTATGTGAGTAGGACGTAGAAAGTAAAACGACAAACCACTCACGATAACCAATATTTGCAGAAACGTCAAAACATGTTACTATATTTAACGTCCGATACACTTACACAACACAGTATGACAGTAATATCTAGTACAACAAAATTTTCTCCATGCTTTACTTGTACCACTTAGACTTTACTGTTTGCAACACTTCGAACCTCATCCCAACTGGTAATTGAAAACAACTAAATGGAATATTAAAATGGTACTTCAAACAGATATAATTGCAGTTTCGTTCACCTAAACAAAAAAAATCTCAAAACTTGGATAAAACCCGAAAGACTGTAAAAGAGTAATTTACATAAGTCAAATCTGTTCTTTAAAAAATCTGGTAAGATTGCAAATTCAAATATTATGGGCATTTTCCAACAAAAGATATGCCCATTTGGTAAACTAAGGAATAATACACCACCGGAGGCTTTTTGCTTTTCATGTACGTTTTTATATAATATTACTTCAATAGGTATTAGGTTTGTCTTTGCTAATTCTTTAGTATCTTACAGTGTAAGAATGATTTATCAAGAATGAGTAGGCAGAATAATTAACTAGTCTGGCTGGTATACGTTTTAGGGAAGCAATAATTATTAGTAATCCAAGCATCTCCATTATTGAGCCTACGGATAATTTGATTATTCTTTTCTGTTGGAGACATGTTATTGTCAGTGAACATTACGTAATCAGCACGCGTATTTCTTCTACATGAATTAATGCGACATAGAAGTAAACCCAGATCTGTTTAAGGCAGGCGGCTTCACAAGAACTGGCACTACGTCCTGTATTCATCAAAAGCGGATGAAAAGAAAATAATGTGGAAATCATTTCTTTTTCCAATCCTCTCAATAATTCCTAATTTAGTGGAACCTATCGAAATACACAGGAAAGAATGGTAATACTGTGCTTATTACATTGACAGCGCAATAGTAATTTTGCTTGCGTCTACCCAAAGCAAGCAATAAGACACCCTGTGGATTTCCAAGGATTTTACTATGAAAGCAGTGAGGCTATAGCTAAATAAGCGAAATTAAATCAATGCTTCACCTACTTTCATTCAGATCCCCTGCTGATAGACAAACATACACAATACACATGAATTAACTTTCTCCAACGAACCACCTACTATTAATTTAAATACTTAGCTAAGGTAAGGCAATCAAAATGATATGGATAGCCATGATTCTTTATCACTACTACTACGATACACTATAAATTCAAAATACATCTTTCCTTCCACTATTACACATTATAGTATCTTATGTCATATTGTATCACGTGTGATGCAACACTACTAGAAGAGTATTAAAGATATAATGTAGACATAGCTTTATTATTACTCGCCTCCTTATTACTTACTATGATGTAGACTGTAGAATTATAAATGGAGTAGATTGCTATTCGCGTGGTATAATGAAGATTTCCAGCTGAATGATCGGAATTAGTTTTACCATCCGTTTCTCCTAATCTCTAGCTCAACCGCGCGCCTACGAGTTCCTGTTTTCATAGTTTTAATACAGTCTGCAGTTTGTAACATTGAATGAGTTAAACACTTTCCTGTGTGTACAAACGTACGTAATGCATGTAAATTGACAATTTAAACTTATACAGTCAGCCAGTCAGTGAATCTAATATAAGGGTAAGAAAGAATAAGTAAGTTCATAATACACATATGCAGATATATATCGACATCACCTCTTGCGTCAACCTATTAAGTGTAAATTCTAGCCAGAAGTGTAAGGAAACGTAATGCATTTCAGAAAGTCTGTATGTACCTATCTATTAGGCTTATGTAATTGTTTCAATTGTATAGTTGATGGTGTGTCTCTCCTATTCGTTCTACTTCATGTGTGTCCATTTGTTACACTTCTACGGACTTGCTACTTGCCACTGCTCGGTTTTCAGGGCGAAATAGACTGAGTAGATGAACCTAATGAATTAGTTCCAACTAAAAGTTTCATTATTAATTAAATAGTCGCTGCGGGATTCTTATCTACAGAGAAAGATTCACATTACGACTCAGACATGGCCACTGTCTCACTTGTAGATCCTTCTTGAGCTCTTTTATTCCATGTTCGTTTCGTTACACTGAAATTGAATCCAGATTTTCAGATCTCCACGTAATGGAGACTACTGAACAAATCTATATCAGTAAAGGTCATACAGCTTCCAATGTACAGGTAATGTATAGTTGTAGTACTAGTAAGTGTAGTAAGTAGTAAATTCTAGAAACATTAGATGGATAAGTAATATACCCTATTCTGAAAATTATACCCTCCTACGCCAAATTTCTCAAACAAGAAATTTGCACACCCTTTCACTGACTTTCGTATTATTACTTACAGTGTGCAAACACAGTTGTTCAAAATGCTACTTTCTCTTTCCCAACTATTATAAACACAGACATCTTTAATTTTTTTTAATTGAATGCAATTTTATTTTGTATTCACTTAGATAGATTTCTTAGTATTGGTTATTTTATTGCACAGTCTGATACTCCTAATCTGTAATAAATTAAAAGTGCTTGTGTGTTGCAACAATTTGAGCAATTAAGTCGATGCAAATGCAAAAACTGCGTATAAAGGTACTTGAAATTATAACCTTACTCCAGTTTTGTACCATGTTCCGTTATTTTTTCTAATTATTACCCACTCTTACATAGCTTTCCCTCCCCGGAGTTTTTTCCAATCTCAGTATTTTGCTCTTTCAGCCTTTCCTCCCCCAGCTTTAACTCATTCACTCTTTTCCTCCCACAGCTTTTTCTGTATTTTCCTTGGCTAAAGCTTGGTGCTTGGGACACTATTAATCTGGTGCTGACACTTAATTTATAAATGATAAACCTAAAGTGTAATAAGTGTTAATTCGGTTGTTCGTTTGGAAATAAAGCTATTACTGTAAAGCGTCATATTAAAAATAAGCTACTATGTTTAATAAACAGATTATCCGGTAGGAAATAGTGATTCAATAAATTTGACATTTGTGAAGGAGGATTTATAATTAAATAAACCTACGTCGTAAGCCGGTGAAATGTACGCAGTACAGTTAAAAAATGCTTCAGGAGCATTCACCTGATTAGCATAAAAGTGTTTGTCTTTAAATGACGGAGTTGTTTGTAAGTCGAGCTCCGTCAATGGGCTCATAATACTTAGGTACGTACCTAAAAATAAGAAATGGGATCCGAGACAAGTCTTTAAATATCCAATTCCATTTTTACAACATGCTGGGTATTCTGCGTTTCATTCGACTGAAATTAGAACTATAAGATCATATTTAGAGTCAGTTCCGCAGAGAGAGTGTAGATACATTCCAAATAAAACGTCATAAAGGTATACCTAATATCTTTCCATTCATGATTTCTTGTTCTATGACTGTAAAGGAGTGAATGATATAGTAAGCGTAGTATTTAACTACGCTTGCTGCCATGTGATTAGGATTTTGTTACAATAATACTCTGTATTCAAATTGGAGGAATAAGGTTACCTCCGCAGTAAATCAAATGATAATGGTCTGGTTAGCTTTGCAGGAGTTGGCAGAATAATTTATTTGAGAGTCAATAGAGTATTGGAATTGACTTTAATGATGTATAATTTACTCAAGCGAAAATCGCAATATAAGAGATACGCAAACAAGAATCTACAATGTAAACTGCAATTCATAACTCCATAGTAGTCTCCGATTTCTCTAGAATCTCCAGTAAACCAAAACCCATGAAAGCACTTTTACTTTTCTTAACCAGAAATGGGTTATACTTTGCCCAATCACTTGTGAATATTCCTATTCCTGAAGAACGCAAAAAATTCCATGAACCAGAAACCTACGATCACATAGCAAATAACAATAGTCTACTACATAAACCACTAAATTTGGAATTTTATTTTTAAGTTGAAATTTTACAAATGCCAGGAAATGTCATCTGAAAATACTTTCCACATTCACTATATCGTTATAAATTTTTAAAGAGAAATAAATAAGAGCAGTCGCTTGGGGAAAGTTATTCATGGTGAAAGTTCGATTGAATAGGCTATTGAGGTCGAAAGTGTAAATTGGGTATCATTATATAATCAGAGAAAATACAGAATAAAAAATCGATCATATTGGGAAGGTATTGCATTGCTGTGAAAAAAGTCTTGCACTTGAACTGTATCAGTATCAGTGTGCGAAAGATATAAATTTTATGGTAATCTGGTATTCTTTGTGTACAGAACGTGTCCATGAAAACTATTTTTGAGCAAGGACGATATTTCAGTCTGTGAATTAACCATGCATATAAGGACCCTAAGTCGATAAACCTCCATTTATTGAATGTTATTAGTTCCAGTACTAAAGGCATTATCATTTAGGAAGAACATTTACAGTTTTGCGAATAATATGAAGATTACTGACTACTTTATGGATGATGTATGCTTTGGGAAGCGTGAAATTGGTGAAGGCATTTGTGAAAGTAGCGTAAACTGCGTAAACAGAGGAATTTTGTGTTTCCACACATTAGTGTAGAAATACACTAAAAGTTCCAGTTTTTATGCGCCTGTTGCCTCTTTCATGTAATCGAGTGTTTATAACTTTGAAACTTATCCTTCATCGGGAGTCTACAATTGTTTGCCCTTGCCATTGGCCCATCGCATCGTGTTGTTTCATGGACACTTCCAGCTTAACTGCATAAACGAAAGCGATGTTGCATGAAATGCAAACTGTAGATTTGCACAGGTTTATGGAAGATTCTCCAAAACATAAAACAATATTTAGTTATGCTGCTTTGGGTGTATTTACTATTCCTTTTTACAAACATAATTTTAGCGACTCATATACTACGTTTTGTACTATATTCTTAAGAAAGGAAATCTTTGTTGATACAAAATAGATTTCTACCATAAGTAATAAGTACCGCTTATATTTATTATTTGACACACTTACTGCTGTTGCGCACGGTGGGACTTGAGCTAAAGCACACAGTACTTACTAACTATGTTGTGATAACTTAAATAAATAGCATGAAATACTACGTACATCCAAGGAAAGTATTTATATACTATTACAGCGTATGAGTATATTTTTAGAGATAATGTGATTGTTTTAGCACAGTGGCACAATACCTTATACCCTATCTACACCTACACAATTGAATCCCATAGATTTGCGGACTACGTCAATTTAAGGATATACTGAATTTCTAAAATAACTGCGAACGAGTGCCTACGTTTCCTTAACAAATCGCTTAAAGTACTTAATTAACCAAATCCTAATTTTCTTATTAATATACGTACTAAATTTTGTGCCGATTTAGATTACGATTTGCTAATTTTACATTACGTAAAAGATAATGCTCTCCTTCCTTACATAAACATGGTCCTGATTTCATCGGTTAACTGTGAGTTATACTAAAAGTGAACTACTAACTGGAAAGATGAGTGAGTTGAGTAAGTGCACGTACTTGAGTGTTGTCAAGTACAATACAATGGGTAAATGTACTTGCTGAAAACACAAACAGTTGAGCAAATATGTACACTGCCATATCATTATTATTGGCTTTACAGTACCATTTAGAAGATGTGCACGGATTTTACTCTTCTCTACTACTAGTACTGCCCCTACTACAAAAGGGAAAGCTAAATGTATTATTATATTATGATCTATAGATATCTATCCACTTTGAAGGTAATTTTTGGTCTTCAACAATTATTAACTGCACAAAGTTATTATGTTACTAAAAGTCGAGTAAACTGCAATCTACAACTATAGTACAACCATCAAGTGCAAATCCGCTAGCTATTACATGTCCAATTTTCATTTTACTAAAACATTTTTTTCGCCTTTTCATTTGAGAATTTATTTGAAAATGAATAAAGCCAGGGGTGATTTCAGAATAATATGTTACAAATATACTAATAATATTTAACTAGGTCAATAAGTAAAAGTTTCATTTTCTTGTGTGATTAAGTGATTATATGCATGAATTAGTATAGTGGAATGTAATATAATGAAAAATGAGAGCACACGACTAGTAAAAGGTTTGTTGAGTAGAAATTGGTACATTAGGAAAAAAATTGACGAAATGATGAATTGAGAATTTAGACAATGTATTAGGTTATTTCGATCTTGTGAAGATGTGGAAAAGGACGAAACAATCTTGGTAGAGGAAATAATATTAGAATAAAATGAGCTGAGCCCAGCTGACGCGACATGAATTTGATTACGTCAACTTACGGGTGACGGGAGGCGGACGGCGTCGAGTGTATATGTTTAAATTAGTGCCCGACAGCTCTGGCAAGCTAATCCTGTCCCATTGCCACTTGACTCTGTTATCTTTTTTCTCATACATTTATAATAGGTAGGACTGGCTGAAGAGAGCCTGGAACTGGTGTACGTATGTATACATTCGCATACTTACGTACATAAAATAGATTCAGCCGCTTTCTCCTTACTTGTTATAGATATCCGTTCTGTGTCTCGTCCCCTTCGACTTTCGACTTTCAGTCATCATGAAATATAATCCAAAAAGGGAACTGCCTGCCTTGTCTTTTACCCGAACAACATACACATCACACGGCACTGTACAAGACAACTACATGCGCAATGTGTGGGCGAAGATGACAAACGAAACAACTTGGGGCTTCCTTAACTAGACAAGAAGTACTTGAAGTCAAATAAAAGTTCATGAGATAAAAAGAAGGCAACGACAGACTAGAGTGTCCAATCTTCCTTGGTATTCTAAACTTTCCATTCCACTGTGGCCTCGTACATTACGTAGGTCTACGTACTTAACTTGTAGATAAGATTTCATCCTGTTAAGCAAGTCTTAACAAGCACCGAAACTGACTTACGCTTTTGGGAATATCATTTCTATTTCATACATGACTACTACTCCGACTTTCGTCAGATTACTATGTATTGCGCAAAATTCTTTAATGTCACTACCTATTTACATTTCCAGTATACCATTTTTAGAATGCACTTCCCCTATTTCCTTATAACATCAGTATCCGAGTAAAAATAGCTCACTCTTATCAAAACACGAATTCCTCAACTTGGAAAATATTGCTAAGCACACATTATCCAGTAAATAGTGTATAGGTATTTTGTTTGTTTGCATTTTCAAAGAATCTACAGGTATTCCTTAATTTCATATGTTAAATATTACGTTTCATTCTTACAACCCACGCCAATGTAATACTGAAGCAATTTAATAACAACTTTTTTCGTTTTAAAAATAGTACTGATAAGGTTTACAAAAATGGTGGCTTCCAATATAGTACATGTTGATGCATGTGTTCTTTCTTTTCAATATTCACCAGTTGCGCTCTTTCCCTGTCAAAGTGTCAATGTAAATATCGTGGTGAGCAGAACTAAGCTTTCACCCTTACAATCAATAGGGAAATACTCTTCACTTCAGCATTTTCGTATCCCATGGAAAATTTTCGAAGCATCTCTGTATATATCCGCTATATGCTTATGCTTTACACAATGAATATCCAATATGAAAGTGTAAGAGTAATGTTCATCACAAAATGGTATAAATGTAGAATGTTATAGTTTCAGACAGAGTACTTTTGTCATAATAAGGAATTCGACAAGACAGTGATGAGATGTGTGTTCACGGTTACATTGCTATTGTGTTAGTTGCCTTGTACAGTGCATAGCCCAATTTATAATATGGGTGGAAGATCTGCTGGTATCCTGAAAAAACTCGTTCCTTCCATCACGGTTCCACCAACGGTTTTCGTATTATATTCCATGTGAGTGCTTCGCCAGTTTAACAAATTGCTGTCTGGAGAATTGTTTTTCTCTTAGATTGCCAAGCGTGAAGGAAGGAACGGCGGTTCGTAGTTTCCTTTATATTGTACCAGTAACGATAATGCCATGACATGGGTTGACGTTAATAACTCATAAATAAGTGGCCTTGGTTTGGTTCGGCTTCGCAATTTAAGGTTCTTCCCCAGTATTATTTATCAGAGATTCTATAAAATGTATTTGCATTCAGCTCAAATACAATTACATCGCAGTATGCATAGTAAACACTTCTCATTTAAATATAACACATAGGATTTACTAATGCATTCATAAACACGTGTAGTATGTACTAGTATGTACGTAGTAGGCAGTCAGCAGAAAAAAATGTTGTTCCTCTCTCTTCTATTGTCAATCCCCTTTGAGGTTTTCATAATAGGGAATATCCAAATACATGTATGAACAATTAGCATGCAAAAATGTTATCTAAAGCAAAAATTAGTGCGAAAAATGCGAAAATTTGCTATGCAAAGCACACATTCAAAAATACATAAATTTATTTTGTTTTTACCATGAAAATTGATAAAAATATGGCGAATAGATTTTAATTAGCAAACACGCACGATAATACAGAGATTAATTAATTACTTTCATTTTGGTTAGGTTCTATGAATTCCAGAGCAAGAGATTAGTATTTTCTCGCAAGAATTGTCTCTGAAGCTAAAGGGTTATTTTCATAGGATATTAAATGTAGTGCAATTCAAAATATTCATTAAAATTCTATACAGCACCCACATTAATATTACTTATTATTCGATACTATGTATGCAGATTGATATGAATGAAGGGTGTTCTATGAATAGCTGGTAAGTCGTATTACCAAGAGACAAAATTAGTGAAGGTTTACATACAGCAGCAACAGTGCTTGTGTACTCGGAGTAAGGATAGGAAAATATAGACGACAGACTGCGTAGTACATACTAAGAGTAAGTCTCATTGTGCAGAGACTTCTGCTGTCAAGCCAAGTCACGCTTTTAAGGCTTAAGTCAATTTTGCAGAACCTGCAACGTATTTCAGAGACAGACGTTCCTCCTCCTATTCAATTCAACTATTAAGTCACCCAGAGACAATTTAAGTAGACTAGGGAGGCTTAACTGACTACTTGTCGAGATGCTACGGATGACTTCGATAATTTCGGCAAAAATTTAATTTTACGACAAGAGAGGATTCCTACTGGATAATCTCTTGATACATACTTAAACTTACTACGTAACTATTGCAAGAACGAATAGTGATTATTATAGACAGATATGTCCCTACTCTAGTCTTCCTATTTTGAAAGAATGAGAACGAGGAATGTGTCTAACTGTATAGGTCACAGTTGAATTAGGTTTAACGTACGTATCGTATGTATATAGGTAATGGCTCTGAGACATTTCCACCTCGCAAATAGTGCTTCAGTGTCAATTATACAGTTGCGATGTCAATTCTTTCTACAATTCAATTACTGCTAACTTTTCGTTTACTTCGTCACGTCTCCGAAAAATGTATGTATAAAGTTAGGCCTTAATTCGGTTTTTATGGTACCTCAAGTAAAATATTCCAAGATAATAATATGACCTCATTTCACTTTATTCAATCCTGTTTGCGTATTGCGGTAACTTACTACTTACTATCTTCAAAATACTAAATATTATTACATTATCCCACACTTCGTAAGTTACATTTACAGGGCTAAAGAATAAGTCCTAAAGAGAAATCATGATGAGAAGTGAATTCACACAAGCATATTTCATTTCGAAACTAGCGAATAGTACAGTATTTATTTCAGTTTGATATTTAGTAGAGAAAAGTGGTAAATCTTGAACCAATATTGACTTTTTCTCTAGGCACAGGATAGGTTTCATTGAGCTGTTGCTCAGAAAACAGACTCACCTCAAATCCACATTTACAAGCCACAGCGTGATTGTTAGGTGTATACTTTAGCCTAGTTTTGGTGAAAGTTCTCAGTTCCCCTGACACAACAAATATTTTTCATTTAAACACTAGATCTTCCTTATAGTTTACATATACATTACTCCCGACACAACTGTACAAAAATAGTTACCTCTCCATCTGAAGTACCCTACACATGTACTACATACTACAAACTAGTGATGAACTACTTGAGTTTTTATACCCTTAACCGCACAATCTCATTTATACAGTGATGTAGATATGCAATGTACGTTACTCCTCCACATGTCTTAGTTAGGGCATTAATAGTATAGCAAAAAGTCAAGGAGAAGAGTACTCTCGAGTCAAGTCCACCGTATCTCATCTTCATCAACTCAAGCTTCGTTAAACAACCAGATGCTCTCCTCAGCCCTTCGTTGTCGTGTTAACTTTGTCTTATCTTCTTTACTTAAGTTTATTTCGTTTCATTTCATTAGCTCTGCTCTTACTTACTTCCCTAGTCTTCCAGTTTCACCTCTACATCCACAGTCCCTCACTTTTTCTTGCGTCAGCTTCACTTTACCTAATTTTTCTTCTACAAAACAGAACAGTAAACTAACAAGTCAAGATAAAACATTCACTAAGAGCAAGATAAGCAACAAGTGCTGACAAATAGACTTTACTGCGAAAATAAAATCAAGAAATGTCCTGGCCCCAGAGCACAAAACTAACTAACGTAACAGAACAACAAACAAAACTACATCAAAAGCCTTCAGTGTAGTATACCTTGTACAATAACAAAATTAAAGCTACCAAGTTGTGGCGCCTACGTTGGAAAACTTTGCTAACAAGGTAAAAAATGTAGACCACAGTGTTCTAGCAGTAGTCTCTGATGAAGAGTGGACAATACTAGCCGCATTGCTAATGTAGTAAGGATTTTGTGGATATAATCAGTGTGGTTGGCTTCACGATGTTAAAAGCAATCCATTTCAAAGGTTGCAAATGGTGATGTGGCCCGAGTGATTGTAGAGTTGTTAACTTAGGGCATAGCCTAAAGTAACACCCACCCACACGCTCTAGAATATAATCTCTGACGGAGGAACCCCGAATAGAATGTCAAATTCAATTATTAACCCTTTTGTGTAGTCATGTGAATTTCTTTAGTCAATCATGTTAATGCAATTGCCAATCATTTTATGCCCCAATCCATTAAACATCTCCAACTATCATTATTACTTAAAATTATGTAACAATATGAATAATGGAAAAACACTGTACAAGTATACAAATGGAAATGAAAAGACTATCTTTCTCTGTTTCTCTAACTAGCCTTCAAACCACTTGTTGGCTTAGCTTTCCGGAAAAAACTTCTATACCTGTATGTTTTCATGGAGAAATTGTGCAAAAATTGTTTGACCTTTAAAATCTTTAACTAAGCATTTTTCGATGTCAATTATGATAAAATTAGCAAGGCTAACCGCTAACATAGTAATAAATTAATAGCCTTAGTCTACCAAATCAATACTAGTTTCAGTAACTAGTAATTACGGAACTGAATTTTCTTTATCAGAATAGTGTTCGCATAGATATACTTCTTATATGCTACGTAGAAACTATATATAAGCTTCAGTATTGGTGTAATATTCCAGGAAACAATGATTTACAGTTTTGCTCATTACACTGGAAGATTATTGCCCCCAATAGCATATAATTATATTGCTTCCTGTCTTGCATATTATTTGTTTACAGTGTATAGTATGGGTAACAGGCTGCAGCAGTGTATTACTATTAGCCTTTAAGTTTTAATAATGTTGACGTGTGAAGTGAAGAATGAATTGGCGACGACATTTAATGACAAAGAATATCCCACACTGATGATAACATGAAATAAACAAATGTCCTCGATAAGATAATGCAGTGGCAAACGGATAGAGTGAAATAAGTCAACGGGTAGAGCATTATTAACTGTAAATTACATTTCTGTTTATTTGGACAGAGTAAATATAAAATGTATTATGCATACAATTGTGCTATGGTTATTATAATCTGTGTCACATATTATGCGAGAACTGAAATTACAAGATGACAGTTTTCATTGATGTCTATGTCTTCATGTATCTGTGGTTTTCATGCTAACGTCATCCTAAACCCACCCTTATAAAATATTAGTATTTAGATTGATGCATTTATGATGGATTAATGCATATTACCCTTCATGAACCTAAATATGCTACATGTACATATATGACAGTCAAATGTAACGTAGGTAGTACAAAGTGATTCTCTTCTGGGTACACAGCTAACACAGAATACGAAAATACGAAATGTCTTACTCTATTATTAAGTCTCAGCTGTAATTTTCTGCAAATCATGTTCCATTTATGATTGCCAACTCGTGAATGACTATCATTTATCAAGTTTATTTTATTGAACAAAAGCACGCTTGCTACATGTAATAACAGAGATTGTGCTAATTTCGATCGCAATTCTCCATCCAGCAATAGTAAAAGAAAAAAGAAACGTCATGAAAGGATACTATTTAAAGTATGAGCTTTGCTGTACTCTTGCTGGTTTGCCAAGACGCGAATTACAGAAACTGAGTTCATTAAAAGCAAATATTTTTAATTAATGTCTTAACAAGCTAGCAACCCACATAATAATATAAGGAGCATTGCACCACTCCCACAGCTTCACAAATGCTGCTAATTAGACTGCAGCTAATTGACAATTACATTCTTTCGTTGAAATGCTTTTTTGACACGGAATGGAAAACAACAAGTAATTAATAGCTATACTCAGATGTATGAAGGACATGTATTGAGCATTGCAAACAACTTTTCTTTACTTCGTAAAGGAACTATCCTATATTTATGACCTAAATTGCCTTCGTCCATTTATGACAGCAATAATATGAATTACACAACTTTGCGTTCCATTTGTATTTGAGTATTTAAATAGAAAACAAACGTTAATGATTACATAGAAGTATTTATAGAAAAGAGGATGATGAGATTTATAGAGAGGAAACCTTGAAGCTATTTATTGCCCAACACAAGAAGGAAATTATCAGACTATTTGAATATGTAGGCATTAAACAAATCACTACGAAATCTAAAATTGCTCTTTTCATCAATTCTATTTATGGAACAGGTCCAATTCACTTCAGTTTCAGCTTACGGTTAAAGGTAAGGCATGAAAAAATAGATTACTTTTCTATGTTTACATGTGACGAAGTTTTGCGTACCTACAACATAACCTAATTTATTAATATCAGCTATTTTTATATACTCATTAGATGTACAAATAGATAGGTAATATGAACGGTTCCTTTAATAGGTGCTTATATCCTTATATTCTGGAAACAAATTATGCGTAAGTTAATAAATTCTAATCTACTTGAACTAGTTTAAAAAACTTGAAAGCTAAACTTTAGTTCAATCCCTAAACATTAAGCAATTAAGTTACATTTTGTTTGGAAATTATAGGAACTGCTACGCAGAAATGATATTTTGAAGATTTTTGTTATTGGAATACCTGTTTTAAGTATGCCATGAGTGTACTACAAACAGTAATTGTATAATAGAGTAACTATATCGTTAGTCCCAAAATAGGCCGTACATGGAATAGAGAAACATGATTTAAGAATCCCTATTACACCAATAAAGTAATAAGTGAACCGTAGAGAGAAGTATCGTATAACACAACATCTATGGTCGCCCTTAGTAAATATGAGAGAGTTATAAGAAGGAGGGTAGGTGAAGCGCAACGGATGAAGAATCCCATAAAACTTTCACAACAAGTGAAACTAAAGCCTCACAAAGGCAAGGCATCAGAGAAATAGATAGTGACTTTACACGTGAATGTTGGGTCACCATTATTGAGGGGCAAGGTACATTAGAAAGCAATCGAAACCGCACATTCCTTTGCCATCACATCGCATTCATTTTCTGTGTATTGGAATGTATCTTCACTCCCGGCAGAAAATACCTTGTGCAATATCAGATTCAAAGAAGCTATGGTGTCTAAAGTACGTAAAGCTTATATATATAGTTCCGCAAATACGCACTATACACCTCACTTTTAAGACCGGGAAATACTAAAGTAAATTTAGGTAGGCATACTAAAGTAAAACGAGAAGGTTCCATTATATACGGCACAGGGACAAGTAACTAGATGTAAGGGTGCTTTTACTCATACAAACAAACAGCAAGCCCGACAAACAAGATGAAGAAACGAGCTCCTATGCAGAAATAAACTGAATCAAAGTCTTGTGGTTAACATTGTGTGGGTAGGAGGATAAGTACAGAAGATGAGATTAGATGTTTCCTCCGTAGATAAATATATGTATTGATATATGGCCCTCTGACTACTAAGGTAATGCTCCTTGGATTTTACATAGGAGGAATCTAAGATAAGTACTTTATGTAGGATGACTTTAGATTTACTAGTTTCTGGGAAGACCACATTGGTGAACTAGTAGATAGAAATTGTACGTGTGCGGAGTGAAAACTATTGGCTTCCTTGGTCATTCAGCCAGTTGACTATTCGTATGTATTAGACAGAGAAAAAGAGATCCAAGATGAGCTGCTCAAAGCTAAGCTAAAGATAAGTTAACTTTAGCGACACAACACGTACGTTCTTGACATACCGAGCAGAGAGAAACCCTGCAAACAAATAATATATTGGTTCATGACTGACTCATGGACAAAGTGGAGCAGTGAAGCCAAACTAAAGCAAAACAAATCAAACTGAGGGCCCGACAAAAGACAATTCGGGAAAAAGGACAGAAATGAATTGGCATGACGGAGACACCGAAAGAATCTTCAGCGCAAGCAAATCTAGAAAACCAGAATGAATCAAGTGGACTTGTTCTTCCCAAAGTAAACACATCCAGGTCGTCTGGCTCAACAGGCCAATAATAGTATGTACACAAATAGGTGCTTTTCTTTACCAATACTCATTAAAGTCACTTGAGGGTCACACAGAGTTTAAAACCTATTTTTAACCTATATAGATTTATGACCATCAAATAAATACTTGATTTCACATTTTCTAAAACTGGATAATTAATGGATGGAGGAAATCAAGTTTTTCTGCATTGTAAGTAAGGAGAGTAAGGACACAATTAATAAATCCTTACCAAAGTATAAAATAACGTTGGGTAACTCAAATACAAAGTTGCTCTGCTTTTCAGAAGGGTCTTTGTCCTATTTCATACTAATGCAATAAGAAATGCATGTCAATTTTCGCAAGATTTCTCTATCTAAGTGACCTACATGAGGATATATAGTATACCATTGACATGCATTCATGATATAGTTACGTAATACATATTTAATACACTTAAATATATGTAGTACCGTATATTATAGTAGAACAGAGACAGTAGACAAGTGTCTGAATGCATTTCCCTATTGCTGCATTTTGTATTTGCCTACATTTCAGTGTATGTAATGTAATAATGCAATAATAAGTAGGAAGGCTGCTATCCAACGGCGTTTTCATTTCTGGTGGCACATAGCCTTGTAGAATGGTAGAAGCATAGGCATAATAGTAGCCCAGTTTCGCTGTAAGTTATTTCCCCAACCTTCCCATTTACTCAGTCAGTCAGCTCAACGTATCTCCTAGTGGTCCGTATACAGGAGAAAGGTAAATAGGTAATACGAGTGAGCAGAGAGAAAGAGCAAGGAAAAGACGCAGAACAAAACATGATGTAGTACGTCGCTAGCTACAAGTCTCAATTCCCTATTGAGATTTTGCCCCGTACTTGTTACACTGCCTACGCTGCAGCACTCCTCTTAAGAATTCAATCCTCTTCCTTACCAGGACAAGCTCAAAGCTATATGCAAAGTTCTTTTTCGCTCTACCTTATTTTTTCAACTCATCTCAACCTACGCTACACAGATTCAAATGTGGCTACTATTAAATATACTACTAGAATGTGCCATTGCATTTATCTTTTACTTTACCATTATTATAAGGGCACCTTACCATATAACACCACACATCTAATATTACTAAATAACTATTACAATCTGCATACTATCTGCATTTACGTGAGCAACATATTTTCATGGGTAGTATAGATATATATGCATTGCACACTTTTTACCTCGCCACGCCACAATACGGTTAGACATATCAGGGTGAACCAAAATACAATTTATCTGCATACTCGTGTCTACACACTAAAAAGATTCTATTTTGTCGTATATTTGATTGTCTTACTTTACAAATAGGGGCACGCCACATTTTACCAAATACATATGTAACTGTCTATTCTTTATTACGCTAAATCTAGCAATAAATGAATCCACCTGTCATGTCACAAGAAACTTCTACTACTGTCCAGATATTCGAGTATACTATTCATGTACAAAAAGTTGTGCTATATTTATATTCCTCTGCGGATATCTCAACTTAGTACAACAATGGAATTTCCTTCCTTTCTTAGGTGAAAAGATCTACATCATTTCACTATCCAGTGTTGGCAGTACTTATGCGCACTCCTTCCGCTTTATTATTAGTTTGGGAGTTTGAGTTACGTAAGGTCCCTATACGAAAAATTATACCGTGTAACTGAAAGTAAATATTGCTTTCTCAATAACAATAACCCTGCCTGCAGTCAGTTTAGCTAATTGTGCTTCGTTGGGTTGAGCTCAGTTGTAAATGAAAACAATAATTAGTAAGTAATATTGCTACATGATGTTTCATAAGCAATTATCGTCGACAAATGGACGTATTGCGTTGTTTGTGCAGAAACTGAAAAAGTGTTATGTAATATAAGGTTCCTTTCGTTAGTAAATTGAAGGGATATGCTTCTTCTGTAAGTAAAATGACCCAAAGTTTACTATTAGTAAGTTATAAAAGCATAATAACATGGTAGCTAAAAGTAGAAATACCAGGAATGTTTACGAGTGAAATGCAATTTATTGTTTACAAAAGTGATCGTGTGACATTATTACGGCTATATAATTTGGAAAACTTTGTTTACATGAATGGAGAATTCTACTACGTCAGTGCTAACATTAGCTTAGGTAATACAACACTACGTGTTTAATAAGATTGAAATAGACCAGAATACAAAGTAGTGCTAAGTCATATTTACTCTTGTCTGCTTACTTTAAAAAATGAAGAAATCATGGAGATGCATAAGAATTCTGTCTTGAGACTATTCTGAGAGGGTTCCTCTGATTTCGGTTTTCCGAAGCCTTTATACTTTATTGGCGCATCATTTATGAATGGGCCTTAAAATAAATATTTTAATATTTGCCTGATAAACCGCGGTAATCATGTCAAAAAGATAATCATTGTTAGTAAAAGTTCATCAAGTAGTGATGAGTTTATTAAAACAAAATTAATGAGCCAGGGGTTATGAGTCATTCTGTTTCATTGTCATGATTTTTGAAGTAAATGATTTTTGGCTCCTTGATCACATGTGAGTATTTTGAGTGAATTATCTCATAATTTCTTGAGTTATCGAGAAAACGATTTGTTACTAAAAACAAATTTTTCCAATTCCGTATATTTTACTCTCAACTCATATTTATTTATAGTTTAATTCCTGTTTTTTTGCTGCAATAATTTTCTGTGGATCAATTTGTGGATATTGGATTTCTGTTTACAAAGATTAATTTCTCCAAAATTCACAGAGGAATATAACGAAGTGAAGGGACTAATTATTGAGTTACTGGAAGGACATGCACTTATTACAGAACTCTAATATGTACTCTGTTCCACTGACTACAACAGCAACGCAACAATGTTGCTTAACTTTCTCCTACACAGATATATCGGTCACCGTCAATGAGATCAAGCCGGCAAGGAACATTCACGAATGAAATGTCTAGGCTTTGAAACAACGTTCGTGCCGACATTGAGATCACAGATTAAGCACGATTGCATAAGTAACAAAAGCTAACGAAGCAAAAGCAGGTGTTATCAATGCCGGCATGCATGACCGTAGCCTCACAGCCTAGACATTTCATTCGTAGCATCAGAACTTCAGAACTTAGTCAATGGACATCGTTGCCGGCGTGATCTCATTGACGGGGACATATGCATTAAAAGGATATATTGACCTGCGACCATTCAACTAACCATATGAACCTCAAGACCCCGGGAGCAAAGTCTAGAGTAGTCATCCATCTCAATCGCCTTCCTTTTTGTCGAAGAAAAGGGCATTCCTGTATAACTGGGGGCAATTCTACACTGCTTAAAGTTCTAAGGGAAGGAAACGCTCAAAAGAAAAAAATAAAGAAAGGTTTTTTGGGAATTCAATTCATATTCCTCTGACCAAAACAGTCCATAGTAAACAAAACAGCACTAAATATAGGCACTCTGCTATAAAAGAATACTACTGCATTTAGTTATTTATATGTATACTCAGGTAAAAGAGCAACAGAGTAATACAGTCAAACCTCCACTAAGAGACATTTTCGGAAGCGGTATCTCTTAACAAAGAAGAATTTACTACAATTTTTGTCAAAATAATAAATTACAGGATAATTTATGCAAAACAAGAGCAAGCACAAGTATGTTCAAACATACTAGTAATTCGTTAGCTATTCCCCAAGGAAATTAATTCGATAGGTGCAAAAACCAAGTCCCCATTTTAAAAATAATTAAATATGGTGGCTTACCAATTAATTCACATTTTAAAACACCGATTCATTAAGATTATAAATTAAACCATTCTCAACTCTTTAGACCTGCATTTTCTGGAAATTCTTGCCAAATAGTTTGTTTTCTCCTAATAGACGGTTGACTGTAATAGACGGTTTTATCACATTATACCCTACAGTGTTATTACACTACCCATCAGCCACCCACGTAATGGCACTAAAATCCTGGCCTCATGTAAAGCATTTCTTTTGGTGTATCTTTGCGAGTCATCCATTCTATATTATGTACTTCCGCTTTGATGCTATATTACAAGCCTGTTACGCAGAATGCTATGAAAAGTTTAATATTACCAAAATAATTCATAAAATTGGATAAACAAAGTAAGTAGCTGGGTTTGGTGTGTAGATAAAATTATACATATTAAACTAGATTCACCTAGTTTAGTAATAATAAATGAAAGCTAATTTGATGATGCCGTGTACTCTGAAGAGCTACAGTATAAGAATTTCATTTGATGTATTACGTTGTACGTAATATGTCTGGTTTGGTTACTATTGTATATCGTAGAGAAAAGCTCGTAAGGTAATAGGTTGAGATTAATGAATTAATGTTAGATATACTGTGTGACAGTATGCATTGTATTTGAACCCTTAGGTAGAATATAAGACAGGTTGTAGATTAGAGCATTTCCCAGAAAGTAACAGTTCTCCTCCTACGCTAAACCGCTATGAAATGTATATGTTGGAGTGAAAGCCTGAAAGAGTATAGACTATTCACATTCGCATAAAATACCGGCCGTAATATAATGTAGGAGATGTGTGTAATAACCGAGATGAAATTCATATGATATAACTGGGCTTTCATCAACTTGTTTCTGTGAGTTCCCCATCAGCAAGGTATTACATGTGAGAAGACATGGCAGAACATAAGCTAGAACAGCACTCACTCGAGAACTCCAGTGCATGCTAAACTACAACACAATACATAGTGGCATTAGAAAGCTGAACTTTGGAAGGAAAGTGGAAGGAAAGCTGGGACTACACAAGAGAAAGCACTAACAGCTCAACCAAGCAAACTCCGAGTGGCGACGGCAGAGAGGGATAAAGGCCAGCCCATTATCTTTCATCCAACACTCTGATAATTTCAGCTCTCCGGTAAAGATCGTCTGTTGGCTTGACATACTGTATTTCTAGTTCTCGTCTCAAATAACCTTACTCATCTCTTCCGGAATTAAAGATAAGTAATCTTTCTCCCTACTTCCTTACTGCTGCGTAAAAGCATTCTTATCAAGGTACTTACGTTGTACTTACATTAGCACAACAATAAGTAGAAGTACATAGCTATCCCGAGTAGAAAGATAATCTTTAGAAAACATCACATAACAGTATAAAATTTCAGAACTTAACTTTTACTCTAGACATAACATTATAACACTGATACTTACATAAATTAATATTAATGTTCCGAGTAGGTAATGAATATCCACCCCTCCTCCTCCATATACCTAGTTTCTAATGGTAAACAATGGAATTATAAGACAGAGTTTAACTTACAACCTTTAATGTCGCAGGTAGGCAGACTTTATTAAACTTTTACTTCAGCACTTCTTTTGAAAAGATGGAAAGAGAGAAAACAAGTCAGTATTAGTGTAGGGAAAGTCTTGGCCTTCTCCTTCTGTCTTCTTTACGTACGTTCATCATTGTTGGTAAGTCAGGATTGTCCTGACATATACAGGGAAGATATCAAAGGAAAACTAGAAGTACATTTAGCTGTATACATTTGTTCTATCTTAAGACAGGACATAGAATCCTTTCCATAAATAAACCTGTGTTTCTCACAGATACTTTCGCGTATTCAGCATTATGCACTGACTGGGCTAAAGAAAGAATTCAATTGAATTCAATTGCATCACATCACATTACGTTACATTAGCTTTCGTATAAGAAAAACGGATTGCTTACCTTTTACCTCACATAAAAGTATAAATACAGTGCTGGAGCTACACCATAAGTTTGTGTTATACATAAATGCATATACATAGAGAGCCTAAGCAAAAGAGAATCAGCAGAACTCGACAGTGCAGATAGAAGTACAAGTTTGCTTACTGACATATTATATTTATACTTATATGTAGTTTTATATTTACATTACAGGTACAGTCCTTTTTGGTGTATCTGTACAAGTACAAGCTGCCTCTGTGAATACAGACCGCAGGAAGTTTTCATTGGCTTGGCTGGTTGCTTGGCTTGGCTTGGCTTAGGGAAACGTGAAACGGAGTAAAAACACAGAAGAGAAGGAGAGACACAAAAGAGCAAAGTAGCTGTCCTTGTACTTTACTGACTGCACTGTTGTGATGTTCGAAGAGAAAAAAGAAAGTTGAGTGCTACGGCTGTATGCAGACAATATACAAGGGTAGTCAGGTACACGGCGAACCATTACTTGTACTGCTACTTGCATAGAAAAGAAGAAGACTCCTGTTAAAAGTACATAGTCAAGTGAAAGCCTCTTAGGAAAGAAGATCTCGGCCTGCCAGCTTGAATATTATTACGAATACATCTTATTCTTTGACACGTCATTCACATTCAACGTTGCGTATTGAAATATTCAACATCCTCACAATTCCGAAAGAATCATTTATTCCCATTTCATAGTGAACTGAACTAAATATTTGCACAGATAACTTAATACTGCACGGAGAGATATAACAACGCTGATAATACGTGTCTGCTCACAATTCTCTCGTGAAAAGAACTATTCTAGTGCACTATATCAATTCAATTCTATGCACCCAGAAAAATTATACTGGAATGACAACAAAGGTATACAGATTCAGATAACTGAGGATAAGTAAACTAGAATGGCATAGAACAGAGAGACTTTAATGCTTGAAAGCATCAGCTCTCTCAACTCTCACCACTTACTTTTAAGTAGAACAAGACACGCTACTGTTTTCAGTATAAAACATCATCCTGTTAGAAAACCTCAACCCAACTGAACTTACCATCAAACCTTTCCACTCGTGTTACATTCTTGGACAAACAGTGTCATAAATCCATAATCTAAAGTAGAAACTTGATTGAATTCAACAAGGCTGTCCTAAACGTCTCTCCATTCCAATTCATTCAGTTCACAATTCACCTACTCACCCAATACTTCAATTTCGTATAGCCATACGTACTTTTACTCAAAGTGGTCTACTTTCGTGGTGCTCACAATCAGTGTGATGTAATCATTCAACACAGAAAGATAAATTCTTGCGGATTTTTCCATGAATGAAAGTCGACATAAAGAAACAAGAGTGAAAGGAGGGAGTGAAAGGTAAAAGTCCCAAGTGAAAAGTAAAAGTGCCAAAGTTTTCCAAATAGAAAGAATCTCACATCAACAAAACTCACCCGTCTGGATTTTTTCGGGGAAGATTGCAGTCAAGATCGCTGACTCAGACATAATTTATAAGGATGTAAGTACGTACTGATTACTCTTGTTCCTCTCTCTCTGCTTCCCTTCCTTTTCATTCATTACTTTCTTCACATATACACATAGATAACATTACTATATGTCAAGCCTTCGGGCGAAATGACAAAAAAGTGTTTACAAACACTAATTAATAATGTACTGATTCAGCCAAGCAACACACATACACATCACAGCATTTATAACCTAGATTTTGCCATAATACCGGTGTATTAATGTACACGCTTGTCCAACCTGTCCGGCCAGCTCGGGGAGTCTTTTAGGCTTTTGCTTCTGAGAAATTGAGATCAATAAATATGTACTAATAATTGTACTCTTAACTGACATACATAGATTTACTTTAGCACAATCAGTTTAACATTCACAGTAAATAAAAGGACACGTTGAGTTTTTCATTTTTTGAAAATCAATTAAAAAACAATAAAACACATTATAAAGATTGGTATTACATGATCGAACAATTTTGTTGTGGAGTTAGAGGATAAAACAAAATATTTTGAATACTGTTAATTCTCATTCGAAAATTTGGAAAGCCCTCTTCCATTGTCCTAGGAGGAACTCTACCATTTCTATAGTTCCGGGCAGATATTTAGACAGAAGCAGTAGCAAAATTGCTACTCAAAGTATAGACTGTTTTGTAAAATGGTGAGGAAAGGAGTTATTATGAAACAAACACAAGGTGAAATCGTTTACTGGGGGAAAGAGTAGAATGAAGATTAAGAAATGAGCCTAAGAATACAGTAAAACTTCCGGACTTCCGAAACGAAAACTTAATTTTAGAAATATGTTTAAGTTTGCTATTGTTTCTCTTTACCCCGAATTCCGTATTTTTTGATCGTTTGACCAATTTCACTCACTAAAATAAATGTTCCCAATTCCGGAATTTTAATCTCATTTCATTCTAATCCATTTTATGTTAGCTTGGGGTAAATGCATCTAGCGCTCTTTGAGTTAAATGAGTTGTCATTGAATACTGAATTATTAAATATCAATCAGCCCAATTTTTGAATACACTGAAAATTGAAACCTCAAAAATTGATAAACTGGTTATGCAGTTTTCATGCATACATGTCACCGACTTTGCAATACAGAGCTCGTAAAGAGGAAACCATTAAAGTATATATTTTCTTTGTCGGTGGTCTTCTAACAGAGGTTGAACAGAACCCATTAATTCATTTTGTGTTTGCTAAGGTTGAAAATTGTAATTACGTATAAAGTGCATGCTAATATCTACCGCTAAAGAGTCCATACGACTTGCTATTACTACATTGTAATTGGTACTAGAACCAGTTGCTACTGCAGGCTTATTTAAATATTTTGCATAGCTCACGTGTAATACTTGCAAGAACATTCCATGTTATTCAAGGACGAGGAAAATGACAGAGATGAGTGTAATGGGAAGTGGAGGTTGACGCTCAAAAATTGAGTTGATAATCTACTCTGCGTGAGGCTAACCAATTTCCGTCTCTCTCCAGGAATTCATCTCACCTAAACTCGCAGCGCGACTTTCTCTAGAAAGTTAACTCAGTCATAAGAGCTTTCAGCCTTGTAAAAATCTTCTAGAGAACTAATCTTAAGTAATATTTATAACAATATTGCATGAATACCTGTGTCAATCCTAGGCCTAGGTAAGGTTTTGTATACTTCCATCTTGAATCTTGACTAGCAGTCATTTCATATTCTATGACTCCAAAACTCAAAAAATCTTTTATTGCACGTTGGCCTTCCGAAATTGAAATTCGGAACTTCTTTTAACATTCAAATCCTTAAGACGCCATAACCTACATTTCAAATAATTCTTAAATGGCTCCTCTTTAGTAGCCATGCCCTACATTTAAGTCGACTTGGTGTTTTGCTTCACTTTCTATTATTTTTTGAGACTTTTGAGAAATTCCAATATTAAAATGAATCGAAAAAGATAATAGACATTATCTGCCCTTCTAATAATAACAAGCGTAAAAAACAAATGTTCCTCAAACAGTAAGTGAAAGATTCGTCCAATTCTTTTTTAATATATATTTAGTTCGCAGCTAAGTAGTAACATAAAGTATCATATTAAGAATGTACACTTTGCATTTAATGGTTCTGCATCGAATAGTGAATGTTTCATGAAATTGGAGATACTTTCCTTGGATAGTGTGTGTTTGTCCACCAAATATTATGTACTTAATGCTGTTTCTGCATTTGTACAATAAAGTCATTTTGACTGTTTTGCTTGCATAGCATGTGTCTTTACTGCAACGGTTGCTTTCCATTATAACGTTATTTTGTTCAATGCAATTTCTCTGCATGTTGTCTTACCCGTTGTCCTTGTTTGCAATCAGTCCATTTTATAAGCGACTTTTATTCAGTTATATGATAATGAAACAAACCTTGCTTCATTATTTAATGCAACACTGTCTGTGTGGTCTTCGTTGACATCCTTACGTGTTGCTTCCTTTTATTTCATTACTCAACAAGGTCACTATACATTTGTCATATTACTATTTTGCCATTTCTAACAAATTAAGTGGAATAATGTTACAACTACGCTTTAATTTAAGCATGTAAGTAATTTTTATCGCTAACAAACAACTCGGGACGCATTTTTATACCAATACATATGCAATACCATAATATTATGCCTTCAACATAAAGTGAAAAGATAGTGATTAATAATTATGGTATTTAAAAATTCCATTTGATCCTATCCACAAGGTTAATCCGGTGGCTTTACAAAAGGTCTACGGCAGCATTTGGTGTTTTCGTATATAAGAACCCAACCTTAATTAGTAATAACCTAATTAGCGACTTTCAAATGTTAGAATTTTCACTCTGGCACGCACTGCACTGTGTATAAGTCGTCAACCAGATGCACAGGGTTGATTTTGAAGTTCCAGCTTTCCTTCTACTACATACGTGCACGTGTAGTTGGAATACTTAGCAGTGCTCAAGCTATATCTACTACTGACTGTGGTACATGATCATATTGTGGTAGTACCGGATATTGTGCATTAATAATGAAAAGTTTTGGAAATGCACTTATTACACTTCCCTCCTCTCTGCCATCACTTTTATATTCTGCTCAACACAACATTAATTAAATAGAAAATTTTCAAAGAAAATTGTAGGTGATATACACAATTTTGCCATTTTCTTGCCTCTTATAAAAGCGATCTGAAAATTTTACGCCCTAACCAAATTAGTATAATATTAATATTGACAAAATCGCAAAATGAGTACCGTACACTCATAGCTTACTAACTATAGCACTAAGCATAATTAGCAATATTTTAGAGCCTTATTGTACTGCAGCGCAGGTATATTGATATCTAAAACTAGTTTATCGGGCATTTTGCATATCATTTAATATTTCCTGTCAGCTTGTCAATTATAGAAACATTGCAGACCGGTGGAAAGCGCATGTTAAAATTCGTTTTATTTCTCATCTGCCATATTAATGTAATACGTTCTGGTAACAGGTTTCTCTTCGTGATCTCATTCAACCTACCGCAAAAGTTTCATACACTTGTCATTTCGCCTCCTCTTTTCATTCGGGTTCAGAATTATTTGGATTCCTATACTTTTGATTTTATAAAATATCAGAGGGCAACCTTTTTCTGTCATACTTTCAACTATGCTAATACACATACACAGCGGAACACAGAGCAGTAGTGTAATGCTTCCTTATATCAGGAGACTTTCTATTAAGAGACGACATAGTACACATATTATATACGTTTGTTTATGAGGAATCTAAAGTCTCAAAGTGTTGTAAACTTTGGATATCCACCGTAGTTTTAAATGCTGTACTACAGATCTTGAATTTATTCGAAGAAGTTCGAATCATTTTGAAAGAGTTTGAGTTTTTTTAAAAACGTTCGAATTATTTTGAAAAAGTTCGATTTTTTTGAAAGCGTTCGAATTGTTTTGAAAAATTTTAATTTATTCGAAAAAGTTTTAACTTTTTGAAAAAGTTTGGGGTCCCTGGTTCTAATTCTTAATACAAGTCCCACACAATACATCTTTCACATCAATCAGATGTATACGTGTTTCAACAAAAACTAGGTCAAAGTCTAAGGTCACAATGGGGTAACTGATGGACCCCACTTTTGAAAGAGAACCTACAGAAAGTTTCATCAAAATAATTCAATGCTTTCGTGAGATATTTTGGATATACACTAACTAACTAACAGACAGACAGACAGACAACCCGTTTATTCCCACACAGTAGCTTTTCGCTCTGAATAATTGTGGTAAACATTGATTTGATACATCGACATCACGACCGAATTGCATGACTGTTTTGTATTACCGGCGATATGCACTTGTACTGCGTAGGATTGTAGTACGAATAACTTACTGGTTAGCAAAATATTTCCTATGCACGAGTGACAATGGAAGTCGTGGAGTCAGCAGAGTAGGATTAATTATATAACACCGAAACCTTGAAGTTCCCGAAAGTTTTCATCAAAAACCAACTATTAAGCTTAACTTCTTGCATACTCTTCGGTCGTGGCGTAATTAAAATGAAGATTATAAAGGAAGTTAAACCTATAACAAGCGTATATAAAATACCTTAATAAGGAGCTTAAAGTATATAGAAACTGACAATAAGGAACGTACTTATGTACTTCTGCAAGTAGAAAAATCTGATTTTTAGTATTTAACGCCTTCCTTCAAGTGAAAATGTACTTAAGTACCTCTTTAACTTTCTCCCACATTTTCCATTGAATTGAATGCTCCCAAATGTAAAGTAGGAAAAATACAAATGTTATCCGATACGTTTTTCTTTATGATTTTATAAATTTTAGAAGTCTTACCTTGTTTTTAATGTGTTTCAATTATCAACTTGTCACTACCGTACATCTGCCAGAACACCATTACTTTCATGTTTTTGCCTTTGTTCTTGTTTTTGGATGGCTGATAGCTGTATTTGTACGATATGACATTTTCTTTGTTTACCAAGCTAATTTTCTGAAGAAGAAATTGATGCAATTTAAAATTTCCCCCTTTTGTAGATTGCACTGAAAAGGAAAGCGGAGGCTTTGACAAAGGAAAAGCAAAAAAATGTTGGAGGAGTCGAGCGATTACTACTTGAGTGATTCGTCTTCTACCACCTCCTCAACTGTACAAAGTATCAACACAAGTGACGACCAGGCAGACAATAACAATCATCTTCACATCCACACAAATATTCATTTGCACCAGTTACAAGTTGTTAGCAGGAGAGAGAACAATGGAATAATAATAGACTTGGACAGTTCTGTTTCACCAACAGTGACATCGAATAATGTTGGTGTCCTTTGTGACGGTGAGGATCCTTTGAGTAGAATATCAGTGGATGGACAACTAAATGGTGTAGTCGATGTCCTCAACGGCAGTGATGTAAATGGATGTGTGGGTGTTCACAAGGACGAGAAGGAGGACAATAGAAACCTATTGAATGTTGATGTGGATGGCGAAATGGTTTTGAAGAGAAAAAATCCGGTAGGAAGACGAAAACTCATTCTGAGTGCCCGAGAAAAAACTCTCAGAAGACTCGAAAGTAACGAGAGAGAAAGATTACGGATGCACTCACTCAACCAAGCCTTCCAGGTAAGAAAATTGAACAAATTTGCAGAGAGCATGTTGCCCTCCGAGAAAAGTACTTCTTTCTCTCATTTTATACATAGAAAAACATATTTTCATGATTGCAAAATATTACTCATCTAATCAGGAACAAAGTAAAATATTTGAAGAAATCGTAAACCGTGCACCACTTCACTTGTGGTTCACTGGATTGCAACAGTGCACGTATTAAAAATACTACCGAAAGATAGTTATAAATGAGAATTATTTTATTTAATTGGACAGCAGAAGTAAATAATTTAAAATAATTTTCTTGGAAATGTCATGAAATTTGATCTTTCTAATATTTAATTATATGCAAATTTTAAAAATTGTTCCACATGTTTTCTTCTTTTTTCATTAATAAAGAAATGAAAAGGTTTTCCGCGGATGCCAATGAGAAAAAATCCTATTGTATTAGTTTACCTCGACCTCGCTCAGTCAGTGATACAATAAGATTGAGCACACCATTAACTATTTCTATCAAAACTGATTTAACCTTACAAATTGGAATTCTGATAATAACATATATAAAGTTTAGTATACAGTTTTAGCAGTGCAATGATTAAAATGTTGTATAAAGCACAGTAAAGGTATTTGGGTCGGGATTTTTAAGAAAGTTGTGATTAGGTAGAACCAAAGAACATTTTCTCTTACACATAGGTCAAATTTCTGTAGTCGGTTTCATCTTTTGTCCTGCCCACTTTTTGTCTGAGCTACAGCTCACAAAGAGACCTATTAAGTTTCACTAGGACACATTTTACAACCAAGTTTTCCAATGTCTTCTCCCGAGAGAATACTGATTGCAGAATAAAGAGGATTGCCGATTCTCTTCTCCAAACTAGAGGTTAAATGCAAGCTTTCACTCTCCTGTTTTCTCCCTTATATCTTATTTAGAGCCTTAAATGTACTCTTATAAACTAATCTGCGCTACAAATACACATATGACAAAATTTGACAAGTTGAATAACTATGCCATGCTAATAGGTCTTTCTAATAAATTAAATCCTATAGGGCAAACATTTATAACTTGGTATTTTACATTTGAAGTCTGTATAGAGCTCTCCTGCTCTCCAGTTCAATGGAAAGAACAGCCTAGTGAATATTGGTATATCTTTTAGTTGCCTGATACAGATATATTAATTTAACATTGTTATATAGCTATAGATGATGCTCTGCGTAAATAAATAATTACAGGGTAGAATGACTTCAGTTAGTTTAGTCTTACTTACTTAGTCCGTAATTAAGCTATAGTAGATTATAAAGAAGACCCATCTATTCTGGTGAAATATGATCTCTTTCGGTATTGTACAATCCGATTTGTGCCAACTTTGATATGACTTCATTTGTCTCCATTTGACATCCATATTGTGTACATCGTTAGCTAAATGTCATAGTCAGCGTGTCATATTCACCATACTACTTTTGTCGTACGGGGTCGCCCATTGTCCAATGATACTCCTGAGATTTTATGAAAGACAAGTTTTCCCAGTGAAAAGCTTTTAGCTAGAAATGAAAATTGGAGGTGCAAATATTTTTAGAACAAAAATAATTTCACCTGAGATTCTTCTAATAAGCTACATACAGTTTTCGGCTATTCACTTAAAGATCCAGTAATTAAATCGAAAAATGTTGAAAAATGTGAAAATGGGGCAATTAAAAAAATTAGCGCAATACAAAAACGATTGATACTATACTATGTAAACCTAGAGAATTGTAATTACATTTCATTTCGTTCGAAAAAGTGTATACTTACTTATCCTATGATTTGGGAAGTAAAATAAACCGGAAAGAATCGAGACAAAAGTATGGGAAAAGCTTAGCAACTTCCATTACGTTTTACTGTTGACATTGGGAATTATGCAAATTAAAAATCACTCTAGTCATCTAGAAGAAACAATGCTTGCAATTAAAGTTTGCGAAACGGTGACCTCATTTCGCATTGTTTCCTATCCAAAGAATGGTAATGAGTTTGCGAAAGTTTGTGAAAATAACAGGCAATGAGAGACGCAAGAGATGCCATATTATTGTCTTTGTAGCCGTCACGGATCATGTTCTTGTGTTTATATGGCATGCAAATGTACAAAGTAGAAAAATTGTGCTTCAAAAATCATTTTTGATTTATTCCACGATCCAGGAGCGATGGAACTCGCTCAGCTCAGCGTTTGCTCTGGAGACTGCCGTTTCGATTTTTCCTATTCGATAAAAGTAAATATATGACTGGTTTGGTTGTGTAGTTTGGTTTGCAGTGCATTCGGTTGTAGAGTTTCTTCTGTTGCTGCTTGCTGAGTATAAAATACATAGATGATGTATAAGAGCACGGGGGAGTTTTGTGCAAACATGAAACTAATTTAAAACCTTTTGTTCTAATGTTCTATCATTCAACTTCAATTTTATTGACTGGAATACTACACTACTTGCTGCATATGAATCAGACGTGGCTGAAGTTGTTTTCAAGTAGTGCAGATATAGCTAACATAAACAATAGAACTCAAGTGAATAAAAACCTGAATGAATGTCTATCCGAGTTGCCGCCTTTTGCACTGAATACATGTTTTCTATTGTAGTCAACGCGTGACCTGCTAAATAAGTGCTATAAGTAGAAACGAGTAAAAGCTTGTGTGCATGGGAAATTAGCCTCGGGAAAGTTTCATAGTGAAAGCAGCGGTATGTGTGGCCCATTTATTTTGTTTTGTTTGAAATTTAGCTCTCATAAAATAACTGACAAACTAAACCAAGACATACCCACTACCCACATGCATAAATGTATACGGCAATTCTAATATTCCACGTAATATTTCTGCGTAAAGTGAAAGCTGAATGTTAACTAGCTGAGTGGCTAAAATACTACTCTTTGCCTTCATGTGCATCGGATGCAATGCTTTGCTAGACATTATTCAGATTAGATGCATACAGAAAGACATACTTTGCATACCTTTGTACCACTTATACTGTAAATACAAATAGTTACGTATTATTTCACTGGAAACGGTTACGGTTCTCCTTTTAAGTGTTTCAAGGTATCATTTATGTATAATATTTGAATTTGAATTAAGATATTTAAATACGAAATGATTTCTGTGACTACACTTAATACACACCTACATGCATTCCAATTCTTAGTACTTACACATCAAAACTTTAAAATTTCAAATAATGTAGATGCACTAAAGGAAAAGTCTTTTTGGTTCAGTTGTAATTTTAATAATATTGATGTTGTTAAGATTCAGTTCATACATGGAACGATGAAAAGATAAAAGCGACGCGTGTTGAAAGGTCTACCTTTCCCCTTATTATTGATTGCACGAGGTCGCGAAGGACAAGAACCCGGTGATGCGATGCCATAAAATTCTCAGTACAGAGCCCATCAACGTCCCCATCCTAATGCCAATCTGGGAAAGGAGTATTGATTAATGAAATAAATAGCACGTTGCAGTTTCCTTATATAATGGAGATGTGAAAGCGAGGGAAAGTGTTGGATGCAGAAAGATATATACAGGAAATAGAAAAATCGAAAGAATAGCTCGTCAGCTCGTCTCAGGCAAAATGGAAATCTGATACAAATTGCACCTTATTGCGAAACTAAATACAATCAGTGTAAAGTGTAAATGTACATACATTGTATTTTACATCACGGGTATAAATGTAGAGAGGAGAGGCTAAGTGAAACTGAAACTAAATACCGGTACTTACGTTGGGGTAAAGGGATTAGCAATCCTCAGTGTACCTAAGTACGTATGTACCTATACATGTTGCAATTAGCAAGTATTATAATTTAAAATACGAAAAACTTCCTAGAATATGAGCTTTGAGAAAGTTTATTTACCAATCGCTGCAATCATGGGTTTGTGTTTATTTATGATGGGTGTTTACAAAATAATTTTCTATGTTTTTAGATATATTCTATACGTTTCTAATCGTTTATATTATTTTCACGAGTATTATTATTGTCCTCCTAAGAGTGCTTAAAAGGGGAATAGTTTGAGGAATAACCTTCAAAGTTAGGTTAGCCACACATCAAAATGTATTATGTAGGGTTTATTGAAACCAGTTCTGTATTTGTTTGACTTCACATTAAAGAATATTTGTATGAGAATTAACTTTGTTCTTTGAAAAGTGAAAATTGGGATTGCTGCTGTGCCTTGGTAAAACCCTCATAGTAAATGTGGAGAGAAGGAGAAATTGACACGTGGTTACCTTGTACTATATTATTTTAATTCACAGCCGAATTTAATTGGTACTGAGAGGAATAGAGACAGTATCACAAAGGGTTTTGCGAACCGCCCGGTAGGACTTGTGTGCCAAGATTAGTTTTATGATCCAATATGCAATGCTAAGGTCTGGCGAATGCAAAGTGCAGATGAAATAGTTGGATTGGGTTTTTATATTTCCCATTTACACACTGCAAACAACGTAATCTCTTTGGGTTAGTTGAGTGAGGTGGATTGGTGTGTTCTCGTTGGTTTGAATTGGTTAGTATGCAGGCAGAGTCTTATATTTGGGCGTTATTGTTTGTTTGCAGTGTGTAGTCGGGATTCATCCGGTACATATGTATGCAGGTAAGCATGTATACATAAATAGGTCGGCTGTCGTTTGGTTTTGATGTGTATGTGACTGTTTGTACTAATCCGATGCTATCTTTTAGCAGAAGAAGGCTAAAGACGCAGACTCATTCTGCTGAGCAGGTTTTACAGGATTCAGTAATTCGGTTCTGCTGAGTGAGTGTGAGCTAAAGTGCAGACTAAGAGTACACTGTAATAATTCCCTGTGTAACCAAAGTAAACTTGAAAGAGGGATCTTAAAAATACATTAGTTTCCTGAACGAGGGAAGGAGACCATAAAAAACATTTATGAAACCATTAGAAGGATTGTTACGCATGTTCTCTAACTTTCAAAGGACAACTCCTTTACAATATCTACTTTGTTTTACTTTACAGTCTTTGCGAGAAGTAATCCCCCATGTGGCGAATAAGGATCGGCGGCTGTCCAAATTAGAAACGCTGACGTTGGCCAAGAACTACATTGTCGCTCTCACAGGGATGGTTGTCCATGAAGAAAAGGATGGAGAAGGCTCTGACGACCGCAGTCAAAGTCCGGTGAGTAAAGACTGTCTACTTCAAGCTACCGGTGATGATACGGATGATTTCACTTTCGACCTCGACATTGCTGATCATCCAGACTCCCTCGGCTTTTATGACGACTGACTGTAAATGAAAATTTATAAAACGTAAGTGTACATACAGTGGAAATTCGCCTCCGAGGTGATTATCATTCACAAATTTTCATCTGCTCCTGCTCCAGTGGGCAGTGCAGATGCAGACAGAAGTAATCCTGCCATTTATGTGGCGAAACAAACAAACTCTAGAAGAATATTTCGAAATCTAATCTAAAATCTGATTAATCTAACATGTACAGTTTTCTTGCATCCTATCACAGAGAACTAAAATATTTACGTGCATTTTGCACTCAATTTATTTCATGATCAATGCGCTAATTGTGCATCGAAACAATTGTTGAGCTAAGAGTAACAGGAATTTGAATGCTGTTATCAATTCAGGATTGGGAAAGCCAAGTTAATATGCCAAATTTTCAAAACGGGACAATGGTTTGCCAATTCAAGTACACTTAACTAGAGAACAGGTAGTCTTTTTAAAGTAATCATCATAGTACTATAAGAAATGTTATCTATATGTATATAAGGATATAAGTAAGTATATTATGCACTGCATGAATGTGAAGGACAATAGCTAAACTTAAACTACGTATTCTTAAATACTATTAACTAAAGTTGGTTTATCAAGCTGTGTTATATGGTAAGAACTTACATAGTTTAGCATAGGTAGTGTTAAAAGCCAGATAGTATGTAAAATCGTGAAGTGTTATTGAATCAAATAGATGAGGATTGATGTTTTGTAAAAACTGTAATTCTAATAAGGGCAAAATTTAATTTATCCTTATCGCTTATATCTGTAATAAGGATGTGCTTGGAAGATGATATATTGTATGGATACCTATTGCCTAAATGTATTTTATCATATCTGTTTTATTTAAATTACTTGTAATGCCAGATCATGTTTTCTTAAGATAAACTACATAATGTACTGTCAAATAATAACTGCAAACGCTTTATGTTAGTTAAGAGTAACTTCATAATATTCGTCTCAGCCCAATCATGTCGAATAAAGTAAAATGCATAATGCAAAACACAACGCAGCCTGTAGTATATGTATAATGGAACTCTCTGTGAGTTAAAGGGTATAATACGTACTATATAATATGTACTTATGTAACATGGTATAAGAAAGGAGTACCGAATCCGGGGCAGTGAAAGTCGTAATGAAAATCTGTAAATCTTCAGGATATCCTCAAATATAGCGTATAGAAGAGTATCCATGCATATGATAACCTGTTGCTTTTGATGATACCCATAACATGCTATGCTTGCCTATAGGCATTCGATCATAAATACACACCTACGCCACTACGAACGTGTAAAGAGACATTGATTGCTTATAAACCTACGTAAGACCTTAACGTATTAGTTATACGTACATGAATTGACATAGGAAAAGGAAACTTTTTTATTTTACTGATGAAACGCAGTGAAGGAATTAAAGAAGAGTTTTATCAATGTTTGCCACAGGATTAAACTTAGTGTATTTGATAGTAGATTCTAGGTAGTATTAGAAACAGGTTGATAGTTAACGATAAGGATGTTAAAAGTATCTAATTGTAAGTGATTGCATGCTGCATGCAAGTGAGGAAGAATAAGATTCAGATACGAAGTGGCATTAAATATATATGAGAAAGCACAGCGGGAAATGTTTTAATTGAGAATGACTGCAGACATGAGACATGATTCTGTCATTGTAAAAATGGTGGGTGGGACGGTAGATACGTAGAGGTTGTTGACTAAGTATGCTGAAAATGTAATGGAAAGCGTTTGTTGTGTCTGCTACTACTAACTGTTTACGTACTTGGAAGAAATGCCAGCGGACCGTAGAGCTGGTTGGATTGACAGATGAAATTTTCCAATTGACTTGACGACAGAGAAATGAAATGACTGGAATAGAATTTTATCCGTGTGTGTCCCACAATTTCATGGTTGACTGGAGTGTCCGAATGTCGATAGAAAAGAAATCCAGTCAACATAACATATACAGAACTGTAGACATACACTAAAGCAACACATAGCTCCTTTAGAATAACCTAATAGAAAAGTTAAAATCTCGTAACGATTATATTACAGTGGCGGTGGTTCCATACCACACCATACCAGTTGAAGTTGAAATGCATATAAGAAACTAACAGCAAGCAGTAACAGAAGAGAGCCAGAGTCGATAAAGGAAAGCAGACAAAGATTTCAATAGAACTGCGAATTTATTGTAGGACTTTTAAAACTGACGTTTACAATAATTGGAAGTGCCAACTGTAGGAACTATGGCCCAGAAATTTCATGGACTTAGAGAACATAATGAAATTACTTGACTAGATCCTACATGTATTTTGCACGTTTTGGTTGTAAAACGTTTTGAAAATATGCTCTTTAGAACGATGGAGCATAACTTCGGGAAACACCCTAAAAGTTAGCGCTTCCTATGATGGGAAATATCCAAAAAGATAGCTTATCTCTTCATATAATTGGAAACACGCAAAAAGATAGCTTGCCGCTTTGTATAATTAGTAACACTGAAAAGTTGGCTTGGCGCTTCCTAAAAGGGGAAAAGAAACACAATTCATAAAAGCGGTGTATTATATTTTACTCAATTATTTAATTAAAAATTTAATTATCTTATTCAATGTAAAATGAGATTTCTGTATCGGAAAGGGGTGGCCCGACTACATCCACTTTCAATGGGGTTGTTAACCATGCCGAGATAAGTCCCAATCCGAGGTTTTATCTAAATCGGTAATTCGTTCGAAAGTTATCGTGTTCACACACACAAACGTACGAACGTACGAACAGACAACACGGTTCCTTTGGTGAGCCTCCGACTCTCTAATAAATATAGAAGAAATATAAGTACTAAAGAGTTGTGTTATGTTACTGTAGAAGAGTTAAGCTACGTTACGTAAAAAGGAGTTCTAGAGTAATATAAGCCAGTAAGCTGACTCGAATTGAGACTACTCCACGGGTGAGTGAGTAAGTGAGTTAAATCAAGTTATAAGTCCGATTTCGATGTCAACACTTCTGATCCGATCAGTCGGATTTCCTTCCCTATACCATATATTACATGTATTTGTATTTATTTCGCCCTGTCCTGTCCTCTGTCCTCTTCTACACAATTTTGTCAGTGAATGAACAACTGAACTCTGAACTGTTGCATTCTAGAATAATGTTGCCAACCTGACTCACTGTAGCGACTTAACCTGGCTAAATCCTCCTTCGTGATATATTAAGCACGAGAAGCATTTTCCACCCGTGTTGCGCCACTCCCAGTAATTCCTTTGTAAATTCATTTGTACTTTCAGGAATTTATCTCCCCCTCTGTTTACTTAACGTGCAAAACAATTGCTAGACACACTTTGTTTATTTATAACACAACAGTTGGACCTACCCGTTTCGTCCAGTTTCAATTCAATCACATACCAATATCTCTGACTCCAAAACATTTTTATAGAAACCTTTTTCTGTGTTTTCATTGAATTGGGTATTCTATTTTTACCCAAGTTAATAATTAGATCCCAAACTTTGTTTACCGAAAGAATTCGTGTAGTTTTTGGTCAAAAATACCAAAAATACATACTTTAATCAAATTAAACGTGTATAGAAAATGTGCTTGAATATTTAGGAACATGAATCACTTAAACGGAAATAATATTGTTTACAGTAAAAGTGGTAAATGTATGTTTAAGGTTATTCGACAATACTTTAACACCTGTTCTGTCTTCTATTACTAGAACTTGTTACGACAGAAATACCTTGAGATTCAATTAATTAAACAATGGTATTTGTGTTTTATGTTTCAAGGTAAATTAAAAGGTATGTGTAGGTATTAAAACAAGTCTTTTGTGAAAATTTTTACTTTGGTCTGCAGGAAGATGGATGGTAGCGTTAAGCCTGAAGAAAGAATGTAGTAAGTATGAACATGGTGCATAGAACAGCGAACAAGAGTAAAAATTGAAAGATAAACTTTTGAAAAATTCAGAAGAAAGTAATAAGAGCTGACTGTGGTCGCGAAGTATACAGTGTAGGCCTATCTATTTATTATAGAAGGAAACTCAGAGATGTATTTCTTTCTGTTGCAATAAGTCAAGCCGAACTTTTCTAAATCCCTTCGACTCTCTTTGTGCTTAGTTAGTCTGGGAAGTGTAGTTAGCCTCCCTTCGTTTTCTAATGCTAGATACTGCTAGCAAGTGAATTACATTTCCATCGTCATTTGCATTTGCGTCATTTGCATTCATTGTGTACGCATGAAATGAAGCGTAAAAGTTTGCGAATCTTTATTGGTTTTTTGCCCACTCTTTCCATTAATAGTAAATGAAACGTGGAAAAAATTTGTTTTACTTTGCCGTTAAGGGATTCTCTGCTTCTAGACAGTCTGGTTGATTTCAGAGAAGTCGAAAATACACAATAGTTGGTAGCTACATGTAATAGTAATAAATGCTTTATGAAGCCAATATAATGTCTGTAGACCATCGAAACTTTATTTTTTGTGTTTAGCCATCTAATGTATGCCGAAAGATTCTACTCTTCAGCCTCGTTCTGTATCAAACTCTAATTTGAAGAAATCAAAACAAAAAACTTCTAAATGCCAACTGCGCAGTTATATTGTTTTGATTGCAGACAATTAAAATAGGTCGTAATAATACCACAGATTATTTTTGGCTCTTATGAATCAAGAAATTTCTTGAAAAAGTCACTTGAAAAAGTTCCTAAGTTCCTCCCAAATTGCGTTTCCATTAGTGTTGTATTGCAATTTAACTTTTAATTATGTCTGATCTTGACAGAAGCGTTTTTAACTTAAAAAGCAACCTTATCGTAATTGCATTACTAATACCCACTGTCTGTAGACAAACACTGATGCAGAAGAAATATTTCTGTTCTTTAATCAATAGTGTTTCTCAGAGGTTGTTCGGATGCCCGAGGAATTTCTTTCAGCATGATTTGACTTTTTCTCCTTTCGTACATTGGCATTTTTTTCCAATGTGTACGTACACCATTACAAATAGAATTCAAGTGTAATGGAAAGGAGCAGTAACAAAACAGCTAGACCGAAATGCCTCTTGCAATTGCAGTACAGTTATAAGAAGTGCCAGACAAAGGTTCCCAGACTCTATTCAGTTCAGTGTTTTTTGAAGAGAGAGTGAGTAATCTCGGCTCACACTCACCTGAACTAGAGTAACGAAATCATGGAGAGGATGAGCAACAGGGATAGTAACATAGAGATATGAGAGGAAAAAGAGCTACACCGTCAAGTAATCAAAGCAAACGGTGTGACGGATCTGAGAGACTGTTATGTGTCGTAATACCAATCACATGCAAGGTTAGAGTGGAAGGAAGTATCTGTGTTTTACTGGAGAAACAAGTTTCTTGTCTTGTCTCTTTGTGTAACTATACGTTGTATAAATAATAAGTATCTGATGTGATGTGAGACGTTTTAATAATAGATCCGAGAAAGAAAGTAGATATTCTTAGTAGGTTTAGTATAGCGTGAGAGAAGAGAAATGCTTATTCTTGCAGATGTACCCAACTAACATAACGGGAAGAATTTTATCATATAAATGACGACACGGAGAAAGTGCAATCTCTATGTAACCTTTCACGACGAGACTCGTTTTATTGTTAATATGTAACCTTGCTATCAGTAACTCTTGTTACTTGCACTTAAACTCAGTATACCTGCCAGTCTCCCTTTTATTTTTTCTGCTAGCCCATAGATTTACCATTTTCCTTTTTTCGATCGTATTAGTGCCGTACATTAGACTTAACTTGTATCATCTGGATATGTAGTTAGTTAGTATTAGTATAATGTAACGGAGGATGCACTAATACTAATGTAAGTAAGAGTTTTCCGTTTTGTTCTGCTCACAACTCTGCTCTGCTTGCTTTCCTTTACTAATTCCTCTGGCGTGTTTCTGGAAAAGAATTTGAGGATGATGGTGTTTGCTTTACTTGTACATTTACGATCAGGTTACCAGTTTAACCTTCCGTGGTATCTTTCCCTTTGCTCTGCTTGGTCATTATGTGAAGTTTGGCTCCAAATGGATTTACAAACAAAGTAGAGCTGAATCGGTATAGATTCTGACAAGTGAGCACAACAGAAAGGCAACCAGGAGCAAAATGCTAGATAAGATAAGGGAATCCTCGCGAAAGAATATCAGCACCACTAGTTTATAGTAGGAGAGGGAGCGTAATCGTGTATACTTCTTGGCACAATAGATTTTTGTCCCAAAAACTAGTAACGAAGCAAGTATGTAAGAGTAACGTAATATTTATTTATACTGTCATATATACATGGTGAGGTACTTGTTACAGTTCTGTTGTATCTGTACATACATATTGTTTAGTGTTGAGTGTGGCTGTGTGTATATGAAGAAACATAAAATCCGTATTGATTTCTCGCCTGTCCATGCTCATGGTTATTGCGTGGAAAAAGTATTATTAAGGAGTTCCGACTATGTTTTATCGAGTCTTGTCAAGGAATCCTTATTGTTATGTAGTTTTAGTGTCTTCTCGCTTACGTAATATAAGGAGTGAGTTGTAATAGTTATAGGGACGGATGTATTTTGGTTTAGGGAGCATAAAACGCGTAAGGGTATCACTATGTCTTCACAGCTTTGACTTTTAGTCTGTGCAAGTGTGGGTGAATGTCTATTGTGTATCCCAAGTATCAGAAAGTAATGCACACACTACAGAGACATAGACAGAGAGATAGAATGTCTTTGCTGTACTCTTCTAGTGTGGCATGGCATGGCATCATCTCTGAATATTGTCTCGTTTGGATTGTGTGTAGTGAGAATCTTTTCGAGTTCGTATTCATGGGATATGCTATTCTCATTGTTTGGATGTTAGTATTGTGTTTTATTGTGTACAGACTGCAAACCTAGGAGTTAGAGGGTTGCTCTCTCACTTGGCCTACCTATCTACCCACAATGCACTGTTTATCGTATTTATATAATGGCACATGGCACATACTAACACATCAGTCTAAATACGAACTTGTTTATAGTTACATTTTGTGTAGTGACATTTGATAGTTTTCCAGACGTCCTCCTCTCCTCCTCGTCACTGTTTAAATACAACAGTGTCATGCTAGTTGATTCTTTTACTAACTTTACTATCCCATCTTCTTCTCCTACGTTTTAACTTTTCTTCCTTCCATTTCTCTCAACTTTAGGATAAATCCCAAGTATATGCCCTATTCTGTATTCCTTTCATGTTTCTTTAACACTTGCTCCCTTTCCTTTGAGCAGTTTTATTTTCTCAAGTTAGTTAACGTATACAAAGTTACACCCAACACATATTACGTAGTTTCACTATTTATATCCCTATCCCCAATACTTCGTGGTGATGTCAAACATTCAATATAAAAATAGAAATGTCAATTAAGACCCCTATAGTACCAACTCTAACTGTGCCACTTTTATAATGGCATAGACGTAGGTATTGCAATAATAAATATATTTTCCTTTAATGCTCACTTTTCACTCGGCTAATATCGCCTTTCCCAGCTTTTTCTCTACACGCGTAAATCATAATCAATTTAGCTTGAGTTGATAAATTTTCTCGTACTCTTTGTCCTGTATTAATTGAAAGGGACAAAAATAAATTGAGTGTGGTCGGTTGACGTGTTTTCCAGTTACAGAAACTTCGCAATCCCAGACACGATCCTCCGGTTTTTTCCTACAACTTTATATTCACTTATTTGGGGGAAATACTTACGTCGCGTGGGAGAAAGTGCAACCTATTTCGTTTCATCGTTTCCAGGAAAATCCTTTCATAAAAGTAACTGCCCCGTAACATTTTGGCAGATGGTTATATTTACAGGAAATCTGACGTTATATATGTCTATTTGGGTAACAGTAATTAAGTAATTATTGACAATTCTCTCACTTTCCAACAATCATTTTTCGAATTTTCTGTGTTAATTATAATTAAAAACCCTTTAGAAAATAAAGACTCTTTTTGTCTATGAATCAATCATCACTTTTTTGGAATTTGGCAAAGTTTTGGAAAGTTGCAGTATTAAATTAAACAGCACTAGCACGTTTGAATTATATTATTTTACAATTTCCAAACGAAATTGAATTTATTAACAGCCGATATGAATTTCTAAGAGAATTGTAAATAATACAATAACAAGTTTGTAGATCGTTCATTCAGTACATCCGTGTAATAAGGATTTGGCGATGACCCCGATTACGTGGCCTGAGCCCTGGACACTTTCTTTCATTAAGAAAGAATGGTGTTCACCTCTTATAACAGAACAGGTCGTTCTTTCTCTCAAGAACCGTTTAACAGTATGAAGTCATCAAACACTGCATTTGAATTTGCAATCATGTTTTCCCTTATAGGGAAGGTTACCATGATATGCTATTTTCACCTCAATAATATGACGTAGATCCTATATTTGCATTTTGGATATCGTAAACGTAGAAATGAGTGAGTGTCCACTTCTGGGAGCAAAATTAGGTGGGCGGGCATCTGTTTGCATTCCATTTCTACTAGAGTAATAAGACCATTAAAATTAATCAAGTGACTGCATCTCTTTTACTCGCAATTGAAAACCACTGACGAAGGAATCCCAACTGAAACTACAAATTTCAAAGGCCACGGTTTCAATAGACTGAATAATAATACAAAAGTTGTTAAGCCTGCATTTATTTGGTTTTGTATCGTATGCATAATATCGTCTGATTATATCTAAAAATTATCTATTATTCTCTTTACTATTCCCATTCAGATTACTTGATTAATAGTTTGGGTAGTGATTCAAATTTGGACTCTGTAGGTGTTTTCTTAATTCCACGAAACAAATTTCTGTTTTATTTAAACTCTTTTTATTTACTAGGGTTTTTCAGACAATCGGGCACAAAAAAGAATTTAAATACCATCTTTAAATATTATAATTTCAAATGTAAATTTTTAAATGCTATATACAGGTAGCTGTGGTCCAAATGCCATAAGAATCAAATTGTAAAACAGTAACGTAACTAGCATCATGTAAATTAACATCGTGGATGTTACATCGCATATTGCATATGGATCATTCTGGACCTTAAGTCGTAGTTTACGCCTTCATGAATAGTGTGTACCTAAGTAAAATTACTGATGCAGATTCGGTGTACAAATATACAAACGAAACTGGTAAACCTCTTTATTGTGGTAACATGCTTACTTTAAGAATCCTTTAACAGCACGACTTGTTTCCAGTATACATTAGTAACTTGCTTTCTTTGTGTGTTCCATCTTAAATGAAATGCTGCTGGGCATAATGTGTGGCCGGGTGTTTGTGTTTGTAGGTTCTGTTAAATGGTTTGAAGTATACCTACTTAATTATGAGAACACGTTCTGAAGCCATTACGCTTCAAATGACAATTAGGTTTACTACCGCTAATTTAATTATGACGTAAGAAAACAAGAAAACGTCGAATAAAATGGAAATGCACGAATATCAACACAAAACCTTGACAAAATCCACTACTCCGAAGCACGTAAATGCAAATGAAATGTGTAATTGGTTGTTATTCTTTCTTAGTAATCCGAATGACAATATACTTTGCTCCACTTACAAATGAAATTACTGATTTTTTTTGGAAAGTACACCGATCTGTATTAGAAAAAGATTATGCAGAAATATAATCCATGTTGTACGCTTTTTTTATCAGCTTTCGAGATGAGTCGATGAAAAAGCAATTTCCTAAGATCTTGAAACTACTTTCAAAGATTTTTTATACTGACGCATTGACAGTCAGGATAAAGATGCATATGTATTTAGCGTTTCTTTTTTACTGGTATTCACTTTATTATGTAGAGACTTGTTATACCAGTACGCAGGAGATGTTTGTGTTTTGTAAAAGTCGGAATTTCGAAAATTAAGGATTACCTTTGTTTAATTAAAAACCTTCACTGAAACGTCACTGTCGATGACATAGATTTTTTATTATGATAAATCGTTGTATGAGCACAAAGAACGAAGAGAGATGAAATACCTTTTCATGTTTTGCAGTGACAGCTCCCGTAAAAGATTCTACCTTGGTAGTGGATATCATACGTAATATAATCCTTTGCAGAAGAAACTAAAATCTTTGTAAATCCTAGACAGAACAATATTTGATCAATTCCTTTGTGCATCCATAGCTATAAGTCTCAAAGCGTTGATGTATTGTTTCGATAAATCTGTCAGGTAGCTGATGAGGTATTATTTTATCTATAGTAGTAGTATTACAACAGCCAGGCTAACAAGAACTAGTCTACAATACGTTTGGGGGGAAAGGAAAAACTGTTGTTTCTTATCCTTCAATGTCTGAAATGATTTAGTTAACAAAAGTGAAGAGTGAAGTGACAGACTTTTACCAAGTAAACAAAAATCTTGAAACCATGTTGAAGATTTCAAATTTTATTTTATTTACTTGCATTGCAATTGGGTAATACCTAGGTATGTTATCGTCGTGTTAGAATAAATGCACAGTGTAAATAATAATATGACCTTGTTCTTTTATTACAATAGTGTGCCAAAGTAAACATCTCCCTGTAACTACTTTGTGCGGACTTTCGGTTGCACTCAAACCCTCATCCATCAAAAGGAATGCAAAATGGGAACACTTTTGTTAGACAACTTCATGAAACTTTGAATTCGTATCCGAGCAGTAAATCATGTAAACATAAGATATAAGCTGTCACAATATCAAAACTTCTAAGGTACATTGTAAATAAGTCAGGGTAAGAAGAAATATTGGGCTCGCAATACTTTCTAAACTGTAACTGTAACGTAGGCATGTATTGCGTAAAATGAAAGTAGAAAATATACGTGTGTGTATTATGCATTGTAAGATTGCAATTTACGTAGCTTTCAAGGTCTAAACTTTGTTTGACTCATTGTCAACTATTAATATTTACCCGTATCCCTACTTGCTATTAAAGTTGGGAAGGAGATGCGGTTCAAAAAGAGGTTCCGCACTAAACTTTTGAGAGGGAAATTTATTAATACATTGTCTTCTCATTGACGACGTGATTAGTTTTTCTCTCTCTTCAAACGTTAATGAATCGGTCTACGGGTCACTGTAGAACAAATCCAGTATTCCTAACGTGTTCAGAAGAATCCCACCTACAATATTGTTAGCGTACATATTCGATATTTTTGGTTTTTGTAGTGTTTTTAGATCGAAAACGAAACCTACTCCACAAATGGGGAAATTGGGGGTAATTTTTTTCGTTTTCGATCTAAAAACACTACAAAAACTAAAAATATCGAATATGTATGCTAACAATATTGTAGGTGGGATTCTTCTGAACACGTTAGGAATACTGGATTTGTTCTACAGTGACCCGTAGACCGATTCATTAACGCATAACGGTTTTAGTAATCCGTATTACTTGATTATCAGCAAAACAAAAGTTAACCAACTACAGGTATTAAGGCATCCGAAGTAATACAATTAGCCATACTGTATATGACTGTCTCATTGTAAACATATTAAAAAATAAAACTTTTCGGCTGTCTTCACTCAGATCTTCGGTACAATATAAAGCGAAATGGAGTTACAAAATTGTTAGTTTGATAAATAAATTCGTTTTTCTAAATACTGCTAAGCAGGTCAGTGGCCTATTTCAAAATATTTTCATTAAAACACATTATTCATATACTCATCGGAAAAATTGTTCTACATAACACGGTTAATTTACATTCATTTATTTTTAGGAAAACTGGAGTACAAGTTCCGTTTATCTCTTTACTTTTTAAATGTTAAAAGGACTTTTTCGTTAACCTTGGCTTATAAAACTTGGACAAGGACCTACAGAGTAGAACAAATAGAATCTTGCAGCCCCTTTAGCAAATTCAGAAAGATGTTGAATAACTAAAGAATAACAACCATGCGAATTAGAAAAGTTAGTGCATATTAAAAGACGACTGGCAATTAAATACGTTACTGAGGAAGATGAATGTTTTATGCTAATTGAATATTCTACGAGAGGAAGTATTGTGTGGGCGGTATTGTCTGTAATTACATAATCATAAGAGTTTAACGGTTCAGCAATTCTCTTAATAAGGGGATTATGTTACTTTAGCTGATATGCACACGTATCATGAGATCTTCCAAGTGTAATAAAGTCGGACGAAGGTAACTTCTCTGTGGTTTTATTTAAACCAAATAGATTATAGCCCCTAAGGATAAGACTTTTGTGGATTAATACTGTATGTGTAGATTTGGAAAGTTATATAGTCTTGCAGCCCAGCATTTATAACATGTATTAATATTAACACAGCAGATGCATTTACAAATTGTAAATAATCGCTTACGAAGATTGGTAATGGTATACTTATTCGGCAAATCAAACGGAAAGATTATAGTTCAATAAGAAAAATTGTGTCAACATTTGTATTTGTAATGTTATGCGGGTAGAAGAATTTGATAAAGTGTTGGGAAAGTTGGGTGTGATAATATTGCAACGGTAAATGTATTCGATTGAGTGAACTGTATATTATAGATGAAGCCTTAATGTGATTTTCTTACGTGTTAGCAACGAGAGAGTAGTGTTGAAAAGGTAAGTACACTAACAGTACCCGCTCAGAAGGATAGTAATTTGAATAGGGGCTACCAGTAACCCAGATCCATGTGAAAGGCATTTCTTTACTGCACTGTGCATTATGGTGATGATAAATTGGAGTAATTCTCGGATTGAGTACGTACTATTAAATTGTGCACATTGTCCCACAGCAGTATGTTTTGGTTTTAGTACCAGTGTAATAAGTAAGTAAATAAGTGTGTAATGACACAATAGTATTGCAATGTCGTCGTAAGTCCTTAAGGATATTTATTTACTAGAGATGATGCAGTAGGAGTTGTTATATTTGCAGTGAGTAAGTTATAAATACAGGCCAGGCTTTCACTACTACATTGTTAGTATTAATAGTAAGATATTTTACACAGATGAACAGTTTCGCTTTGTGTGCAGCGCCAGTGTCGTAAAATGTTCTCATAAAATGATCTCATGGTATTTAAGTACTTGCAAAGTTTTTAATGCTGCTGCCTGTGTAATGTGTTAATGTATATCTACATACGCCGGGAGCTATAATAATATAAATACACAATGTGTATAAGACAGTGTTCTGTTAGTATTTACTTTTTTAGTGTGTACATTTGTGCATAACGAAACGAAACCACAACCATAAGTAAATGTTGGCGTTAGCAGTAGGGCAATCCAATATTAAGTAGCAAGGTAGTTATTTAGCACTAACGGCAAACGATAAGTGTTTGTTGTGTGAAATGATGCAGGTTGCTACACATTACTACTGGATGTAATTGTACTAATGGCACTTATGCCCATATACTCTAGTACTTTGTATGTAAACGGTTTCGGCTAGCTATACAAAAATTACTACCGCTGTTAAATAAGAATAACACTAAGCAAGTTAATAATTTTAGTGTTAGGTTCAGACTAGAGATAAAGAGAAAGCTTGTATTTTCCGTGTTTAATGTCTATGCATACTTTCTACTTCAATTTACACGCTGTAGACGGTTTCCACTTGCAACACTGTATTCTATTCGGTGCTTTCGTAGACCTACATAATTGAAAATTGGTTTAGTGTACCATACCTTTGCCGTGCCGAAAGCAAATTCTGTTTGAACCTCTAACATAATACTTCATGGAGAAAATCAAAGGCGGAAAAGGTTCTACTTCCATAACCAACAAAGTAGTAAATCTTACGCACTTAAGCACATAATACGTTAATAACTAGTAAATTTATAGTCAATAAGTGCAAGTCACTCTTCTGCATTAATGTTCCTAATCCATAGATAGCTATTAAATTACAAGGCAAACAAGTGGTTGGGTTTAGGTACTGTGGGTCACGATTGTCCTCCTTTAGTTATATAAGAACCTTTCTTGCAACCTTAAATATAAGTGTCTACCAAACTGCAAATGTACATAACACTTAAATTCAGGTTAGAATATTTAATCTTCTATAAGGAATATTCTCGTCTGCTTACAAAGCTGAACTCACTGTCTACTATTTTCACTTTGTGCATATTTTTGTGGTCTATGGTTTCTACTGCAACAAACGATCTCAAAGCACATTCGCATAGCAGGAATACTATTCAAGATTAATAATTCGTAATCTAGATGTGTAGATTTACCCATTATAGTAGAGAAGCTATAATTACAGAATACTATAATGTATCTTTTTAGGGTAGAATAGAAATGCTTCCTAAAATGGTGATCAATGTTTGTAATTGTGAACAAACAATAATGTTTACAAAAGGTGTACACAACTTGTAATTGCTACGGTAGATAAAGACAAAAGTGTTGTGTGTTTTAATAATAGTAAAACTAAGATGGATACTTGTTAATAAGGCACACCTGTATATATAGCATTTACTGTGTGCTAGTCATTTAGATTGATGCAACGTACAGTTTTTCATGTGTGCTACTATTACTGATTGTAAATATAAAATGTGATGTACTAACATAAGCGTTCTGCACCTTATTACACGTAAGGGGAGAAATGAGACAAAGTGAAAGTTAGTGAAAGGAAAGCTCCCCAAAAGGAAAGTAAGTACTTTCACTTTCTATATAATTAGATTATTAGAAATACATACATGACAAAATAAGTACTTACCAATGATGTTAGTTAAATAGGAACTCGAAGTAATTTACGTATACTATAGTAATAGGATGTCTGTGTACTAGTGTAACGTACATGTTAATTAAACTAGGTAAAATATGTAGTAGTAAATATACTATGTGAAATGAAAAATACAGATATACAACTAATATTGTGATGCATGTAAATGTGAAACCAATGAATCTTGGTGTGCAGTAGTTAGAAAGAAAATGGCTAACTAAAAAACTACATATATCTTTCTTAATATCATTATATTTCACTATTTCTGAATATATTCTATCAAATTAGTACACTATTTAGATGTCAAAAACTCTCTCTACCATTTGTACCTAAATGCTTTATTCTATAACACTATAATGCCACATTACGCGACCAAAACCTCTCAACTCATCTTTCCAATATCATACGAAACTATCACTATCTGTTCTCAACTACAAATAGTCCATTAGATTCTATATTATAACTTACCTTTCCTTAACCTTCTTCATTTACATCTATTGTTATAAAACGCATAGATTTTGTTTGTCTTGATAAATTATTGTACCTTACTCTACACTAGCTTTATGAATTTTTGAGTAAATGTAATCGAAATAGCGAATACAAGATTCCATAAATACACGTGTAGCTTGACTATAATTCGTCCTGCCTGTGGCAAAGGACAAAATTGTTAAGCATGAAGTAGAATAATGTAATATATGTACCTAATTAACTTAAGAACAGTAGTTTAGTGTGTTCTCGTTGAATATATTGTGACATCGACGTAAAGACGAGTAGTTTGTGTCAATTGTGTCCAATTACTTAGTGAAGTAAATGAAATCGGAAGGTCTGGCCTTCCGTCGTCTGGAATATTATTAGTTGTTCGTGGTAGGTACATGACCTAGATAAGGTATTACAGAATAGCTAAATGTAAACGGTACAATGTATATGCTTGTTTGTGCTGGTTATACATATTATATAACATAAGAAGTATTAGAGTGGAATGTCTGTAGAGAATCTACTTTCTACTTGGACATAGTTTGATTAAACGGAGGGATTTTCGTGTAATTGATTAGCATACGTAATTAAGTTGCCTAAATTGCTTTACTTAAGTTAATATTTACATTTTACATATTTATTCACGTGTGATGTTACATTAGCCGTGTACTGATTGATGAAAATAAAGATATCAATGTTGAGGAATGGATAATTTATGATTTAACAGTCATTTTATTCAGTAAATACGAGTATTGCTTATTGTTAGGCGAAAAGGCAATTTAAGTCAATAGTATTGCATTGATTTATTGAACAGAGGCACAGGTAAAACTACAACATACAACGACAACCTAAAATCAAGCATGTACAATATAATGCACGCTCGACCGTTTATTCGTTTGCTGTATGGAATTACAAGGGTGGATTGGAGGTACGGTTTATAATACTGATAATTAATTAATAGTAAGTATTCCTATGAAAATGAATGACACAATACGTCCATAAACATAAATAGTACGCAAAGCATTGCTACTGAAATCAAAATGAAATTTTACGAGTATGAACAATACACTCACTATTTACATATTCAAACTACTTACAATACTATGTCTTATACTAACAATATCAATATCAACAGAATTCCTGCCTATAGCATGGATATGCTACTTTTTCAATTATAAAGAAAATTCATTGCTGCGTTACAAAAAAGTAAAGAAAAATTAATCTACGTAAATAACAAACCCATAAAATTTACACTAAATTAATCATATTTACCCTGAAATCATAATTCGTGTAATAAAACAAGTACCTACATATCAGTCCATACATAAATATAAAAGTATTTCCAGCATAATTTCATTATAAAATAATTTACATTCTAGTTAATTTACAAATCTCATAATGACATACTACTAGAAATTAGAGTGGTAATAATAATGGGCAGTAATAGTAATCTTTCACAAATGTCCAATTACCTATTGAAAACATCTAGATGCTCTAAATGACAATAAACAAGTTTGGAAGCAATGATTCCTTATTAATAGTAAATGCATCAGTTAATATTACGGTACAACAAAATCATTAGTTTCTAACATACTTATTGCAATATTTATATCGTTACACATTATAAAGACAAGACAACAATTAATTGTGTCAATATTATTGCAGTGGCGGGCTTTACTATGCATTACTAATAATGAGATTTACGAGATTTACACAATATATCTACACCGCCTATGCCTCCAAATAATACCTAAGCAAAGCTTTTAAATAATGCTTGAGGTGCGCCTAGTTTCACTTTACACTGGCAAAACACTATTTACAGAATCTACCGGATGTAAATATTTACTGGGTAAAATAAATGAAAGCCGACCACTGTCTGGGAGAAAGCAAAGACACAATTTTTGCACATAATGGCCAAAGTTCTTAGCTCAATTCACATATCTGCAATTTTTAACACAATTAAAGGTTTGCTCTTACTCGTGGGGTAAGATAACACACATAACGATAAATATTTTACAACAATCATATCACAAATGTCTAAATTCGCATTTAGTAACTTACGTATCTAAGGTAGGTATTGTAATTTGTCTTTTAGTTACTTATTTATGTCTGTTTTAGTATCGACATAATTTTAAAGATAAATTACAGAATAGCTGTGATTTAGGCCGTTTACAGATGGAAAGGTGAAAGCACTTCAAGAAATACTATCTATCAGTATCATACATTAATTTTAGTTCGATTCTGATTGAAATTGAGAATTCTTGTTAAGCCTTTGGGTTTTCTTTGTCTACACTTAAATCAAAATTAGAAGTTAATCAATTTCTACTTACATAAAGAATGTTGGGTGTATGTAAGTAATTTAAGTATGGGACTTAGAGAAAAATTCATTTTGAATATTTTACTCTTACAAAGAGACTGTTCCACAAACAAGATACCGAGGTAGATTAAGAAGACTTTCACGAAGAAAGTTGGAAATAAGTCCTTAGAGAGATACATCTGAATAGGAAGAAAAGGGAGATCTTCTTTTCAACTTTGACTTAACTTGGCCTACTTCCGAAATAAAAATCTAAGGTGCGATTCAACTTCATACATTCCTTTCGAACCATTTTCTATTTCACTTGCATACATTCAGTAGCATAACCAAACCATATATGTGTATTGGCATATATGTATTAGTATCTCCATAATTCAGCCTATTCGTAGTATGTATCATACAAAAGTATGTACAACACACAAAGCGACATTTCTCCTTCTCAGTTGTCGCCTCCCGCAAAGCAATCTTCCCTCTTGCATAATAATATATTTGAAAACATGTACCTATGGTCATACAAGGGGACTTGCTATATACAAAGTACTTTTTCTGTATGTGCAGCAGGTAGATAATATAAAATAATATTTCATATAGGGATTCTCATTCTTCCCAAATAACAAGAGCAAAGTATGTAACAACAGGTTTCTTTACTTTTATCAATTTTCAAGTCCTCCACGCTTCTTTGCCGGCTAGCATTCTAAACATTCCACCCACGTTGCTAATATTCAAGGCAATATTTCTTATTAAGAAGCCTGTACATATGCAGATTACACTAAACCACAAAGAAACTCATACACATTATTATTGAGTTGTTTGATTACAAACCAATGCTACTTTCCCACTACCTCTTACATTTATGTACAAGGTATGAATACCTACTCAAACCACTGCTTTGAAAACTTTTCAAACAAACTGTCACTACTTTTTTCTTTTCAAATTTTTAATCTCCCCTTCCCATGCTCAACTCTCATAAGAAACTAAAAACAAACTACATTACTTTAGTTGGTGGAGTGGAGTATAATGTACTATACACGTAGGTGCACTACAGATATATAATAGGGACATTGCGAAGCGTCTCACGAATACGAATACATTTACGAATACGAATGCACGTGATGATTGCGTCATAAGTATTCGTATTCGTTGAAATGAGTTTGCGAATGGAAAAAACTTTTCAGAATAAATAAGCTGCGAAAATATGCGCGAAATTTAAATTCTTGAAATATTTTATATATAAATGTATTCAATGTAAATGTAATTGCTAATTGGATTTCTGCTATTTAGGACTAAAGAAATCCAACTTTTTTATCAATTAAAGGTATCACTGTTTGAAATTTAATTTTGAAGGCTATTCTGATGAATTTAGCAAAGAACACTTGGCTTTTATGGATGAATTACTTCATTTAGCTAACTTTTAAATGTACTTTTCTGAAAATATGTTTGTTAAAACTGAAAAAAGTACACTTGTAAGTGGTCTGAAAGTATTTTGTATCCTTAAAACATTATCAAATTCCACTATTAGTTTTTCATAGTCATATCCTAGCAGTTAAGAAAGTGTATTGCTGATTCGAAGATTAAACTTTTGATTTTGGACTGATATTTGAGTTTTTTAAATGAAAATTTGTATTGCAATAAGCACTTTCGATGTAAATGACGCTATAATCAATACAAAAGTTAATAAAATTGATGTTTTAATTAAAAAACTGGATTCGTAAATCTATTCGTAAACACACGAATGATTTACGTGTAGAATGGCTTTTTCACGTATTTGATTCGTTCGGCGTGTTTAAAATTAACGCGAACGAATAGGAGAAAGTTTTGGAGGCGGAGCTAAACAGCTCGACGCAACAATTTTCTCCCTTCGCGTATTCGTATTCGTATTCGTGTGACACTTCGCAATCTCCCTAATATCTACCGACTATACTTTCAAAAAGCTCTATGTATGTCTGTTACCTAACATTCTTCAATTCAGTCAATCTATTAAATACCTAGGATCGCTTTTAGTTTCTATTCTCTGTTCACATTCACAACTTTCTCATCATCGCATCTCAGTACATTGAAAATTGAAAATCAAATGAGACCCTCTAATAAATTAAATACAGAATCTGGAAATTAATAGCGATTTTTAAGTACAGATCTAATGCACAGAACAGATTGGCTGAAATTCATTTATTACGGTAACATACCTATTTCAAGAAACTTAAGGTACAAAAACTTCTTAATATTACTATACCTAGAAGGAGGATCGTCAATTGTCTTAAAGTTACGCTGCTCTTCAGCAGTCAGTCGGAAGGAACATAAAAGTACTGCGATCGTCAACGGACGTCAGCATCAATTTTTCAGCGAAGCACTCTTCTTTACTAAAGCCTCCAGAAACTTGAAAGCAATCTTGGAGTCTTCAAATCATGTAGCAACATCCTTAATGTGGTTAAGGGAATGAAAAAACCAATCCAGCTTTGTAATCCAGCCGCCGCCGTACGCTTCACAAAATCTATATAGATTAAACATTTCATATAAGTTATAGTTACATATATATCAATACTAAACATACTTATATGTCCCAGAATCTGAAACTCTTCATACAGCACTACATATCGACCAAATTAACTATTCATCTGAATTCGCTAGTACTGTTTACCTCCACCATACCATATAGTACTATTTTTAGTATCGTGTGCATTTAATTCGCTGAACACACTCCACTTCATTTTATCAACAACACAAAGCATATGGCAAGCGAACAAGTTTATGTCATACATTCAATACATTTGCACAAGTCCACATAATCCATTAATCTATAGAGTATAATGCATACAATGTAGATATCCACAAAGAACAAATCTGTTTCCCCGTCAAACACCTGTGGAGTGGGTTATATTTCCCCACATGAATAGAGAAAATCTTGGAAGGACAGAACACTACTACTACTACCTTTCCTATACAAAAGGAAAAAGCAGCATGTGTGTACCAACAAAATCCAACGTACTCTTCAAGGTAAAAATCGAATGAATTCTACATGTGCAGTTTCATTGATGTTGGAGACCATGAAAATCAAACTGTAAACTAATACTGTACTAGTTAACAGGAAAGGATCACCAAGCGAAAAATTTGGCTAACAGAAAGGGACATTCGTTTGTACAATGAAATTTATATTTTCTTTTACCACAACTTAGCTTTACATCCTCAACATTTAAATTCGTCGCTTACCAATCTGCAAATTACATTCCAAAATTATAGTCTGATGACGACAACAGCATCCTATATGAGCTTTGATCTTCCGCTCTAAATGAATCGAACAAAGAATCCTTCAAGATCATAAGCCTTGGTGCTATTCATTTCTGTAGATTACCAGATATTATAGTCAGGTAAACTAATTTTCAATATCCACTGCTGACATCATATTTAATCTTCATACGATAAACAACATTCATTTCGTAATAATTTTGTGCAATCTAATTTGTGCGATCATTTAAGCACAAGTTTCCTTTTCGAAAACAAAATCAAACTGCGAATAATCGAAAACTGTCTACAGTAAAGTTGGCCAAGGAATTCAACAGGAAATTCCACTGAATGAATGAAGGGTGATATTACAACTGAAATTTTAAAGTCTAGAATAACTTGGTCTTAGATGAAGAAATAGCAATAATAGAGAAAGCGATATAACTAATATAATCCAAGGATAACCTTGTGATATTTTTATCTTTTACGTCTTACGTTGTTGCACTTAATTATTTTGAAAAATACTGCATTTGTTATAGGAAAACAAAAGGGTACGTCCAATATAGCTTTCTCTTTGACTAAAGTGGAAAACAGGAAAAGAGAAAATATTTGCCAATTGCAAACTTACGTTTACAGAGCGAAATAATAATAGAACTCTTCTGGTTCACTCAATCAAGGAAAACAAATTATATTAATGTTTACTATTGTACTGAGGATGACAACGATAACGATGCAGAGGTACAGAGATAAGGACAAGGAGAGAAATCAGTCATGAGCTATTATTGACGTAATGTGAGGTAAGCGACTGACTAAGTAAGTCTCTTCACCCTATAATTTTTGTAGTAATCATTTGATAGACGTGTTAAGTATTTGTGTCTGCGTAGTGTATGCTTTTAGGTTTTGTTAGCTGTACTGCAATAGAAGATGGAAAGAGACCATAATGTTTTGAGTAAAGGAGATATTCATTCATTTGCTATTCGTTTGAACATTGAACACTGTTCGTAAAGCTGCAATGTGTATAGAATAGAAGTGGAGTAAGTGCAACTATCCGTATTAGCTCGTGGGCGTTTGTCTACAACAGCGAAGTTTTTGACGCAATTTCCTCTCCATTATCTTTATCACGGACGCCCAGCCTAAGAGAAAAGAGTTGGAGTTGGTCCCGACTCCGTTTTTACACAGCACATGAATTGGTAATGGGTGCCTATTAGTTAGATACTAGATACCTACATTATACAAAGGTTTAGTTCAAAGGTTGTAGTTACAGGAAGATATGTTCCCAATGTGCTGAGGATTTTTTCAATTTTCGATTCCTAACTTTATTCGGTTGGATTATTCTATTCCAATATTTTCTGATATTGCATGATCCAATATACGTAGTCTCACGGAATATAAAAACAATAATAAACTCTGCTCATAAATCTGCCTTCAGGTTAAATCACATCAACTAAAATAGCAAGCTTACTTATTGTTACATGCAATGTGGGAAATGTACCTACTTTTATTTATGTCAGGCAGAATGCATATCAAAATGGATTGCGGGACGGTTACATTACATAGTCTTCTCAGTTCTGACGAAAGTGAACTTACAGTGCACAGTAAGGAAGTCCCTTTTATCCATATCTATGGTCTTATATAATCCCTTATATACTAAACTTGACGTATACCTTGTCCTACACCAATATTACTATATATCTGTATAGTCATAACCGATGTACATCACGGTATAACTGTAGGTCATTTTGCTTTATATACATATTATAGGTACGATGACAGGTGCACGTAAAAGTAAAGCTTGTTTGCCCGTAAAGTTTATACTTAATGTCAACGTCCAAAGTACAATACAAATACAAAGTAAGTGAGCTAGCCTAGAAAGTCAACCGAAGAACAAGAACAAGAATACCCAAAGAAGGATCAGGACGGATGTGCCATGCCAACTTAATACTAAAACGCGTCTTCTTATACCAGTACAAAATTAAATTTCATTGTATTGTACAATACAAACTCTAGTGAAACTCAATGCAACTCTCAGTCCCGACTTTTCTCAAAGAGAAAGCAAGAGATTTCGTGGGCGGTGGCAATGACAAAAGCAATCCTGTTCACAAGTCCTGAAAATGTATGAAATATTAATTTTACAAGATCCTGACATATTGCAACGTAAGATGAATGTACTTTCTAAAACATAAATCCCTGACAGAAACAACTCAAATCCGGCACGAAATTTTAGTATTTCCTCCAAACAGTAACACACGGGTAAGCTTCAACAATATTACAATAAGTTCCTCTCTTTTCTTATGAATGAGACTTATATTGCAAACAGATATGCATAATACAATGCAGATCCTAAAGAAGACATTATAAATAAATTAAGTCCCTACCTACTTCAGGAAGAAGCGAATATGTTGTGATATAAATACTTCCTAGACATCGTACCTATGTATTTTCTCAAAATACTTTTCCTAATCAGTTCTCACATTTTTGCAAAGCATGAATGAATATAATTACTACGCAAGTACAAAGCAAAATAGTTTTAGCTACGTAAGCCATTAATACTAAAAATGGAAAACTGAAATTTACCTTGTCTGAAAATAGTTGAGAGCTTCTGTTTCGTTTAGATCCACTGCTAAAGTCTTTCTTAGGTAGTCTACATCGGCGATGGATTGTAACTCTGAGATGCCACAAGGTAACATAAGTGTGAAAAGAGATATGAGCAAATTCGCATGCTTCCTTAAAATGATGTAAGCTGAACCGCAGAGACGTTGAAACTTCAGAAACTCGGGACTTTTCCTTGGATTTTCAGAACCCTTCGTTATGACGTAAAGAAAGTCTTCTGTAAGCACGAATGGAACACGCTCCCGATTGATGCCAAATTTCTTTTTGAAGTGACCAAGGAAGTGACCAAAGTCAATATGGAATATATGACCGTCTTCAGATACCATTATATTATCCGGATTTCTATCTCCAATGCCTGGTGAATCAAACAAAAATAGGATTATGCAATGTGTGCAGACTACAGATTGCTTCCAAAATGTACTACACGAAGAAAGTTGAAAAATTATAATTTTGCTTACCCAGAATGAATGTTGCGACACAGTATCCTGCACACGAGCGCTTAAAAGTTTCAATTGCTTGGCTATACCGAGCTTCGTCTTTATTTTTCTCTTGAAGCCATTTGTGCAGCTGCCTTGAATTTACTTGTATGGCTGCTAAAGTTCCAGCTCGCCTTTGAATCGTATACACTGTTTGAGCTTTCTTCACCTGCATCAAAGGGATAAAATATCTTTACATCAAGTCAATATTATTATTCGTTTTATTCACACTCCTATAGTCAAAGTCAATGCATTTAACTTCAGAAAAGGTTGCAAACATACAATTTTCTTTTACATTTATAGACAACTAACTCCCAGGACTTACCACTTGAATCAATCCAACTTGTTTCCCAGTAGCCAATGTCTGGTAAGGCATCATTTTGAGATCCAATCCTTCCAGTCTCCAAAGCTCATCCATCATTCTTACCACCTATGAAATCAAAAATTTCGTATAAATTCAATAAAAATGGAAATTCTATTTCTCAAAAACAAGTCGATGGAATAATTCCTTTGCCTTTTGCCTCTGGTTAAAACTTATTTTTGCAAAATAATTCTTTTTTTACTACAAACTGTCTTATAATTCAATTTCATAGAAAACTCACTTGAAGGGTTAGCATATCCTGTCGGAGATCATCCCCATTCTTAAATATGGCCGCTGTTTCTCCAGCACCTTAGAAATAAATCAATATGCATCAATTAATGTTTGGCAATTTATACTCCTTGATTGTAGCAAATCCAAGTAATGGTACAACTTAACTCTGAGCAGTATATTACTGAAGCTAATGTAAATGTTAATCACGAATACAGAAAATTTTAATTGTTTCATCAATGAAGTAACTTACCAACTCTCTGGGCCAATGGATCATTATTTTGCCACACAAGCCAAAGAGGCCGCTTGGCAGAATCCATAATTCGACAAGCATCTACTTTTAAACTTCCCAATTCTACACAGGGACTAACAGGATTGCTTAAGTTCTCCAAAACTTCAATGAAATCGTCCTGCTTAATTTGCTGGCTCAGAAACCTTAGTTAAAGTAAACAAAATAATGTTATGCAAAGCTAACAAAATATGTAAGAATACATAACAAAACCGTGAGTCCGCTGTTGAAAACCTATAAGAATTTATTGTTTACTCCTTTGGCGCTTTCTGCGTTATAAATGCTTAAAGATTGTCCATAGCGGAGTTCTGATTTTGTTATGCATTCTCTTAAATATAGCAAACCATTACATAATTTCCTACTATATGTTAGATAACTACTGCATACACATTTTCTTAAATTAATTTCTAGTCTATTTTTAATTTTAAATTTTAATTAAGTGTTACCTCAGTCGATCCTTTGGAGTTTCATCTCGCTTTTCTTTCAATGTATCGGTTAACATTGTCAATTTCTCAAGAGCTTCCACTTGCTTATTTAAGTCTTTTAAATGGCCACATAGGCCTCGGCAATAAGCTTCTAGAATCAGTCCAAATCTCACATCCAACCACGATTTTCCAGAGATTTCAGAGCGTAAATGCCAAAAGAAAAAATGCCCGATTAAGCGATGTGTTAGAGCTCTTCTTAGTAGAAACATTGCCAAAGGGGATTGAATGTATGGCTCGTACTTCAACGATTGTACTAATTGCAAAAGTAAATCTAAAACTTCGGAATCCACTAAATTACTGTCCAGATTTCGAACTGCGAACTCTCTCACCTAAACAAATAATGTTTGCTAATTAAATTGCATTCTCCAATAGGAAAAGTTGTACAATTTTCAATGAAAAATAAAACTTACAAATATATCTGCTGATTTGCAGTCTAAAAGTGCCAATGCAGTTTCCATTTTTACAGGTCGCCACCTTCTCAGTAAATCGTAAAACTAAAATATACATACAAACCAAATCTTAATCGGTTGACTCATTAAATTAAAGGAGAACTTATTTAGAAATGTTCCAATATTAGCAAGGCATTTGGAATTATAGTTTCTAGGCTTACTGGGGTAACAGCAACCCTCGAAACAATAATTCCACATGCCTAATGCCTTTCAATTTTAGTATTACTATAGCAGTCTGTTCTCTCGAACTCCATTTTACGGAAGCAACAAGTCGAGGTAAAGATTCAGGATACTCTTGCGCACAGAACTCTCGGTTTTGCCACACAAGGACCTTGTCTTGCTCTGACACTTCACACAAGGGATCTCGATTTGTCAAATCTTCTAAATACTTTCTCTGCATTTACACATAAATAAATTCATTGAAATTGCAAAAAAAATTATGATGAAATAAGTGATAACATGTGAACTGAAGGTTGTGTCACTTACATCCTCTCGCGTACCATAACCAGGTATGTTTAAAGGATCTTCCATTTTGATTACACATGCTGCAAGATCCATTATTTCCTCTTCCTTAGGAAAAAATAATGGTACTGAATATTTATCGAACTCCAGTTCTAATGATGATCCTCCCTTATCTAAACTCGATCCTTCAAGTAAAAATAAATAACTTAAGTACAAGAACAAGTACAATGATTGATCTCTGAAAGTTTGGTAATAAAATGATTACCAGTGATTCCTAAAGGATTAAGAAGAGACATTGAATCTAACGAAAACGGTGCTGGCCAAAGGTCCAGTCTTGTTCTGCCAGATATCAGTCGTCCTCTAAAATCAAATAAATTGACATTTCCCCAGGCCAGCATATTGTATTCTTCCTATATTTACAAAAAAGTCAGTATTACACACCATCATATTCTCAAAATGACATTTTAAAATGTAAAGAATACGCAACAAAGTGATTTAATGAGACACAGAGTCCAATAACTGTCAACTCACTGCACATTTAAAAAAGTGATATTAATATGACTTACTTGTCTTCTCCTTTTTGACACACTGCAAACGGAGACACATAATCTAGCACTTCGTGGAATGTCCGACACTTGCAAATTAAAGCTAAGCGTTTCGTTCCATTTAGGGCTGGCTTGAGAAGAAACTTGAGTAGTTTCTAACAAGGAACACAGTTGCTCATCTCCATGATATAAACCAGCTTTGACGCATAACTATAAACATACAAATATAACATGTAGATTAGTTTTAAATTCAAAACACACAACTCTAATCCCGTAAAACAATACGTTACTTACGTTATCTGTGGCGTTAATAAATGTAGCCCATAAAACTTGGACTCGAAATGGGTTAAGTATTCTCCATAAATGCACATCCTTAGACGAGTTTGATTCAGACTCGCTTATCCGATAAGATCGACTAAAAATAAATAAATCATACATGTCATTATCATTATTGGCAGCCTTACATTATAAGTTCTATCTGTACCATCTTGAATAAAAGAAGATACGACAATTTGTACTACTTACCGGTAATAAGCCGGAATATGGAATGGATCTTGAGGTAACTTTGTATATAAGGCCTTCCTTTCAATACATTCAAGTTGAGGAATATCTTGCATACTGACAGAATCTCGAATATACTGTAACCAAAAGATTCAATTAATAAGGCATTTACAACAATAAATATATTTTCCATATCATATAACATGCAACATATAATTAGATTAGCTAGAGAAATATCTTTTCTCGGCAAATCTGATTTTTTCCAAGATTACAATATCATTGACATTATCCCATTATTAGAAAATTAAATCATTGTTCAAAGACTGAGTACTGAAACCGTATCTACAAAACAAACGAGTAAATAACCAAAAAAATACAAACAATTGGCAAGAACCCCTTACTGCAGGATATAATATAGGCATATATTATCCACTGGGGTTGAAGCAGAATATTATAAATAAGAGATTACCTATACCTACGTAGCACAAATATAATTATGAAATACAACAAATTCTTAGCTGACTAGGATAGAGGAAAGATGCCATAAACTTGTCTGCCAAAACATGTTATGTCTCAGATCAGATCCACTTGGCGAGACTTTTAGTTTGCAAAAGAGCATCTTTCTAAGCAAGTTGCAAAGGTGAAATTCACTTCAACGAAACCAGACGCATTTAAAATTAGCAAAACAGACCCTGCCCTTTATCTGGCTGTCTAGGTTTAGGTCTAGACGGGAAAATGCAAGAAAGAAAAGACCCTTTCAGAAAAACAAAGTCATAAAACTTAAAGGACCTTTAAAATACATATCCGAAGGGTGAGCAGTCTTCCTAAACATATTGTTCCCGTCATTTATGTACATGAAATACAAAGGGTAAGGAATAACATGGAAGAACAGTGTTTGTTACACTGTGGAATAAATATTTGCTAGGACCTCCATCCTTTCCCTGCGAAGTGCATCATCATGTGCACAGCGTGTAGGACAAAAAATTTATAACTGGCGGATTCAATTGTTCCGGAATAAAAATAAACATTTACAAAACAGCATCTTTAATGGCCTGTCATTACTGAGATCATGCAAAATACAATTTCAAAGGAAAGTCAAGTCGTTTATATGTTAGTCAATATTGTGAAATAGTATTCTAATACTAACCTTATATTGGGAAATAGGGTAAGATCCAAGTAGATATTCCTGTCTGGCACAAATTTTAAGAACATAATCTGAGTGATTTCGTATATCTCTGTGCATAACCCGTCTTCGAGATGAGCATTCAAGGGCCTCTTTGATAACAGTCTCCGCCGTTGCTTCGATGGCTACTTTAACTGTAATGGTACTACTGGCATTCATCCATATGCCTAACATAACAACTTCGCCATTGAACAAGTTGTTTCCTATTTTAGGTGGTTTTCGACACACCTGAGCACAAAACGCATATATGGCATGGGTTTCTTTTGATTCTTCACGTTTTTCAACAATTTCTTTACACAAATTTATTCCTTCACGACGAAACTCAAGAACTTCTGGCACATCCAGTTCATCCAATTGATTTACAGGAATGCCCACGGCTACACCTGTGAAATCAAATAAAAATCGAAATTGTATTTCGTATGATAGTAGTTTATCAGCTAGAAAAAATAGTACTCAGTAAATATACATCTGTCTGATTATTTAGAACATATTAGGGGCATTAAACGTTGCATGCCAAATAAGTAGTTCATTTTATGACAGTGAAATATTGCATTGCACTCTTATTAATATAAACGCGTTTCTAAATACTTGCATACTACATTTCATAAAGGGAGTGCATCTCTTTGACATAATAATGTAATTATTACATGGTTTGATTGAAAATGACTGAAAATAAAAATATATATTTAAAATTCAATAGAATGACTTACTGATTTGAGAATTTAGAATGTTTTCTTGCTTGGTTGAAGCATTAGGTTCCACTAACTTTAAAAATGGTACAAATAAATGGAGGTCACATAATCGCCTAGCTTCATCATGAAATTCTTCTTTTTTAGCGTCAGATGTGACAGAAGTGAATACATAATCAATGTCTTGGGAAAGTAAATGAAAAAATGGATATCTAGGGCCTTCTCTCCATACTTGAGCTGTAAGAAAATCGTTATATAAAATCTTTTCAGCAATTATGGAAACTTAACAGTTAAATTTTTAGGAATTTTTAAATGTTACCTTTAATTTGATGCAAGGTTTGATCTCTAACACATTTTAAGGGAACAACAACACCAGTAGGCAAAAGAACATCCAAGTCGATTCTCTGGGGCATCAAATGATGACCCCAGAGTTCCCCAGATGAGCAAGGCATTTTCTCTAGTAAAGCAATATTGTCCAAATTTCAAACAAAAGGTAAAAATCTGTCCGTGTTTTCCATCCAAAAACGAAACACAGCTGTCTGTTACAACTCAGCAGTGAAGGGAAACTATTGAGTATTGTTTTCCAAAAGATTACAATCACAGTACAGTCACTGGATTGACTGGATTGCTTAGGAACACATTATAATCCAATCCAATCCACACAAGATATAAATCCCAAATGAATCACAAAAGTTTCGCAAAAGCAGAAGTCCAATCCGGTTAACTTTACACAACACTTGACAGTGATACTGGTATCCCTCATCATCTGAAAGTTAGGAATGACATAAAGCTACTAGCAAAATATGAAACAGCTTTTGTAGAAGTAACACAAACACTTATAATCTGCTTTCCCTTCTCTGGTTTCTGCATCCTGATTTCGTGGTAAAAATTGTTTAGCATTACAAATATTACAATGAGCAGCAGCGATAATATTTTTGTCTTTGCTTGCAAACTGGCACAATATAATATTTTATAGTATTCTATGTTGATCAATCCAATTCACGTCACATTTGTATGCGTTGTTATTGTCCTTTACTCGTTTAGCTAATTAATAGTGATTATCGAATATTACCGATGCTTGCTTAATACTACGAACTGATAAACACAAACAGTAGCAATTTATGGAGACTGTAATATGTTTTGCTCTAATTAGCTATAGCAGAGTGGAGCAAGTCAGGGTTATCAACCAGTAGTTAGAATTATCATTTCTTCGAATCGGCCTTCTTCATCTATGAAAGCGGAGTTTCCTCGTAAACAAAAACACAACTCTTTTCCTTTAGTAGCTTTTGTGGTTTATAGGGATTAGTCTTAATAACATTAATAAGTAATACATGCAATTGTATTTACTGAAATTATTTCCTTATTTTGACTGAATGTACTGAACACTGAGGAGCACAAGATTTAACAGTTTTAGATTTTCATTGAAATCAAAGATAAATATTTCTTCATATACTTCACTTTCACATCCTTGATAATGGACACATAAACTGCAAGAATCTATGTATGCGCATTTAACACTTTTTGTCTCCTTGTCTTCTTTATTTTGTGAAAATTCAATAGTCTCATTTTTAATGACTTCATGAGATTTAAATGCAGGCTTTTCCGATCTAAGAAATTAATTCATGAAAAACAGTTACAAGTATAGTACAAATGTTCGTGGTACATATTTAAACTACAATCACTGCAGTGCTCGAATTTAAATGATACTACAATTCTCCATAAAGAAAATCCCATATCGAAAATCGAAACTAAAAAAGCATCATATTGAAGTTTTTTCACTGCACTGCAGTAATAGTCTCAAATCGTAAAATCTAAACTGCTTGCCAATTGCCATTGCAAATACATTTCATAGCGATAACACAAGTCTTTATGGTTTTATTGCAGAGAATCAATAAGTCAATAACAATGAGGTAAATCAATTGAGAACTTCTCAATGCATTAACAATTTTATGCATAAATACTAAGAAATTATTGTTTGATTCTTGAATCGATATCCATGAGATATCACCACATTCTGGTAAATTGAATGTACTTTGTAGCTTGTATTTTGCAAAATAAGACCAGCAAAATTAGCAAATATTAAAGATCGAAAATATCAAGGCAGTCAGAAACGAAGGATATTTAAACAGTCATTCGTTTCAAACAGCCTTGGAAAAAATAATAAGGAAATTCACTTACCACTCGTCTCATTCCAATATTCACAATCAAAAATTCTTAATATTGGTTTTCGGATACTTTGCTACTTCTTGTTAAAGTGACGACAATTTTAAGGATGATAACCTTGCAGGTCTTAATTGCTGATTCTTTGGATTCAGTATCTTACGGGTGCTCAAGGTTTGTTAACGAACCTTCAAACTTCAATCGTTGTAGCTGTTGACCATCCGATAGGTCTAAGGGAAACAAAACAAATTTGCACATATAATACTTGAAACCTAAACTGCTAAAATTGTTAAAACCAGAAAACTGAAATTTACAAATTGAAGTTAACTAAGTATTAAATATTCTATACTAGCAGAAAGATGCACATAATTGACACATATATACAGTATTGCAGAACATAAAAACTTGCATGATACATTTGGAATTGAACATATTTACAAACATCTTACAAGAAAAGATCGATTTTCCAGTGGTTAACGTATGGCAGCACCAGAAGTAACACAGAAGAGCGAGAAAAGGAGCTAAAAGATCCAAACGAAAACAAGGAGAAAATCAATGGAAGAAGTCATTCACTTGAGAAGAATCATCACGAATTATGAAATAGATTGTTATTTTGGTTTCTATCATCCGTTATCGTTTCGTTTAAAATTAAACGTGAAACAAACAGTAGAAAGTCATAAACGAATGGTTTGTCAAGTTGAAGGAAACAAACATAAAGAGCACTTATTTATCACCTCTGCTCCAGCCAGACACTGAGTCGAAATTAATGTATTTATGTGAGTGAAGGGGGAAGTTGTATGAATGAACGTTGGAATTGGATGTTGGAACTCTGAACGTGACACTATCACTCATTTACATAGGAAGGCTTCTTTTAGCCTCTGCCTGGTCTGTAGCTGTGTTCACTTTTCCAACGTACAACTTGCTTTTCTATGTTCGTTCTAAACGAAAAAATCAATTCGCTGTACTTGTACATGTACAGTTTCGTATAGTGATATGGTACAGTACAAGTACAGCGTATTTGTTGTATTGTTGTATGGAAGTATGAGCAGAAAGAAATACTAGTCTACAGTTTACTGAGTCCGGACCTCGCCTTGCCTTGTCTGCTCTTAAATAGCCATGCTGTATACATTTGTTGTACAAACCGATATAATTCTCAACTAAGATAGGTTTAATTTCTCCCTAGTAGTTCAGTCAGAGGCTACAAGAGATTAGATACTTTATACAGACAAAAAAATAGGCGTAGGGCAAACAACAAAATATTTATACCTATACATCAAATTGCATCAGGTACATGTTATCAAAACCAGTATGCATGTGTGCGTTATATAACATTACTATAATATCATAAAACACTTTAACTAACCAACGAGGCCAGGTATGTAGGTAAGGTATGTTGTTGTTATGTCTATGTCTGCCACATCCACTTTTTGTTTGTGTACATATTAAATCTACTTGCACAATACTATACCTACCTATCACTCCTTTTGTACACAAAACATTTACATATCCTTTACTTTAAACGTTACAAGTAGAACCTAACTTTATTACACTCACTCACTCTTGTTTGGTCCCAATTTTAGATTGTGTAGCATTATAGGGATTGTTAGAAAAAACAATCATTAATTACAAGCAATAATACAATTCACTCTTCAGATATTTGTTTATAAACTAAAATCGGTATGGTTTATTTTACTTTACAAGCACTACCTATGAATACCTACCTAAGTTGTGACGGACATTATTTTGGTTTACATACATTTAAACACTTAAAAGATCGCATATTGACAAATGCATATAGACAGAAACAAGGGCAATTTATTTTAATTAAACCATATTTGGATTTTTGGAATAATAAAATTATAATGGCCAATTGTTAAGTACTGGAGCTATAGTATATTGATACCTTATTGTAATGTTAATGTCCTCCGCGCGATAACGGATTGAGAGAATAGGTGTGTTTTTTGGCTTATTTTTTAAAATTTTCTTTTGTACAATGTACCATTTCACTTTTTATTAATAAAATGTACAAAAATCCATTGAAAAGATAAGTCGATACTACCCTAAGTTGATACTGCCCTAACTTGAGACTGAAAATAATCATGGCAAAATGTTGGTTTATGCGTCATGCGTTGATGCCAATTAATGGTTGCGTAATAAAAAACACATTGGTAATCTGGGTTTTCTTTGAATCTCGTGTTCGTCATTATTCATAATTATTGTCTTTGATTTTCACAATGAACCAAGCCATCCATGGAACATTGTAATAAATTGGTCTTCTGCAAAGGAATATATCCTTGGCCTTGACTGGAAGAACTTACTCTGAAAGTGGGGAGGTCACTTACGTTTGAGCAGGGTTATTCCCTAGCCCTTGAACTAAAGGAAAACTTCCCATTTATCCCTCTCCCGGTGCTGCGGGGTCGGCTATTTTCGGTGTTACTCCTTGTTGAGGTGTCCCAGCTGGAGCTGGATTATTTTCCCCCATATTTACTCCACCTGGTGCTGCAGGGTCAGAAACTTTCGGTGGCCCCGTTTTCGATGGAACTCCTCGACGTTTTCCCTGAATTGGATTAACTTTTCTCATATTTCCTGCACCCGGTGCGGAGGGCGCGGCTGCATTCGGTGCTACTCCTTGTTGAGGTTGTCCTGTAACTGGATTTTCCGTATTTACACTCCCGGGTGTTGCAGGGTCGGCCACTTTCGGTGCTACTCCTTGTAGAGGTTGATCTTGAGGTGGAATGCTTTTCCTTTGGCCAATATTCCCTGCACCCGGTGCAGAGGGCGCGGCCACTTTCGGTACTACTCCTTGTAGAGGTTGATCTTGGAGGTGGAATACTTTTCCTTTGACCAATATTCCCTGCACCCGGTGCAGAGGGTACGGCCACTTTCGGTGCTACCCCTTGTTGAGGTTGTCCTGTAACTGGATTACCTTTCCCCATATTTCCTTCACCCGGTGCTGCAGGGTTGGCCACTTTCGGTGTTACTCCTTGTTGAGGTTGACCTTGAGCTAAAACACTTTTTCTTTTCTCCACATTTCCTCCACCCGGTGCTGCAGGTTGGGTCACTTTCGGTGTTACTCCTTGTTGAGCTAGAATACTTTTCCTTTGACCCATATTTCCTTCACCCGTTGCTGCAGGGTTGGCTGTAGTCGGCATAGGTATTAGTGTTTTTCTTTTTTGAGGTTGTCCTAGACCTGATGGAACGGGACCCGGTGTTATTTCTGCTTTAGATTGTGCTTCATTGTTTGATTCATCACAACTAAAATTACTTTCCGCTTGTCCTACTCCTGCATGAAATTAAAACGTTATAACTCAACAGAACCCAAGTTTAAAGCATAATCTAGGTTTGAAATAATGGCCGAATCTTAGATTTGTAGAACACAAATATTACCTCGAAGAATGCCTTTAGGCTTTGGTTTGGTATTTTTGTCAAGCAGTATAACAAACAAAATAGCCAGTGGTACTGATACAAGAACATCCAGTATAATCACTGTCACTAATAGTATCTTTGCAGTATCACCAAGATGAAAATCCCTTGCGAAATAATACATATATCGAACTTCAAAGTTGCTTATCACACACAGAACAATTTCCGTTATTCCAAAGAAGGTAGTAATTCCACAACAAAGCAACCTATAACTTCTCCAGTCTGCGTAAAGATGCCTTTGCTTTTTAAGAATAAAATACTTAAAATAGTAAGTCACATTTTTATATCCTCCCAAAATCGGCCTATTCTAGATTGAAAAGTACTCTACTGTGCGATAAATCTTAAAGGGAAAGTCAGGAAGAGTATTAATTCTCATTCTTAACAATTGAGATTTTATCCAACTTACCCCTTTCCTAAAACTGAACAGTAACCTCACTGCCATCCAAATTTCAAACGAAAATTGTATGCTATTGAAAAATATCAGACACGTATAGAATGAAACACCTGAAAGAAAGTACATGTTAGCAATTAGTTATGTAAATATTTACTCATGAATTTAAAAACAAATCAATATTGGAATTTAAAGTACATTCAGTAAATACACGGCTTTATTTGAATAGAATTTTCAATTTGATATAAAATTTAAAAGCTCACCTTTGAAATGGGCAACTTCAAACGTGCAACGTAAGGCAAAAACGACGATAGTAAGGACTATGAGAAAAGAATACAAGACCTATTTGCAGAAAAGAAAATTAACCAATATTGTGATACGATAAGAGTCTCATTTCATGAAAACGCACGCAAAGTCTGTCGCCTATCGCCAATCCTTTTACATACACCAAATTGTCATCGTATATAGGTTTTATTTGACTTGAATTGAATTAAAATGAAATGTGTCTCTTTTCTTGATATAGAAATCAAAAAAACAAATTGAAGTATGATATGTCTTTTTATAATTGACCCTATCTTTTCATGAAATGTTACTGTAAACACTTTTGCATGGAATTCATGGACTGCTTGCAAGGTACGCTACAGCACAAAAAGGATGCGAGAGATATGTGCATAACATTACATTTCATAATATAATGGCTTATCTTATGTCCAAATCGTTTCCAAAATGCAGAATAATAATAAAGTTTACCATACCATGTAGAAGATTGCAATGGATTTACCCGGATGAATATTTCCTAAACGTATCTTCATGTTTTTACTGTGTGATGAGCCAAGAAAGCAATCGATTTATAGAAAGTCCATGCATACTATTATTTATAGTTCTCCTATAAAAATCCTTCCTTCAGCACCCACAAGTGTTAAAATATCAAAGAAATTAGTGATACAACTTACACTATTATAATATAATTTATTGTATCTCGGCCACGTAATCATGGAAATATGTTTTCGGTTACAGTTTCGACTTTTCGACATTTCGATGTCCGTAGATAACAAACGGAAAGATGTCCTAGCATATTTTCATAAAGTTGGCTTCCGCTATTTTGTATAATATTGTCCAATTTTATTGGGTTTCATGCAATTATACCTGAGATATCAAAAAATTATACTTTAGCGAAAAGAGCTACATGCATAAATATACCCAATAACTGATTATTACCCATACATGCAGATGTAGATACTTTAAAATTCATTTTTTTAGTTACGAATTAATGTATAGGACCTCTAGAATTAGAATATCGTATAGGATGTAAATATTGACAGGATGCACATGTTCTTCACTCGTGCAGTGTGCAGAAAGGCCTATATAAGTACTAAAAGTACTGTACAATAAGTTTTTAGGGGGAAAATCATCTATATAGTAATAAAACCACGGTATACACTGTTTGTGCAAAGCAACATTTCCTAAAAGAATTCTGTTTCTGCATTTTTATTATAATTGCAGGATTTATTTTTTGGAGTAGTTTTCCACTAGCAATGCTTAGTGAACTATCTCGCCAGCAAAGTATGTCATTGGTCCTCGTCCTCATACGTGTAATATATATTATATACTCACAAAGGGTTTGTTCGCTTACATCGGAATTCGGAAGGAATTTTTGGAAAAATTTCCTTTGAAAATTTGTTCAGTAATATTAAAATGTCAATATGCTCGTCTTATCTAACGAGCAGGATGCACAATATCTGTGCATGCACTTGGCATGAGTTTCATATTTTTTGCGATGCAATGCAATGCTGACGCTGACTGAGTATGTCTGGAATATTTTGCGGTAACCAAACTACATAGATAGGTAGGTAGAAATGTGCACATTTCACTTCACATGCAATGCTACTAAGGAATATTATGGAAATCTTATAGTGCATTCTACAGTACATCTTGAATCTGATTATTGAATTGGAATATGGAAGTGCAAGTCTCTTCCTCTGACGCATCGTCAGCTGTACTTGTGAACATGTGAACTATTTGGATAACAATAAACATAGTCAACATTTTGAAAAACATATCAGAGAGTGTCAGCTTTTATTTTGTATGCGTAAGCAAAAGCATTGCCCTCCCTGCATGCTAGTAGAATACAGAATATATCATAATCACATCACTGAATAGTTATGTTATGCATGAATGTATTAATTTAAACGATCCAAAAATATCAGTTTACATGAACACAACAGTTTTATCAAGTTACTTGAAAGCGTCATTTAATGCAGCTTGAAAGTTGTTTCTTTGTAGCGATAACTAATATCCTACGCAAACAGCCCCACCCTGTCATAGCAAATAATATTTAGATGAAAAATGTTATTTGATATTTACGGTAGACTAACGATCAGGGAACAACTTGAAGAAAACACGAAGCGTTATAAGAATAGTTATGTTGCTTTTATATACCAAAAACAAAAGATTATTTTTGGTTATAGTCACACAAAAAGTTGTTATGATGTTTTTGGATTTCTGAAAAGAAATTCTGACTTATTTCTGACAATGAAAACAGAGATTGTAGAGAATAACAATAAGGAATGTATAGTTGATAGTACTGGGAATAAATATATCATGGTTAAAAGAGCATTTATAAGAATGGAAGATGAAAATGAGATCATTTGCATGGGCGTCGGTCTGCACATGCCACATGGATAGAAATCTGTCATGAATATTCCACGTAATGTATACACTACTGTATTCCAAACTATGTTTTATGTAATAGAAAAGCTAGAAAATGTTTTATAAGAACATTTTTACATTTTACAAGTTACAAGAACTGTGTGGAGTGGAATAGTAGTCGCTAATCGGTAGTATTGACTCATCTCCACTTGGCTATGGTGTTCTTAGCGCTTCCAACAAACATAATTTAGCATAAGGAATGGAATTCCGTGGATAAAAGATTGACTGGCTAAAAAAAGGATAGATGAGATCACATCCGCAGAGAAGGACGCTATTTAGTGTGCATTACCATTACCCAGTCTCAGTCTATCTAATATGTATATAGGATATATACAAACCAATACATTAGTACTACAAATAGTGTACACTAATAGATTGCAAATGTAAAGAATGTCTACTCTGTTATTATAAATAGAAAACGTCACATTCACATCTGATTTTCAATCAGTTTACACAGTTGAATTAAACTTTCTGATGCATACCAAGTTACTCGTTCGTTCAATACAAAAACCAGAATATTCCAGTCCTTCGCTTTACATTTGCTTTACTTTTTATACCGCGAGACCGCGACTTATCCTTATTAATTCTACTAAGTAAAATGAACCTACACTTTAGACTTAATGGGGATTTTATTTTTCATATATTTACTCCCTAAATGGGCTTTAGCCCTATTTAAATATGTTTTGCATTAATTTTGCTTACGTATGCATACCGCAGAATGCAGATAAACACGTACTAAAATTAAAAACACAAAAATAAATAACAACTCAATCTACTTTTGCAGACAAACAGTAATATTATGCTAATTACAACATCTAAAGTGTAACTTCATGAATTTACGTGTGTAGAATCATAATTACTGTCAAGAGACTATTATTACAAACACTCTTTCTGAAGTTTACTGGTTAATAACATTTCATGTTTTTCATGCTACATTTCCTCAGCATTTCCAAGAATAATGACAATGAGTTAATGAGTAGTATTTGCTTTGCAGTTTCATACTTTCATAAATAGGTCCCTACATACCTAAATAAAAACATCATAACAATTTTGAGAACTGGACTGAATAAGGAAAAATGCAATATTTTTCTCTGATATCACATATTTTTCATTCCAATAATAAATCAAAATTGCATTACAATAATATGTGTGCCATATGTCCCTAAGACAAATACACCGACTACTGCTTACTCGATTTATACATAACCGTAACAAACGTTTGGACAGCAAGCAACAAGCTAGAATAATGGAATGGAGTGTATTGTGTATAATAGGAACTACTGTGTTGGTTAAAAAACCACGACGTGATGAGATGCGGTTGTCTGATTGTCTGTCCTGTTGTGCAAGTTGTGCTCGAGTGCTCTGCTATGTTCATACATAACATTTCTTAGTGCGATTTTAGACCCTGCGTCATGTTGTGTAACCTATTTTCGTCGACCGATGAATGAAAATAGAAAATAAACTGTAAACTCGTACATTCTCCATTGTATATGTTTCAATACCCATTTCTTTGTCAATCGGATGCCGTAATTCTAATAGAAAATCCTTATAGCTAGCGATAAGATTTTATGCTTTATGATGAGAATTATTTCTGTCTTTTGGTTAAAACATTTTTTTCTTATAAACATCGGTAACGATTCCGATGGAATTCAATATTTGCTGGACTGCTCCGATTTTGACATATCTGTATTTTCTTATGCAGATTATTAGTGGATTATCAGAAAATCAATGAATGTTAATCCTTTAAAAATTCTTTAAATAATCTTCCTAGTATTTTTGAAAAGACAAAGTTATAAAATGTGCAAGATTTCAATGTCCCTAAAGGATCTTTTGAGAGATTGAAACTGGAGGGTTGAAAAACAGGATTGAAAAAATGAACTGGATTGAACTGGAGATTGAAACTATACTGTATTTCGAATGCGTCTTTTTTGTACTTACCAAGAAAAGAAAGACCCAGATAACCAAGGAAGGTTTCAAGGTCTCCTTGCGTGACAGTGTACTGTGTACTACCTTGATAGCCATCAAGGACGAAATTCATGAAATCATTTGAATTTCAAATTCCTTGTAAAAGTTTTTATCGTTTTCCTGAGTACAGATAAAAGCGTGCATTTTGGCAATAAATAATCGCAATGTAATAGTAGTTTTTTAAAACATTTGCCCAACTCCTGCGAATTAATAGCATTTCGTTGTGGTTATTGTAAGATAAGTGCTGATTTGTGGTTAACAATAAATAAAGCAGTATTACAAGTTTGCAAATAGAAAATACATCTTGTTTGTTGTTGCATTTTTAAAACTAATGTTAAGTGAATTGAATAATAATTGTTTACTTAGGTAAGTAATTTTCCTAAAATACACCTTCAGTGTGAAAAAAATCATGTTTTGCTCCATGTTGGTAAAACACAATACCTAGATTTGCATTTTTGTAAATGTAGATCGTATCTCGTGGTTTAAGTAGTTTGAATGGAGACAATATTAAAGATGCAATGATAGGAGAGAGGTTAGTATACTTTGTTGGAAAGAGTTAATAAAGTTCAAGAAAGGATTTCGTTACTTCCCACTTAAATGTCAAGCCACACAGTGTATTCCTGTTAGTTTTGGCTGGTTTTACTAGTTTTAATTTGCTTTGGCATGCTGTCCTGTGACAATTTACATGGCTGGTTGTTGTTTTTCTTCCTGGTGACAACATAGTCAACGTTTGTGGAAAGTAAAGAGTCTACGATAAAAGCAAGGCGCAGCAAACACAGACAGCTAAAGTGTTTACGTGCACTTTGCGTGTCTATAATAGCTATTTGTAGATAATGCAGTGGATTTAGCAAACCACTAAATTGCAGATATAAAGTTTGCCAAATGTTTCTCATTTCATTAATTTTCAGCCTTACTACAGATATTACTTACAATTAGATGACGCAGTTAAGCTAACAACTTCACAAGCACAAGGAAGTCATTTTTTACAGAGCTGTTTCTGTAACTGCACTTTACAGAAATGGAAATGGAACTGTGAATGAATATATAGGTACTGTGTGCATTTTCTTTTCCTGTGCATTTACAGATACAAACTATTACAATTAGATATACGGTAAACATACATATGTTTAAGAAATATGCAAAATACAATTATATTAATAGCTCAACTTGACTTTGAGTTGAGAAATCTAGACGAGGAATCGTCTAGTCTATGAAATTCCAGAATTCGTCTAACCCTGAAACTAATTAATACAAGAGCACGCTCCCTGAACTGAATAACACCTTTATATACTAATAAAATTCCCATATTTACCATTACGTAGCGTAACTTCTTTCCACTATGTCTGCAGATTCGTACATACATTCTCTATATAGGTATACTATGTACTATGCCTTGCCTTGATATAGCTAATGCTATTAATAGTTTCTCACTGGTAAGCAAAACAATCGCTCGCACGTGTTTTTGCATTTTGCAGAATAAAATATTAAAGGATAGCCGTAGACTCAATAACAAAAACAAAATTGTGTCTACTGCTGTGGTGTGTAAATGTTTTTTACTATTTATTTACTATTTACTTTATGTACGCATGATTAGTGTTTATATACGGGACTTCATAGAGTTTGCATTCTTTAGATCGCAGTATAATTTATCGTTTGCTTTGCACTCTGTTTGCACTTTACACACCTTTCGTCTGTCTACCCTACTCTGTTTTTTCATGTTAATTCCTTTTAGGTTACCCAACTTAAGTAAACAGTTGCTTTGCTATCTATTTGATTATGTCAGCAAAACGACGGCGCAATTAAACACAGACAGTTTTCCTGCTCCTCCTGTCCTCTCTTTTACACTTTCATCTAACTCATCAATGAAATCATGATTAATCCATCGACTACGTATGCCAACTTTATTAACAAACGTAATAAAAATAGCTATTATCGCCCTAACTCATTGCACATCAATAAACAAATGCTCAAAATAAATAAAAATGAAAACCCACAATCTCCTATCAACAAATATAGCACTTCTGTATGTCTGGGTTTCTGCAAAAGCGTAGAATGCATTTATAAAACATTTAGAATTGTTTTGCAGGAAATCGTTTAAAAAAATATTTGCTTATGTGTATTTATATGTACATACATCTGAGACTTGAGTATTACATTTAATTATTGATGCTTGCTGTGCACTGTGCAACGTAGTTTACAATGATATACCTGTCTTGTTTTGTGAGTTATCGTTAATAAATTACAATTACAGTTCAGGTACTTTCATAGTTCGTCTTTCTATCAAATTTCTCATTGCTGCGTACTGCTTTCGTGTAATTATGAATAAAATATTATTACTGGTGCTAGCTCCGTAATAAATATATCCATTTCCACGATTTGTTTTTTCCGTTAGTTTTCCTAAATGAAATAATATTTGGGTTCTGGATGCATGGTTAATGGTTAACAATATCATGTGCAAATATTTTCAACACATTATGAGAACGCTTAGATAATTAAAACACACAATAACAGAATAATTTTCGGTTGACCAAGGCTCTCCATTACAATTATTATGTACCTTGTTTTCCATTTACAACAATGTAGCAATTTATTATAATACTATCGCGTTCCAATTCTGCTTGGTACCTGCAAATATTGACAAAGTGCTCGATACGAAGAATTCTTCACACCAATTGCCAACAATTTCGTGTATGCTTTGTATTTTGTATGAAAAATAACCGACAACAAATAGTCATAAATAAAATATTTGTTTACTAAAGAGAAGAGTAGTCCGTGGTGGACAGCTATAATTTATTTGCATATCATGGGGTATACTTTTTGTGTGATGTAATGTATGCATTCCGTCCAACCCAGCTTTAGATGAGTTTGTTGTTTTGGTGGAGAATATTTTATTTGTACGATATCCATGTATGATTGCAACCCTAATGGATGGATGAATGAATGAAGTAGCAAAGTGTTACATGGATATTTATTTGTTTATCCTGCAAGACAACTTAGGTACATGCCAAGGCAGAAAACAGCACAGGCAATCGTGAATCGTTAAAATGGCTTGATTCACTTACTGAGTAAGTGACCATGCAGTTCACTGTATGTACAATGTGAATGTTCATGATGTTGTTTTGTTATTCTCAATTTTTTCTCCGACTGGTTCTGCGTGCTGTGATATGAAACGATAAATAATTTTTAGTTTATTAGTTTGGCGGTGGGTTCCTCATTTATTATGTAATGCAAAATGCAACACCAAATTCTGAAATAAACAATAACAATTCTGATTATAAAAATGTAGCCTCCTCAAATCCGTAATCGTCACAGCCCTGCCTGACAATATTGTCATGATCATTGGTTGAATGTAGGGTATTTTTTATTAATGTGAGGAAAACAGAATTTATTTATGAAAGTAGTACAGAAGCAAACCCGTAATTTAATGTACCTATAGTAAATAGAATCATTACACACTTAAACTGACGTTTTATTGTTTATGGAAAGCGAAAATAAAAACCCCAGCCCAACACAATCCTTTGTAAAAGTGTTAACCATATTCTACCAAAATAGAATTGAAGCTAATTAAAAATAGTACAGCACAGCATTAAGAAATATTAATTCACAGAAAAGCCTTATTAACCCTGGAATTCGAAATAATTCGTTAATTCAAAACATTCAAAAGTCATTTTTCCTGCTAAGTTACAAAATCAATGAACTCGAGCTTGACATGTCCTCTAAATGTGATCCTTTTTGTGTTCAATTTTTCTTAATTTACTACGTCGCGTCCTAAAAACTTGAAAAACATTATGATGCAATTCGCTTGTTGCAATAAGGAAGCATAGCTAGGGGCTGGCGCTAGTGTAGCTTCACAGCTGGGGTGATGGATTTTATCAGCCAGGCCCTACCGCACCCTAAATGTCTGAATCTCGTAGTCACTCTATGCTTAAAAGTCCGTTTTGAAATGGCTCCTACGGCCTCAAATATTTGTTAAAAAATTTTTTTAAGTTTTGTAAATTATCAGAATAACTTGCTTGTTTGATATCTGGGGGCCAAATTTTGCTAACTAGTCCCATTTTCAAAATTTTGGAGAAATCAAAAGCTGAAATTTTGAGTAGGCACTTTACACAGGGCAGTCTTTACCATGTGACTAACGGTCGACAGAGTTTCTCTCAGTTGGCTTGCTTATAAGCTTACCTAATGAACCCTGCCGCCACCATCGAAAACGACGTAGGCGCTGCTCAAGCGAGATTGTAGTGAGTTAGCGCACCCTAATTTATGCCACCGATTTTAAATTTACACACAGGCTAAGCTGATAACATTAGGTTTTACACTTCTCAGATTTTGAAACATCACTTAAAAACAACTTTTGACAGTTGATAGCATTCTGTTAAGTACGTACAATTGTTACCCATTTTTAGACCCATAAGAACTGAAACCTTTTTCAGAACCTCGACTGAAAGAAAAGGTAAAGATTTATCTTTGGCTGGACATGTAGATGAAGTATTTGAGCTAAAAAGCTCACCGATATCATTAATTAGTGGAAAATGTCTTCCACAAACAAAGGTCAACAAGCAGCCGTATGAAATAGAATTGAAGGTATGTTACAAATGTTGAGTACAAATAATTTGTCCAGATTTACAAATCGCAATGCCACATTAAAATTTTTTTTGACGTAGATTTGCTCAGAAAGAAAAGTCATTGAAGGAAAATGCTCATGTAAGGCTGGTATTGTGGGTCGTTACAAGCATGCAGCGGCTGTTATTTATTCCGTAAACAACGAAATTGATGCTTCATGTACGTCAAGATCTCAAAAATGGGGAATCCCTTCGCGAACGAAAAGTTACAAAGTTGGAACTTTGATATGTGACATGTTTCCGTCAACTGCTCTGTCACCACAAGGAAATCAGTGCATTCCAGTGAAATCTGTCGCAGACAATTACTTTGATATAGATTGCACTCTATTTCGGGTTTTACGAGCTGAGAAAAGTCCAACAAATATTCCAGAATGTGAGTTAGTTTTGGATGAGGTTGTGACTAGAGTAGTAAACTTAGAAAAGGACAAAGAAATCGAAGTAATTCTAAGCCATTCTCATGAAAATCAACTTGATTTCAATGTATGCAAAGTAATATCTACTTGTGATAACATTAAGTTAAAATTGAATTCGCATGATTATAAAAGTGAATTGTCAAACGATATGTTAACGTTTTATGAAAGACATGTTTGTCAACCAAAGTCAAGAATTATTGACATCGCTAAAACTACCAAAAAGCAGAATTTATGCCCTGAGTGGTATGACATTAGAGGCATAAGATTAACTAGTTCTACATGCCATAGAATAAGAACCAGAATCGATGGGTTCACAGATTTAACTAATAAAAACAATTCATTTAAAGGAAACAAGGCGACCAAGTATGGTCAAAATACGGAAAGCATTGCGAAATTAGAATTTGCTAAATTAACGAAACAAAAAATTGTAGATATTGGAGTAGTTATTGATTGCATTAATCCATGGCTTTGTTCAAGCCCTGATGGTATTCTTCAATTAGAAACAGGCGAATTTGCTTTACTTGAGGTAAAATGCCCATACTCTAAAAAAAATGGTATCGTTGTTGATTACGAATCTAATCCTCCAACTCTTTTAATGCCTTATCTAGCTTTAGATAATAATAACATAATTTTAAAAGAGAATCACACTTATTTCACCCAAATACAAGTGTCATTATTTGTATTAAAATTAAAAGTTTGTTATTTTTTTATTTATACTGAAAAACAGACAATTACTATTGTTGTTAAAAGAAACGATACATTTTTGTCTGAATTAATACCTAAGTTAAAATGGTACTATTTTAATTACTTTTTACCCGTAGTTGTTAATAAAGCATTAATAAAGCAGAAAATTACTTTCACCGATTCTAATCTTTCCAAACCAAAGCATATAATGTACATTTACGTGGACTTGATTATTGGCGGTCCTAAATTCACCAGTACTGCACAAATATGAAATATGTCGTCAAGTAGTGGTAGCAAATCCGTGGACAATCTTCTATTGAGAATTTCGAAAATCTTAATTCTTTGTATAGCTCTTTCTACATGTATACGGATACTGGCAGTCTTATAAATTTCATTCATTTGGAGCTCCGAGAATTGCTTCTGTGATTTCTTGCAAAAAGGTGGCATAACTATTATTGTGATTATTCATTTCGACATTAGGAAATCCTTTATCAGCCAAGACCATGTCACCGTATTCTAGTTTGTCAAGTAATCCACAATTAGTTGTAATGTAGGAATCTGTAGCTCGACCACCATATCCTTTGGAGATAAAGCATATTAATCCACATGGATTTATGGCAAGTAGATATTTAGCAGTCCATGTTCCTTTATATTGGGAATACATGATGACTTGCTTATCAACGCCAGGAGGTTTTTCAGTTCTTATTTCTGTGCAGTCGATAATTATACGACAATTTCTGTATTTACCTTGAAAAGTTATTGGCATTATTCTCAATACAGCTTGTTTTGATGGAAAAATAATCCATTCTTTTGTGGCTTCCTTTATGTAGGACAATACAAGACGGAAAGTATTAGCAGCCGTAGCAGGAGACACGCCGAAAATTGCGGATAAGAAATCATACGTTGCATTTGTTTTCAGCTTCATTAGAAACAAGAGCAGTCGATTTTTCCATGTCAGTTCACGAACATTTCCATTTTCGGGTAGCATATTTAAAAGTAGAGCAAAAGTATTTCGAGTAACTGATGTTAATACTTTTAAAGATTTTTCGTCATCTGCAATAGATTCATATCCGTAGAACCCGAAAGATCTTGTATATCCTCCACAGCATTTATCAATGAGAACAATTGGTTCAGTTGAACTAGAGCATTCCTGTACGGCAGTTTTCTCATGGTGATTCACTTGGCTGGATGAATCATTATTAATTGTTACTGATGTAAATACCGAAAGTTGCCCTTTGGAAGTTTCGCAGTCACCTGTCTGCGTTGATGCCTGGCATTAATTATGCAAAAATTATGCTTTGATTTATGATGAGAGATAAATATAATCATATCTATTTGGGTGTACCTCTTGGGGATGTTCTGTCTGCTCTATATCGATTTCCATACTTTCCCCAGTATCCAATAGATTATTCGGTAATTCTGACGAAGTATGTAATCTTCTCAGCATTCTTACGTTACACAATATTACACACATTATCATTTTTGTTAAACAATTTACTGTAAGCTGTTTATTTTGCAAATGTAAATTTTGCAAACCACTACCTTTGGTATCTTGTATTTTTCAATTCACAATTAATCGCTTTATTATTTGCTGGATGTATTGTTGGATTATGGCTGGGACTTCTTGGATCCTCACTTTTAACACTTCCAATAAAATGAGCACTGCAAATGACTGATTTAGCGGTCGGCTCCCAATTTTTCCCATCATTGCTGCAATGGAAAGTAATGTGTATATGTATAAGGTACACAAAGATAACAAAACCTACTTAAAAAGTATGCAAAATGTATTTTTAATTACATTAAAATCTTACCCTTTTCGCTTTACAAAAGTTATCCATTTAGCCTTCCGTTCATATTCCCATTCTCTGAAAGGAAATTTGTAGAAGTGAACCTTGTGGACATCTGCTTTGGTATTTTCGTATGAGTTATTGCAACCAAAGACACAACAACGTGTCATTCTTTTTAGGTGCGAAATTGTTGTATGTTGTAATTAGTAATGAAAGAACAATAATTGAGTAAAATATGTTAAAAATTGGCTATTAATGAACGTAAAGAAAGTTTCTTTTAACTCTTTATGCCTATCCACCACTGTGAATTGTGATCCACTTTTAGTTGCCAACAATTAGGGTGCGCTGAAGGCAGTAAATTCCGCTAATGGAAAAGTGGCGCTTTACCTTTTCTCAGTTGGGGAGCTTATTGCAGCATATTCTATGAATTGATTGCCAAAATAATATACAAATGCTTCACGTAGTAATAAGATAAGAGCTTTTAATATCTTCTTTACGAAATTCTAAATTCGAAGAGCAAATATTGAGTTCTTACCCTACTATTAATCGTTGGATTAATTATTATAATTATGTCGTCAGCCACGCAAAGTCTATAAATAGTGAAAATCCGTATGTGATTGCGACTATTATTATCGCTTTATAGTAGGTAATAGACACAAATAGAGATCCCAAGCGCTACGATCGCTGCATATAACTTTACGTTGTAGAACTCAGTCCCAGTTGCAGCGACAGTAAAAGATTTCGCGCCACAGTACCTATCCCACGTATTAACTCAATTTTGAAATAGCTCTCATTTTGTTACAAATTTTTTTTTTGGAAAAATGGTAGCACCTTTACAGACCATAAAAACCTGGAGATTTCAGTTCCGGTGTTCAAAAAATTTAGGAAAATTTTAATTAGCCACAATCGAGAGAGAGTGCTTTTTACTGTTTTGGTATAGGAACTGATACACAGGGCAGACTTAACGGTCAACACAGCTTTACACTCTTGCCTTCCCTATATGAACTCAGTTAGATCTTGTGACCTCCTATCTAACTTACGAATTGATTTATAATTGCTCTTCCAAGAATATACATACATACAAACTAAACTGGTAAACAGATTATCGGATGATTAATTGTTTGTGTGTAGAATAACTAGTAGTAGTATCAGAAGTATGAATGAGGTATGTATTGTGTAATATATGGGACACTATACTATACTGTTCGTATATCCTTAAAACTACAATAATAGGAGCGTTCTAGAAATAATCTATCGCTATATTGTATGGGCCATCTGAAATTACGACGTAAATGACTAATCACTAGCTACTATGTATTAAATAAGATTTGTTTGTGAATAACAGAAGAATAACACTGATTACACTCCCAAATTAGTAAGTCTCCCCACGCTTACCAAACTTCTTGTTATCCTGGGGAAATGTGCCCAATTTGGGTTCAAGAGAGCACAAACAAATGCACAATGCTATGACTAAGATACAAAGTAAGTTCAAGTTGTGTAATAACAAGCATCTGCAACTTGTGACGACAAACATAGTAAGCCCCAAAGGTATATAGCCCCAAACTCTTATCTATAACGTCTTTATGCAATATCATTAACAACTGGCAACATAACATTTGCTTTTAGTCATGTATTTGCATAATATTTTCATTCATTACCAGAAATACGACAGCAAATATTATTTTCCTGTCACTGCGTAGCTGAAGCAGTGCTCACTACGCTGGTTTACATTAGTAGTCACCTGCTTACTCAGGTGAAAATTGTTTACAAGATCTCCCAATAAAAGTTCGTTACCTTATACAAAGTCTTCTTCGTAGCTGAATCTTATTTACATCCTACACAATGTAATAATGCATCATTATCGACTCATCGACCCAAAGTACCTCCTTTGACTCACTTGACTCAGTAGATTTGTATGGTAATGACAATGCAATAAGGTGACCGAAGAACATAACATCTCCATTCATTGTTTTCAACCATTCTGCCGCATGCAAATCAACCTCATCATTATTATTCTCACAACTTGTTTTGGTTGTGCATTTTGTAAACATGGGTTATTGGCTTAACAATGTAATGTAGTTTCTCTAAAGCGCAATAAAGGTACAGAACGTTCACATCAAATACCATACCTATATCTAAGAAAAATAATAACGTACCTAAAGGTGAGATACAATTCTTTCCATTCTAAGTCACTAGTGAGTATTCTACCAAGGTATACTAAATCTAGTACGTACTTCAATGAAATTGAAAACAACAATTTAGAAAATTACTAATATCTTATTACTATCATTATTTTTATAAAGTAATTTTACCCACTTACGCTGTTTACAGACTTCCGCTTGTTTATCTGTTGTTTTTCTCTGTATTAATTTTGCTGCATTTCTTTTTAGCATTAGAAAATAACTCTGGTTTCATATAGCACACAAACGGGGTGCTCAAATTACTGACAAAGAAAATGCACATAGTAATGACATTACAATTATTAGAACTAAACAGTTAAGACTGATAAAGGAAAACCAGTTTTCTATGAAATGCCAAATGACAGTTTTTCTTTTGTTCAACAAAGATATTAATAACAATACGGAAGGTTTAGGAAGCATAATGAAGATAATTTCCATGTTTAATATTACGATAAATACTGGGTAGTATTCTTTGTCTTGTTTTTCTATATTGCGCAATATTAATACGTATGATCTACTTTAGCTGCAGAATCTTAAGACAACAACAAAAATGGAATACATAATTAATTATTATCAGGGCCATAATTTGTTAACCATTTTCATGTGAATGGAATTTCCAGGAATAAATGTTATCATTTAAATATAAAATATGAAGAATAAGTTGCTCTTAACTGTTAACTAGTATAATATGTATAAAAGCTAAATCACATTTAGAAAAGTCTATGCATTTTATGCATCCTTGAAAAACAATGAAAGAAGCTTTCTGGGTGGTCTGTAATAAACTACAATAATTAAGTTAAGTGTCTGCATGTCTATGTCTTGAATTGAGTAATAGAAATCAATCGATCAATGGGGAATCACTTACTTTGTAGATGATAAGGGAAATCAATTCAATCCATTTCATTGAAAGCCCTATCGCTCAAATTATAACAAAGTATATTTTTTAAAAGATATATTGACTATTTAATGAAGAAAGGATTCATGGCTGATGGCAGGCCTATCTATACGGACCAAGGTATGTTCATATATGATCAATTTTCACAAGGATTAATACAGAAAAAGAGTAGAAGCATTATGTTAATGTTAAACCTTTTTACTATAATTTTACTGTCATATTCATAGACGTCATTCAGGCCACAGGACTGACTTTTTTACAAGGTTTACATGAATAACTTCATTATCTAAACTTAATGTTCCTATTATGTTTTATATAATAGTAGAAATTTTCTCACTTAGAAATGGCAGTTTCATAGTTGCACAACAATAACAGTTCTTGTTCACACATTTTGATTTCTACTTACAAAGCATTAAATGACTAATAATATATTCATAAAGATAAAGGTGTTGCATAATAATAGTTTCCATTTATATGTACATTAATCTTTACTTGACATAAAATCATGCGAGAATTGTATATTTAATTATTGTTTTTTGTCAAAATACGTACTAACTTTTTAAGTTTCAAAAATTTTGGATCATCATTTAGTCACAGTTACATAGTAATGAGTAGACACATGAACATATACGGAGGGCTATTATATACGATTACAATAAAAATCACGTATCAAAAAATTTCATCATTTAATACTTCTATACGATTATCGTTGATTAAAATCTACATCTGTCCAGTGCATCCTTAACTCGGTTTAATTGATGAGTCATGTTCGTTGCAGTTGAATCAAATCGGGAAGAAAATTCGACGATCATTGCAGCAGCTAAGTTCTTACATTCTTCAAGCATTTCGGGTCTGCAAAAAATGAAAATAATTAAGCACGTGAAACTGCAATTATGCAATCGAAACTTCTCTTATAATTCAGCTTACCTGAATGAAGCTGTCAATCTAATTCCTGTATCTTCTTTAGTAAACATTTCAATCATGTGCATAATAACTTTAGCAATCTGTACTTCAGCTCCTCCACTTTGTTGATTGTTGGTCAATCTTTTCCACAACCTACAAATAACAAGGCGAGAAATCTTAAGTTGGATCAAAGATCAAATTCAATTTAAGAGTTTCACTGGACACGTCACCGCAATGCAAAAGCTTACTCATTGTAAAACACTTACTTATCATAAATTCCAATAAGTTCTGGGAATGTCACACCGATTTCTAACATTGTTCTTACAACCCATCCTACATGCTCAGCATCAGTTGGTTTCATAGCTTCTAAATGCTCTACGAGGTATTCTGAAATTAAAGAGTAATGTTAAAAAGAATTTTCATAAAAATTGAAAGAAATGAAGTATCTTTTAATTAATTCTGTTTTGTTTACCAAGGGGAAAGAAAACGGGTGCGGTAATATACTTTCTCCCCAATGTAACTAATTTTCGCCTGATAATTTCCATTTGTGACTCCATTGTTTGGCCAAGATTACTATTAAGTTCTGAAAACACATTGGTTAATATTTTTTAATCCTATTTCGCAATTGACATATTGTATTGACGAGATATTGATAAAAACAAACCTGACTCAACAATATCTGACCAAACTGTTTCAATAATAGCTTTATCCCCATGGCCAGCTGAGAAAAAGATATCTAATTTGGCCTCGTACAATTTGAAAGGCTCGACGAAATCCGTGTAAAGCTGTCATAGATCAACGTAAATTAGTACATACAAAATACCAGTAACATTGACCCACATTTCTATTTAGGTATTATCTACAACAGAGCTCAAATATACTTACCGTAGTAATATTATAAAGCTGTTGGTTTAACTTGGGAATAGCATCCTGGTAAGCCTTGTATTCTGCTGAAATATTTTCTGAATCAGCCGGGGAAGAAAATGAGTTGAATTTGGACACAATCATATCAAGAATGAATTTTTGAATGCGGGCAACATCTCCTTTATCTTCTAGATGTTCCAACATATCTCCCCTTCTGTAGCAACTTTTGGCACAAATGATTGCCCTTGAGATGTACTCTAAGCGCTGTTGAAGATTCAGACCAGTCCTGCAAAATATATTTAATAAGTACATAGAAACTTGAAATGTTGACTTTAAATAAATTCCAATTACGTTGTTGATTCTGCTAGTTTTGCTAAAATTTGGGCTGCAGCCATATGGTTTTGATTTTTTTCGTGATGCCTCCAAAGAAGGTCTAATATTCCAGTGTCGGTAGGAAGGCCACCAGTTGACCATTTTCCAGTCATCACAGCGTCGGCAGTCACTTGTACAAAGGAATCCAAATACGGATGCTTGATTTGTAAAAGGCGATCAAATAATTTTCTTTCCACTAGCCAGTTGTACAGCCCGATGTGAAAAACTTCATCTTCGCAATTCAAAATGGCTTGAATAGTTTCATCAGCATATTTTTGGGCTGTAGCGGAAGGTAAAATATCCTCGTTCGTTTTGGCTACTGGCGATTGTTTGAATGTTGACAGTTTTGTATAATTGTCCAGGATTTCAAAGGCAATATTATATATTTCGGCTCTATAATATTTTAAATTTGACATTAAGATTTCAAATCTTCTTAACATACAGAACACATGCCTTTTTATTCGAGATAACGAAATACCTGCTTTGGAAAGCGTGTTCAACAGCGGGATCAGACGATGGGGCGCCAGCCTTTAAAGGAGCAACAGCCAACTGATCAGGATCCGCTGCTTTGGCGGCCGTAACACATAAGCGGACAAATCCAGCAGGATATCCAAGTTCTGCATAATCCTGACAAAACTTTCTGAAGTTTACTCTGCCATGTCCACATATTTGTTCACACAAGTTAAGAGATTCCTTAAGTAAGGCTTCTCTTTCGTGAGGGTCCTTAGTGTTTTTAACTTTTGCAAGCATTTCAGCTACTTTGGAACCAATGGCATCTTCGCTTCTGAACAACGTAGGGCAAACTTCTCTCAATCTTAAACTTATTGCATCTACTGCCGCATTGTCACCAAGATATCTAAAATGTATGTGTGTGTTTATTGAATGTAACGATAATAAGTCAGTTTTCACGTATATGCTTTCACAAACAAACATGTTGAAGTATTACAATATACTTATAAATAACGAAAAGTAAATAGTAATATGTCATCAGAGTCATCATACTCATTTGAAATTATTTTATCTATTTAAATAATTCTATTAAAAAACTTACTTCAATATCAGAGCATTAATGATCAGCGATACAACATTGTGTTGGGTAACCACCATTTCCTTCATTGTGGCATTTTCAATGTGCTTTTCCATCCCCTTTAAAATATTTCCATAAGCAAATTATTCGAATCTGTCATAATAAAATACGAAGTGTCTTTTCCCACAAAATTGGAAGCCTTACATGTAAAACAATGTGAAATTGATGATCACACAGAATCTTCCACATTCCGAATACTTCTAATGTTAAGCTGAGGAAATTTTTAAGGGCAGCGACGGCATTTTTTTCTGCTTCTTGAGCTGTAACTACACCTGTCCGATTGGCATTCATTGTAACCATCGAAATGGAATTATGTCGCGTACTAAAATTGAATAGATTTTTTGAACAATAACTAGTTAGCCTACTATTCCCAACGTAATAAATGATATTTTTAATAAGTTATTTGTACCTGTTCATGTACAGAGACGGATTATTTGCAATAAACTTATGCATACTTTGCAGAAACGTTATCGCATAGGCAATTTCCTCTGTTGCCACATTAGAAACTATCTGCAAAATATAAAACGCATGATTATTAGCAAAAACTGAAGAGTTGGTGCATGATCAGTCCGCTTGAATGAATCAACTGCTGACTGGGATGCTAACTTGACTAGAATGCACTATGTATTAAGAGTAAAAATGAATTACAATTTTAGGGGAATTGGGTCCGGCAATATGTTCCATTTTAACCAAAGGTCGATTCCAAAACGGAGCCAAGATTCTCGACGCAACCATATACATTGCATCATGACGAGGAGAGAAACTCCAATTAATATTCTCTTGCTGCTGTTGGTACATCATTTGCTGTTGCTGATTTTGAAATGATTGCTGTTGTAGGGGAGAAGTAGCACCTTGGTGCTGATATTGAACACCAAAAGATTGTGGCCCTGCAACAGGTGGACTTGGGTAATTTTGAGCATCTTGTAAAGGTGATGAGAAATGTCTTCCAGGGTTATCTCTGGAGGGTGTAGAAACCACGTTTGGATTAAAATCCAATGTTGTATCATAACCTATAAATTACATTGATAAAGTGATTTATTTCTTGCATCAAAAATCATTAAAGTACAAATTTCTCTGAAAAAGCATTTACCTCCTCCACCTGGTCCTCCAGATCTAGTAGCATCGAAACCTTGATTGACGTTAACATTGACTGATGGAGTTTGGCCTTGTATTTGTTGCTGACTGTTACTTCCATACATGAAAAAAGCTTTTACAGCCGAATCATAAACCTAATACATAAATGTAAAATAGAATTATTTTAGACTACTGATTGATAAAATAATTAATTGGTAAAATTGGAATTTTTTTGCTGTTAAGAACTATTTCCAAAGACAGGATACAGAGTTCAATTATTTGTGAATCACTGCGTTTAATATGGAACACTTAATTTGCCCGCTTAATTTATAATACCGTAAGTATATTGAAAATTAAATTACGGTAGCGTTGAAGGGGCATATTTTACTATTACTATACGGATAAAAAATTATCACTTACATTACTATCCAGACGATAAAAAGGATGAATTGCCAATACCACAGTATTAGCCAAAGGTTGATCCTTGGAAATGCCTAACTCATAATGTCCTTTTATATGGTCAGGTCCGAGTCGTTCTGTGAGGAGATCTTTTAAAAGCTCATAAGGTTTGGAAGCTCTGTATACAATAGTTCCGTTAGGAGTAAGGACAACAACCTCACGTTGCCATTGTAAATGCTGGGTAACAATATCAGGAACATTAGATGTGTCTTCTGGCATCGCAGTTGGGATAGCTTGGATGTCCAAGGCTACTCCAGGTATCGTGTGAATGCTCGACACTTCAGAGAAGCAAACAGAGGGGTACATAAACGGAGTTATAAGCCACAAACAGTCTTGATCTTGGTTTACATGGGAAGACAATGAGAAAACTCCATTGGAGTAAAAGGCATTTTGGGCTATGGCAGGCTTTTTCATTGACGTAGTTGTGCAATACCCTGGTGGCAGTCGTATGTGAATTAAATTAAAAACGGAGGGTTTCATATTAGGATATTTAAGAACTTGTGTTGGTTGGCTATAACAAGAAAAATACAGCCTTGTTCCTGAATCGGTTACTGCAACAAGGTTAAGTTCTCCTGTAAACAATAATCAAGGCATGTAAGCAATCTTTGTTTATAAAAAAGCACATTACATATGTACGGAGCCATAATATGCAAAACTTCAAATTACCGGATTCAATTGCAGCTATACTTAACACTTTCTTAATGAAAGTAGCTTCTAAAGTTTTCTTTGAGACACTAAGGACAGAATTGACAATCCCTTCGTAACTAATGTAACCCAGTCTACTGAAGCCACTACCGTCACCCATGTCAAATGCCTAAAAAGACAGGTAAATATTATCTCACATTTCAAAAACTGGGAAAATAAACGAAAATATATAAATAAAAACCACTCCGTACTTAAATATTTTGCAAATGCAAATAATAAGTAAATATCTAAAGCGTTTACTGCTTACCTGTATTGCTCCAGAGGTACTTCGAGTATAAACAAGATTTCTTTTATTGTCAACCACGATTTGATGAATGGCATCAGAGGAGGGTGTAGAAGTAAAAAACCTGTATGGCAAAAATGCCTGCAGCCAACCTGGACCAGTTAGATTGGCCTTGTAGCATCTATCACTTAACCAGCCTCGACTTGCCTACAAAAGTATCACGAATTGAATTACAACAAACAATGGAAATGTATAACTATTAAAGACTGTAAATCAAGCAGAAAATTAGTTTTAAAACATTGCATTACTTGATATTTGATTTCATGAACAAATCCTTGTTTTGTACCAAGAAAAATCCTGCCTTTCTTAGTTCCTTGAATAATGGGGTATATATTTCCCTCTGTGGACAGTACAAAAATGGGTTGGGGAACAAGGTCCACAACTGCAAAACAGCAAAGAAGTAAATAGTAAGCATACGCCTCATGTGAAAATTATATTGAAATTAAAGTAAATTTACCTGGGGAGCTATTGGGATTACCAGCATCAACCAAAGCAAATCCCAGAACTACAATTTCAGACACAGTAGTGATAACCAGCAAATTTCGTAGAGGAGCCTGAAAAATGCCAGGTTTCACACTAACTAAAGCCATAGTAATAATAGCCTCCTTTAGGCCATCGTAAAATGCCAAATCATTCCTATTAAAACAATTAATATACCAATTTTTTAATATTATGCAAATATACAGACTTAAACAATTAAATCACTTATAGAAATTATCCTACCTATCTCGGAAATCCCAAAGATAAAGATCGCTATCAACTGTTAGCCAGGCACGGTATATTTCAGGGAAAAGTCCCATGTGGCAAACACCAACATCAGGTTCTGAAAAATGCAGAATTGTAAATCCATTATTATGTTGCTATTTAGTTCACCCCACTTACTCATAAACAGCTTTAATTACGACATGTGAAATCTTACGATTAATCAACTCATTCAGTTCTGCAGGAATAGGAGTTTTATGAGATACTGTAAAAAGGTTTTGAGTTAGCAACCCTTTTTCTATTACAGGTGGGTAGTCGTGAGTTAGTAAACCACTTACAGGTCGGCTCCCTGTATAAAATAAATGATTATTACTTTATTTGAATACAATATTTTCAAATCTATTACGAAGAACATTACCTGTAGCCAACATGTGGTCCGAAATTAGACTTTGGTACAACGACTGATGGTGAGTGTCTCTTTCCATCATCTCATCGGTCTTTTTTGAAGCATACTCAATAGAATTAGGTTCAACATTTGGAACTGCCGCAGAAGGGGACATGTTGCCAGCATTAATTGCTTGGTTGGCATTGCCAAGTGTTCTGTTTGCAGCATAAGACATGTCTGTCCTCAGTGGTGGGCCTGGTGGAGAAGGAGGGGAACCCGAAGGGGAAATAAAAGCGGATCTGTTGAAGCCTGTCTGCTGGTGCTGTGACGGGAGAGTCGATCCTCCTACATAAATGTTAAAACATTTTTTAATTAATATGAATGCGACCCTTTTCGTATTTCCCAGTTCGACTACAGCGACCACGTAGTGGGCAAATGGAGTTTAACATTTTTACATGCAAAAAAGGGAAACTTCATCTGCCCGCTACGTGGTCGGCTTAGTTTAGTCGATCTGGGAAATACGAAAAGGGCCAATTTTTCTAAATACTAGTGATGATAATATATTTCTAGTTCTATTTTATGGATAATATATGGATTTCACCTTGGTACACACTCCTTTGGGTAGAGGGATTTCGAAGTGGACTGGTTGGGGACATTTCAGTGCGATCTCCAAAATTGAGCCGTTGACGAGCATCTGCAGGACTATACATGCCCGTAGTAGTTACCGAAGACCTCACAGGACTTGACCATCTTTGTGGACTTTGATGTTGGGTAAATGATTGTTGCTGATGAACGTATGACATGGTGATGAATGTAAATTGTGTAAAAAAAGAAATGAAATCCTTTCGTCTTTTATGAAAGATTTTTCAATGTTTCCAGTATGTTGCCACACTTATGACCCTAATTCACTTCACGCATAACTTTTCCAAATTCAAGGTTTCGTGATTGCTCTCTCTTGCATCAGATCAATTAACCGAATTCTACGAAAAACAATTTCAGTTCAACAAGAATATTTGGGCATTTGATTTCTATAATAAAAATACGTAAAAATCAGTCGTAAATCTGCATGTATTAAATTACAGCATCATATTATTATTAATTAGCCATTTACTATTTACCTTCTACTTTTTTATTGCGGTCTTTACAACCGGCCACAAACTGGCCAAACCCAGAAAATGAGTCTGATTTAAAGTTGAAAACAACTTGAATTAAAGGACTGACGCCAACGGATATTTACGACGGACAATTTTTGGCAAAAGAACATCAACAGAAGAACTAACAATAACAAAAAAGTCAATTCGTTAATTTAATACTAAAAAGCAGACTTGAGCCAACAGTCTGTCTCCGGCAACCCACTTCAAGAAATTCAAACTAATGAGCTATCAAACTATCATTATTATCTATTAAAGCTGTAAATTACCTGATATTTGAATACGCAACTGTGACTAATGACCAGTGAGCAATTTAGTTGTAGACCATTTTAAATCGTTGTAATAATACTTTAGTGCAAAATTTAAACCGAAATTACGTTTCCTTCAACCACAGCTCTCACAAAAGCTACGATTTGAAATGCTAAAGTATAAGCCCTCCTTGGAAGAAAAGGTGGCGGCATTCTGCAATGCCTGAACGCATGGTTTAACTTTATACAAAGCTGTAATTCCTGAGGGATGCAGCTTTGGACTTCCTCTTCAGAAAAAGTGCATACACCTTTTGACGTCTGTAACAATGAAGGCGTTGGTTTTTCCATTTCTAGAAATATTCTCACCTCATTCATCTTTCAAAAATATGACCTTCTACTCCAACGGTAAAGGTTTCAATAGGCATAGCCTACTTAAATCGAACTCATCTTTAACTTTCTCGACATTTGTATTTTAAATTCGTACTTTTGGTTTTCCATGGCCATGAAAGGGACACAAGATGAGCAAGATCCTCATCATCCGCATGATATTTACTTAATTTTAAAAATTGAAAACTGCATCGTTGAAATAATTGAAATGAATTATGAAGCAACTTAGATGTACACAATTCCTAATTATGAAATTGCTTTTTCTTTGCTAGTTTTGGCGTAAGTAAAGTATAGGTATAACAAGCTGCATACAAAGATAAAAATCATACCAATTTATAATTACGAGTGAGTGATGCGTAACGAATGGGTTGAACATTAGTAATTATCATTATCACTAATTATTCATGTTTTATTCTAACCGTATACAATGTTGGTTGCATTTGTTTTGTGTTTGACCGATAATGATGATATGTCCATCCATTTATTGTTAAAACGTTAATGCCAATGTAAACGAAAAAGTTTTCGACTTGCATACATATATTATTATTACCGACAAGGTAATGCATTAATGCGCAGTTTGTTTTAACTGTACCTTTCCTGGAACTTCAATGATATTCAATTGTGTTTAGGAATGCGTTTTCGATGGTAAGGTTTACATGAAGCCTGGATTTGGGACTTGGGAAAGCGAACTTTTCAACAGCTATAAGAAGGAAACAAAATATGAGAAGTTGATCGAATACTGTAAAAATACCTGGATAACAGATAAGGTCGCCTGTGATATTCTGACTGACACCTGGTTTTAAAGGGTCTTGAACAGTAATGCGAAAACTGACCGCGCGCCCTTTCTATAATCCGGATTATTTTAAGTCCTCTATTGTTCTTAGGCGAAGCAAACCCTTCATGCACGTGCACTGAAGTAAGCCGTACTTGCGGTGTTGCCAGCGTTAACGTTTACGACTTTACGTTACGTTTATGACTTTAAAAAGTGTATGCACTCACATAAAGGAATTTCTACATGTCATGTCACTCTATGTATGAAAACAACAAGCATAATTTAATCAACGTTTTAAATAATATAAAAACAGTTTTGTTAAGCGTTGTATGCAGTGTACCTACACTGTATAGGCACAAATTATACAAAAATTAGTATTCTGAATACTACAAACAGTTCTTTGCATTTTAGTCTACCAATGCAGTTAAAACTACACTTACTTTTTACTTGTTAGTAAATTATGTACATAGTTTATTCAAAACTGTAAATTATGAGGACAATCATCATGATTTACTTTTGTATATCAACTCCAAAATACTTACTAAATTGCAATTATGACAGTATACTACGAATCCTTCGATATCTTCTTTCTTGAAAAATGATAAAAGGAAAATTCCTTACATTTTTATATCCTTATTTTTTAATATAGAAGATATGTATCACTAATTCAACTAATCAAACTGAATATAAGTATTCCATAATTTGAAATATGTAGCCATAAAAGCAATCGAGACTGACTTGAATTTTATATATGTGTGACATGATAATTTACCGTTTACACCACTGTTTATCTTTGTAGCATGTGCAATGTGCATAGGGTCATATTATAATATCAATAAGTACTTCACGTCCACCGCTTTAGGTATTCATATTATTATTCTTATAACTTCTACACTTTTATGAACAAAGAGACATGTCCGCAACCCAGTAGTGGCAACACTGTTCTATTTATTTCATGATTTTTGGGATGCCTCTCACCAATTGCCGTTCAGGTGTTAATTTTAGGGACTAATTGGTAAAAAGGGCACATAATCCTTTAATCCGCTTACGCATAACTGTGCAGACCCTTTTAAAGAGTTGCATTCCTAATTGTTTGTGTACAAAGGATTGACAATGGATATTATTTCGGTACTACTGTACTACATATGGTTATGGCATGGCTATAATACAATAGAATTGTATAGACACCAAACTCCGAATTTCTAACCATTGGAAAAACAATAAATCTCATTTGATCTGTACTTCATTTAGGATATAATATAACTGCATAAAGCTGCAAATTACTTACTTTGTGTATAGACCTATATAACAGTATATAAGGTAAAATCAGCGAAAACAGGAGCACTATAAAAGTAACTGATAAAACTCTGCCTTACGACAGGGGTGCTGCCAACAATAAAGCTACTCGTAATTGAAATTATCTCAATTGTTCTATGTAACAAATCTCACAGACAGAGATGCTAAAGACAAAAAACAACAAAGATAAATGATCATGAAATGCATTCACGTAAAACAATTTTACTTACATTTTTGGCAGATATAATACCAAAATAATGCATTTAATATGGTAACTTAAAAGAATAAATTATTGTAGAAAAACATAATTTAATGTGAATCCCTGATCAATTATTATATTTATTTTATTACTTTCACTATGACCATAAATTTATATGATGCATGTATTACTAATACTTTAGAAGTGCGAAAACGGCAAATATCTATAGATATGCCCAATCATGACTGTTGACTATAAGGTAAGTCATAAGTGAATCTAAACCAAAAGTGTATATAACCCTATAGGTTCTTTGAAGCGCAATCTATTCTATTCTATGCATAAGAAATCATAATTTTCTGAACCCAAGCTTCCTTTCATTTAAAAAGCGAACATGACTAATTGTGAGTTAAGCCTTTCGGAAGCATCCACAGACAATGATACCTTATCATATTCCGGATTTAACAAATATCTCCTTATTAGGTAAAACATGTGCCTACTTGTGTGTTATAAAACTGTGATGAAATGACAAATCCGATTTATTACATCAGAACATGCATCCGCTTATTGAATATTACGAAGATTATACTTCCTTTCTCTGTGGTGATAACACAGTGTTGCATGGTGAATGCACGCTTACTTTCTCTGACTCATTACAGGAACCTTGGTGTACACTGATTGGATTTAGCTATGTGCTTCAAATTTTATTATCTATCAATCACCGTGATATCTATGTGCACGTATGAGTTATAATTATAGGTGTACGCAATAAAGGGTATTTAAAACTTGTGTTTCACGAAATACATATTATTTTAATATGAAATCAAATTACGTAATGATAATGATCTAAAAATACTGTGCAAATGTACAAACACGAAAAAGTTCTAAAAATGGTAACAAAATGGAATAACTGATGACATAATTAATTGCTACTCTCCACGATTTGTGATTGCATTCCTACCATCATAATATGCAGTTCACCTTACCTTTCAATTCCCATCAAATCCGTTTATTTTATCTTATGTTTTACAAAACAGTCGTGTCGTGAGAGAGCAAATAAACTCCATATCACAACAATGTTATTCGGTTTAATCACACTCATTCTCACGTTACTGTCGGTTAAGTAAGCACATATTAATAGCCATAAACAAACAATCCGGATTTTATCTTACAGCATTCCTTTTGACTATTTGGCTGGTCAAGATTAGCTTGTGACAGATACATTTAGTTCAGATATTCGCGTTTTTGTTACGTCCATTTGAAAATTGCAATCGTTTAGGTGTGCTGTATTGGTTGCAGTCCGTCTGCAGTGAGTTCTTTGTGCTGTGAAAGCGAAATAGCTTGTTATAAGTCTCTAACACGCCAAATAGTCTGTGTCAGTTACAACGGAGCAGTTCAGAACAGAACTGTAAATATAATATTTACTTAACAAAATACCTATCAATCATACCTTTAAGCAGGTGTACCTATCTATAACGATACATTATGTTCAATACTGTATAGAAAACACGGGCATGTATGCACAAAACGGGTTTAATCATGCCATAAATAACTGATAGAGAGTTATGTATTTACACACAGCATACAGTTTCCACTCCACTGCGATCTTTAAGCTCACCTCAATGATGATGATTCACTTTTCATGGTTTCTGTCCTGAAATGGCAAATAAATTATTGGGTCACTTATTTCTCACGTCCTTCTTTCTCCAAATATCTGCAATCTTCTTGTGGAGCGTGGGACTGCAAACAAAAAATTTATCTTTTTCGGACTGTTATCACAAATCGCAATTTTTAATGATTATTTTGTTTTGATATGACTTAGAGTTAAGCTACTGCTTCGGTTAAATGCTTTGTAAGCGTGGGAATGACATGCTCATTAACTATTTGATTGACATAACATGAAGACCAATCAAACGAGTTTACTAAAAGTAGGACCCTTTGTGGTTCTCATGCTACTTGAACTCTGGAAATTCCAAAGAACAAAACCGAATGTAACAAAATGTAGCCTCCAAAGATCCATTTTTGTTTTAAAACACCATCGAAAAATCTTTTGACTAAAGTATACAACCGTTACTTGTGCTTAGAAAGCATTTCTATGAACTGCAAAAGTCACAATTCGGGGTTAGTCACAATTATCAAGCTAGAACAAGTACATATTATACTTTAAGCCATTGTCAGTTGTCGGTTGAACTGTTTTTGACGAATTTAAAGTTTTGCTAATAATTTTATCTCGGAATTTACGTTCGGTAAACGTTTTGCTATCACTGAGCCACTAATCATGCACCGCACATTTTAGTAAAACAAATAAATGTGAGCGATAGTTCATGTCCTATGTAATAAAGCCATATTTCGGAACAACTGTGGAATGCATAACCTTACATATACCTGTACTTACGTTTGGCAAAATATATGTACCGTGCCTGCACAATAACAATGGTTTTAAGCTCTCAGACTTTACATCTCCATGTTTCGATGCCCAGCAGTCTAGTTTTTCAAGTATCTCATCGACACAATTAGAATTCGTTGTTAAATTAAATGTAAATCAATGCATTACGTGTGATGTGAGTGTGCAGTGCAGGATACACAATAAAGAGAAGGATTTTTACAATCAGCTTAAAAGCATGTAACCAATCTGTAACAACAATTATCTATCGACCCAGAAAGATGTTTTTAATAGAATTCCCATTGCCATTACAATCCTGTTTGATCTTGCAAGGATTTCTGCACTTACAGCTCTCGGGCTTACTTTAACCCTATTAATTTTACTACGCAGCAATAACAGTGACAAAAGTCATAAACCATTTCTACATAATTAATCCATACGTGTTTAGCGAAAAACAAGCGGAATTCCATACTTATGTGTACCCCCAAGTGAGATTTAGCAAAACGACTGAAATGAGGTTCTCCAAACATCAAATTTATGTTATGTCATTTCTCACAAGAGATTATTTTTCACCTGAGCTAGATTGGATTGTCTTCTGTACTTAAAGTTTAAAGTGCGTGCGTGTGGCGTCTGTTGACGAAGTTTTTAACTCTCTGTGTACCAATTCTCTTTAAACGTACTTAAAATTGTGGAACAGATATTCTTAAAATGTCCAAATGCTGATTGCAATATGGTACATGTGTTATATAGATAGTTCTAGTCAAGCGAAGTTAAACAGTTGATAAACTTCCTGCCTGTGGAACAAAGATGAGATAATCAGAACAGAACATTGTGCAACTCTAAAGGAAGATAGTTAGCACAATGCAATGATACTCATGTCGTACTTACCTATACGTTTTATGTGCTATTCAGTCACCCCATTTAAGCTATAGTATTGGTTTTGCTTTTGCTACACATGCTACGTGTATGCAATGTTTAGTGAGAAATGAGTATCAACTAATAATCGTGTATCCCCAAACGAAAGTAATTTAAACCTTCTGTGTCAAAAAGATTGGAATATCACTATCCACACAGTTGCAGTTTGCAGCAAATTAAAGAACGTTTATGTGATTGAAGTTTTTAATTGATAAACCAATTAATTATACTCGTTATATACTTCAAAAGTGCACATTGTCCTTTTATCGGAAAGAACAATGGATATTATGTGCTGAATGTTGACTATATCGGAATTACTATATTATCAAAGGAACATTCATCAAAAGTAAGTACTAAATAATACCTTTTATCTAATTGTTTTTCTGCAGTGAGACGGGAATCTAATCTAATAAAACAAAAGCTCAAAAAGATGATAACTTTTGCAAAGACTCCACTAATAGGCAGATGTTACTAAAACAATTTCCTAGTAATGCCATAAAATCCTGCGAATGGAAAAAATTGAAAAGGGTTAGTTATTCAGGGGCACTGTTAAGCTCTATTGTAATTAGGCAACTCCAATAGTGCATTTACATTGGCAATGGTTGGAGTTCCACATGTCGACATGTCTATAGGTAAGTCCTTCTCAGTTGCAAACGTTGTAAGAGTGCACATTTGGGTTAATTTTGGTTGTTCTACAGAAATTTCTGAAATCTTTAAACCCCTTAAGTAATTTTACTTAAATTTCAGGATTCTTCTATCCAAACTCTTATTTCACACGAAAAATGAGCAGTCATGACTTTAAACGTTAAAAACATCTCCATTGTCCAAGCGTAATTAAGCTGTAACCCAGATTCATTTACTGAGATTTCAAATCCAAGTGTGAAATAGATAGCGTAATGGCCTTTCAATTGAATTCACAATAAGGTTTCACATTGTTAAACAAACCTTTGCAAAACGCATTTAAGACAATAAGAAGCGATAACAAAACAAAGAAACGAAACTAAACATCGTAACTTCAGATACATATTATATGTATAATGTGCATGTAGTTTATATTATTTTGGAGGTTTTCGATTTTGGAGGTCATATATCAGAAATGGCCCATTTTTGAAAGAGAGTCCCAACAGACCCACTGAAAGAAATTTCAAACCGTTCTTGAGTTATTGAGGTACTAACTAGCTAACAGACCCGAAGAGGGTTTCCATACAGTAGCTTTCGCTACTCAATAACTGTAAGAAAAGTGAGGTTAACAGTACAAGTCAAAAAAGATCACTCTGCATAAAATATGACTAGCTTCTTAGAACCGAGGGCACGGAGTGACATTTTTTGCTTACTCCTGTATTTCCAGGACAGTGGAAGACAGCAGCGAAATCACTCATGCAGCTCTTTGTTCAATAATTATGCTTACAGAAAGGAAACATCAAAATTGTATGCATAATTAATTGATCCTTCTAGAAGAAATGAAATGAAGCCATTGCACTATTTCTTGAAGTTAGTGTTAAAAGAATGAGTTTCTATTAATTATACGTTCTTCTCCACTATTGAGCTATTTTGAGTATAAATTTTCATGCAATAAGTCAAAAGCCAACAAGGCAGATGCATAAATCATGTACGGGTAATCAGGAAAATAACAAGGAAAGACGCAACACAAGTATTCCTATTCCTACATGTAAAAAATAGAAGCGTACAACTTTATTAACAAGGAATGGGTTGGCGAAAGTCAGAGATTCGGTTTGGATATCTAACCACATCAATAATAAGGTCCTCTCTATGAAACAAAACCGCTGTATGTGATAATATTAACGCAGTCTACAATCCCATGTTTAAAAGTTGAAAAACTGTTAAGCATTTACAGTACAATGCAATGCAGGGATCCGCAGTTAGTTTGTAGGCATTGAAAACGTGCCCAGAAACCAGAAAGTGTATATGAAGTGTGGCACTATTGTTAATTCCTAGTTAACTAAAAGTGTCTGCCCGAAATGTTTTCCATAAGCAGTATATAAGTTATAGTTATATGAGAGAGTATTTATAATGATGCTAGAAGGAGTGGTTGGTCCCCAGAGTAAATTTTTGCTACACTCATGCAATTACCGAGACTGTAGACATGACAAAGCTATCCCAATAATATACTATTCCATTTCATTAGTGAACCTCGCTGACAATCGTAAAAAATAAATAGGGAGGTTTTCCTTTTCGTGATCTCGTGTAATCATCTGCTTTGTTTTCGCATTTCATTGATTTATGATATCTATTTACTTAACAGACGTGCTTTTGAAAATGTTAAAATTGAATTAGCTTATCATATCATTCACATTTCTCCTCCTTTCCATGTTCCCTAGCTCTAATGTTCCCTGATTTGATTTTGTGTGGATTACATCAAATTTACCTTCACCATTGTAATTTTTTAAGGTGATATGAATATGACAATGCAAGGTAGGTAGGCTGTAGAGATATACAACATATCATCACCATCCATAATTAAATTTAATCACTGTACTCACATAATACATAAACCTTTTGTAAACCGCACGTACATAAAATTTAAGTGATGATGAGAGCAATGAAGTGTGCCATAAGTACTGCTCATGAGTTTTATCACAATAAAATTACGAAATCCGCCCAGTTCAAATAATGATTAATGAAACATGAGGGCATATTTATGGAATCAGAAGGATAAACACTAAATACGCACTAGGAGTGGCATTCTTTGATGTACTTATTAATTTACGTGATTTAATTGAAATTATATGTAGCAGTACCGACTCTAAAACATGCACCTTAAATAACTACCTGTACCCTTTCACCGACCATTATTATTGGTGCCGTTTTAGTAAATGTGAAGTACAGGTACAACAAACACCATCCCTAAACACAAACTGCTGTTGGTGGACAGTTCTTTCCCACACAGTCCAGTTTACAACCCAATCCCTCCTCATTATTTAACTTACACTGGTTCAGCTAGATAATATCATTATTATCTTTACCATTTACTGGTGTTGCTTGTGGATGAGACTCCATACTAATTTAAAGAGACAAATCTCACTCAGTAGCCTCCATTAGACCTTCGTCACTCCACTGTTAACTACGCAATTGTCACTCCCCATCCACAGCTTCCACAAATTCTAATTTTCACTCCAGTTCTCATATCTTCTTATTCAATTCAATTGAATAACTTTTTTCAGCCTTTTCATTAACCAATTTCAATATTTTCGCAGCTAACTAACTATTTCTTGGCCAACGCTGTTAACAAAATGGTTGCTTACTCTCGGTTTCCTCCTTCTGGTGCTCAGCCATCTGGTAAGTTTCATGATTTCCTTTTTTCATGACTTTAGAAAACAGTAGTGCTGATTTTTCCGATTATTTTCTTGCAACATGTACTGCACCCAACACAAACTCATACACAATACATCAAATTTATAGCTTACAGCTTTCAAAAAAGAACGTAAACTCGTTATCTATTTTAGGAATCACAATTCAATAAAATTATTGACGATAGAGATATATAATCGTAGGTAGTCGCCAGTCGCCCATAAATATTAATTTCAAATTATGAAAATTTTGGTAAGTAATTCAAATTAGGTGATTGCTAACAAAACAGGTTCCATGCCAAACGTCAATAGAACTGAAAGGAAGCTACAATTTCTATATTGCAACCACAAATCTATAGAAAGCACGTAAATGCCTGTCATGTTTAAATCTGCAGACCGTTGAATAAATCACGTCTGTCTAGTACATCGTAAATGTGATGTTGTTTGATTACGATCCAAGTGAAAGTGAGGTGTAAATTCAAATAATACTTAGCGAGCTGGAAAAGAGGAATTTATTTGTTAGACAAAGTAAAGGGATAGGATATTATGCAAATGAGGAAATTGTTATAGTATGTATTATAGTTTTGTAGATGATTTTAGTAGAAGAGGAGATACTACAAGTTAACGACAGCACCAAAAGTAGGGAGAAGCTTCATCTTGTTTTGAGCCAAATACTAAGCCTTTGGATGATTTCTGGGGATAAATGGAACAACACTTTGTCAGAATCTATAAATCTTCCTGAGTTGCTTTTACCCTACATATATTAGGGTGTGTAGGTATCTGAAGGTTATCAAATATAATCCCAGGCAGAATTACTTCAGTCCGTTGTAAAGACTAGCATCGAAGTCATATTATCATAGTATTTGGAAGATATATCCGGTAATGACGTAAACTTAAGAACAGATAGTGCGTATGCACAAAGCACAAAACATAATAGACAACAGGGAAGAATATAGCGAGCTTATCCCTGCCAAATTCCGAAAAGTCAAATTGCACAATAGGCTTGCAGGCGTTCTACTCGTAAAACCAATAGAACAGATTTACATGTATTTATGGTAATTTTATTTGACAACAGGATCGAAAATCTTCAGACCTTGGGAAGACAGTGATGAAGAATCCAAGAATAAGACGTCTATTCCCAAATGTTGTGGTGTGGAATTTAAAAAGAAAAGGGAATACCGAAGGCATACTCAAGCTACAGCAAGGCACGGGCAACACTTTGAGAAATGTCATGTAAGTCCGATTACTGTATTCCTTATCATCCGGTTTTTATGGTTCAGTGTAACAAATTATGATTCATTCCATATTGTGGCCTTCGGTTGTATGGTTCGGTGAGAATCATGAAATATCTAGTCTTAAAAGTTTTATTCCACATCAAGACTTATTCCAAATTTCCATCAACATTTATTACAGGTTTGCGATAAGGAGTTCACTAGAAGAGACAATCTGACAAGACACGTAAAAGTGCAACATGAATCTGACGAAAAGCCCAAATGCAGACATTGCGGCAAAAAGTAAGTCAACTCTTATAATAGATTTATTTTTATGTCTGCTTTCTCCTACTATAAATTTTTTGTTTGTTCTCTGAGAATAAGTTTTCTATCTTTCTCCTTTCGTTTATTATAATAGGTTATCACGCAGAGATGCTGTTCAAAGACATGAAGGCACCTGCCACAACAATCCTAACAGATCGCCACCACCGAGAAACAGAAATCAGCAAATAAATCCTTTCTCGGAAACAATCGCAGTTCAGCGTTTACGTTTTGAGGGAACCAGAATTTTGCAATTAATACCTTAATATTCCTTACCTGGTTCAGGTACGCATAATTGCTGTGCATACCTTTGAGCATATGGAAACAGTAAAGACCTTAGAATTTAGGTTCCTATACTTAATAGTCATAGTGTAATGCAATGCATATCATAAAAAGGCAACTTTTATTCTCTCAACCTACTTACAAACAAAGCACTGATTATGTGAGCTGAGTAAATGTTTAGTGTTAACTGACTGTGATTTTTATTCAAATGTGATAATGAGTAGTGTGCAATGTGAATCGAGCTTTAAAACACACTTCATCATATACAAGTACAGTAGTCATAGTCGTTTCACTATTAATAAAGTGCCTGACCTTATTACTGTCGTAGTCATTACAAATCGTTAGTATTAGTATTAGTTTGTATGCGTTTGTCTTTCTCCATTATCATTTTAAGTAGTCTAATAAGTGCAGCCGCTATTTAATTGCATTTCAACAGTTATTTTTTGTTACTACTTACATTAAACTATCCATATATGGTATGTTTGCACATCTTTGTCTATAGTTAGCATCAGTCGGTGCAGACTCTTTGTAAATATAACAATTTTCCATACTTTATTTATTCTAGATATTACAATTGTAAAAATATTATGCTACTACTGTCGAGTATTCCAGCAAATCCTGTAAAATACAACAAAGCGCTTAAAAATATTCTTAAAACATTATGTCTCATGTCACTTACATGTTAAAATATTTAAAACCTGTAAATAAGATGTGAAATAAAAATACACCATGAAATATTACCTTCTCTGATTCCATGAACAATTTTACATTTATACGCAACATGACCTAACGCAAATTAGAAGCATTCAATGTTCAAGATTCAAAAAGATTCTGTCCAAAGTGTTCTATCAAGTAGATTTTTTCCCAAAAAGTATGTTATTAAATACACAAATTGTGAATAATAATCTTCATTAAGTCAAAGGCAATAAGAAGTAAATATCAGCATTCTCAATGAGTTGTCAATACTAGAGCAAAAATATTTTAGTAGAACATTTTATACACGCAATCCTTTCATCCTTTCATTTATTATATTTATTAACAATAGGAATTAGAAGCATGGAAGGAAATTTTATAACCTACTAAATATTTGCATTATAATGGCTCGAAGCAAACTAAATTAAATAATAGTCTTCAATATTATTAATATTTAGTCATTTTGAAAAACAACTCGAATACTCATTCTTATCGCCAAGTTTTTAAATCAGAAATGGGAATTTAAAACGAAAACATATTTACATTATTTCCCTAATTATCTAACAATTTCAGTAGTTAAATTACCGACATGCTGATAATATGCAAGTTAATGCACTTCTTTATAATAAATTCATACTTATTTAATAATGCAGATTTAACAAACTATTAAACTAAATTAAAATTTTGAAATATTTGCATAAATCAGCTTTTTTAGTCATCTGCAACATAAGTATTTAAATACATAATTTCTATTACATTGCTAAGAAGACTGGAAGCCAATTTACATATTAAATGTCTGTATTAGCCATTCTGACGCTTTGACATAATAATATTTGCGTTCATCTACATTCTGTTCTTTGTTTTCAATTTCACAGACCATTTGGTACATTTACATCTTCACTTACGTATTACGTATACATACAACCAAAATCTAAACTTACAACAATTTCTATTTGTCTTTGTTTGGATGTTCTTCTCAAACTTCCAGGAAGCAGTTAGGTACACCCCCATAGCATCCCGCAATGATATTTCATCTATTTTAAAGCATTCTCTTATTTACATTCTTATTGTTTGAATTTGTTATTCTCATTCTGTCCTCGCTCGTAATCCTCGGATTCTGGAAAATGCGCAATAATGTTACCCGATACGTCTCAGCTGTAAGAAACGACGGACAGATCTTTGTTTAATGAACATCATTGTGTAAAACTTTATGAGTGCATTTAGAGTTGGGAGAAAGTTGTGATGTATTGTTGGATTTTGCTTCCAACCACAACACGCAATTGTGCATTTCGCTGGTGTATGCAAAATAGAAAGTAAAGAAGCATGCCAAATCCTGCATTTCCATTGTGTTTGCTACAAAACAAATTCAAACTACAATGTGTTGCGTATGGCCATCCATTCAAGTCATCAAATTTAGGCTGAGTAAATTAAACAAAGTGGAGAATAATTCAGGGCATGTTTTTTAATGTTATTTGAATCCTTTTAGGTGTGGGCGTAATAAAGTACTTTCATCTAAATGGCTAATAAGTTTGCTTACAGTTTGCATTAGGAAAAGCAAAATCTCAACAAATCCTGTAATCTTTTGATTCACAAAAGTAAGTAAGAAGTAAATATAATTGGAATTTTATTTTTAGGTTTAATGAAAATTGCTAAGAATAAGAATAGAAATAGATTGAAAAACAAAATTTTCCGACTCGGTTGCATTTAAAGGGAATAAACCATACAAATTTCTGTAAGTGAGTTTATCTGATTCACCCCCTAATTGGCATACACTTTTTGACATATGCCAATTTTTCGTATGACTTTTCCTTACCCCCTTTTTGGCATAAATAAGTTTTTCTTAAACCCCTACATGGCATAAATTATAAATACAGATATGGCACCATGCAAGGCTTGGGCACCTTGGGCACCATGTGTGCTTTATTTAATCAGTCATGTGTAATGAATGAATATCATCATCTGTCCTGTTCTGTTATAAGAGGTGAACAACCTTCTATAGAGAAGGTGTCCAGGGCTCAGGCTACATGATCGGGCTCATTGCCAACTCCTCTGGGACAGGCATTGTTGTTAGTTAATGCCGAGAGGTCAAAGGTTGTCATTAGATGGATTCATAGTCTCACTACACACATAAGGTATGCCTGAAGGGGTTCTGCCCTGATGTGCTTGGGTATCAATATCATCATAATATCAGTCATGTATAAAGTATCAGTATCATTTTAAAATCAGTCATGTATCAATATTCAGATAATGCTTATTAAAACAAATTGAAGTTAGAACAGAAGATCAAATCCAATTAATTACAAAACATCTGCAACTTCATAAATACATTTAAATAAACTCATTTTAGAGCGGTTTTTAGTCATTTTCTTGAGTTTGGATTGAAAGGTTACATATTTTTTCAAATTTTTATTAGGATATTTACCCACAGAAATTCTAGCTAATGGATTTTCTAATCTGTTAGCTTAAGACGAGGGCATTCATCTCAGATGTGCATAATCCGTTTTTAGGTAGGAGACCCTAATTTGTACACGCACAGTGGTTTATGTCAAATTATTTATGTCAAATTATTTCTGCCAAAAAATTATGTCAAAAAGGAAAAAATATGCCAATCAATATTTATGTCAAAAAGTGTATGCCAATTAGGGACATTACCGTTTATCTCTAAGGGTGCAGGATCTAATCTAAATAGGGTTGATTAAAGTAGAGCCATACAAATTCCCTTAAGTGATTTTATGTGGTGAATGACCGAAATGGAGTTGATTGAATGATAACCATACAAATTCTTTCCGTTGATTTTATTAGGGTGAATGATCTAAACAGAGATGTAAATGTAAAAGTAATGAAATGACGAGCACTGCACTATAAATAGTTGTAATTGCTTTTCGTAACAAATTGTGTCTTAAAGGGAAGGATTAAATTAAATGGATGCCCTATTTTATTTGCCATACGACTGGTATTGAGTATTGTGTACTATGTAGTAGAAAACTAAAATACTCTAAAGCTCATGTGATTACCCAATGACAGTATTATAATACTTTCACCAATTTCTAACCTCGGAAGTCAATCATTTCTAATACTGACGCATATTCATCACATTTCCAAAACAAATGTGTGTGCTTTGTTTACAAGAAAGCTTTTCCACATAGCTAATAATTTACGCTGAAGTAAATGCGTGACGGATCCGCCTATTTCACTTTCATAAGTGCAGAATTTGGGGACATGTAGGGAATATATTAAGCCTCAGTTTGGGTACCAAAAGCTCTGCATAATACTCAAGCTATGCATACTCTCAATGTTTTGGAACAGTTCCATTCGGCCATCCCAGAATAGAACACCATATACACGAGGCCTTCTATAATAAAAACATCAGTACTATGTGCCTATATAAGGGGTTGCACCAACAAACTGCGTTTTTATGTGATTCTGTTATGTGCATTACTGGTGCATTACTATTACTATTGATATCTTTCGGTGAAAAGGACCATCATATTCAACTTCAACTGCAAAATCATCGTTTACCAAAGGCAAATATTTCACTATTAAATATATGCTTAAAAGCATGTAACTGAACGTTTGTCTTTCCCATATATTCAGAAACTAATAGTCATCTATTAACTTTCAGTTGTAATGCATCTTTATTACCAAATTTTTATCTAATTTCAGTACCCTACTAATTTACACCCCCACTATACTGCCAACTAGGTAAGATAGCTAGCTATAACTCAAAATGCGTGATTCTCTTTTATTTCTGACTAAGAGGACTTTCTCTTTTGAAATACTGCGTGTGACAAAATGCTTTCTATTTCCTAATGGCTGCTTTCTCGGCAAAAGAACAAGATATATTTTCAACTGTCTTTTCTATTTATTTAGTACCTACGTATTCCTTGGGTGATATTTACGGTTAAGTGGTGGATCAATTTTGTTATATCCTGATACTATATGATAATGCAGGAAGTAATTTATTATGTTATTTGTGCAGCGATAGCGAAAATTTCAAATTTCAGACGCTTATATTAGGCTTAATTGGAATCGCTTGTCAATTCAACCGCTTTTATGGATATTTACTAAAAATTAATATCTACAATGTTATAAACTCTTTTAAGTTTATTTGCAAGTAATGTATGTATCTACAGTCTTTTTAACCATATTTGTTTGTGAAGAAAGGTAGACACTTTTATAATTGCATAATATTTTATTACCAACACTGAACTGATGCTGAGAAATTCTCGACTTTCACTTATTGTTAGGTGAAAGCCTGCAAAGATAATATCAGCAAAATGGTGTCATTATGCAGACTAACGTTACCTATACACTCAAGTTATTTATAGAATGATAGTCATTATTTAGGGCTTTGCTGTAATCGCCGCTTAGAATAACTTATTCAACCATGACGCTTTCTTTGGCAGATTCATTTTTTATTTCACCAAAATGATGTATCTTAATAATTTTTGTCGCAGCAAGCTTCCAGATCAAAAAATTGTCCTCAAAAGTTTTAAATTGCGTCGAAGTATGCCTAGATACGAGGTATATTAAAACAGAGCAAAGTGTTAATAATCCCATGGGCAAATTAAGTGGATTTTTCCATTTCACGAATTTCTTTCATAAAATTAGAATCAGAGCATAATATTTGACAACAATATGCATAGTCTCTAAAGATAATAATTGTATCCATTAGTGAGGTAGACCTTCATAAAAGCTTAGTAACTGTGAAGTGATGAGGTAATTTTTCTTTGGGTGGTGGATGATTTGCCAGTGTTCTAATTCTCGACACCTCCTTTTACGGGGTAATACTGGAGATTCCAGGAAGTAAAGCTTGATGGCGAAAAACTAACGGTTGATTGTGCTATGATTGATTCCAACGTGCTTGTGTGCACATCTAACTGAAAGTAAACTAATCTTTCTAGGATGGCTGGACTATTCTTTTCCTAGCAAAACTGATAAAATGAAAACTGCAATTAGACACAGAAATCAATTAATGAGTATTACATTTTTCACTTTAAGTATAAATTGCAGGGATGCGTCTAAACAAACTGTATTCATTAAGATTTTGTCATTGAAAGATTGCAAGGGGACAACTCATTATATTCCATTGGTTCAATATTATCTACAATTTACAAGCATTAACACTACGTGCTGCTTTAGGGATTGCTATATGCAATAGGTAGCGTAATTTGCATTTTCATACTAAACTAACTACACGTTTCATTGAGAAACTGTTGCATTAATTAATACCTATTAATTCACTTCTCTTAACTTAACGATTTTTCAAAGAGGTACTTAAGTGACATTGCTCCATGAACTCATTTCTCCTTGAGAGATACACAGTGAAACAGAAGCTTTCTGCTTTATTTCGTCGCTTAGGTCATGCTTAGGTATGCAAGTCGAAGAAATATGCAGTATGTAATGTTCCCATAAAGCTACTAGCTTTATTTTCTCTTCTGCCTGCAGCATTGGAATAGTCTATAAATATTGCCATTACATTCAATAGGCAAATTGAACAGATATTTTTCTTATAGGGTTAAGGACCTTAACTTGAGGTGGGTAAGTAAACAGGTACCTTACCGTGCTAGGAAAAATACATTTGTAGGGTAGATTTAGATTTAACTCTCAACAGATCCAATTCTTACCGACAAACAACTTCAAATAAAAATGAATTTGTGGTTGCTGAAATACGCGAAATGAAACATTTTGTCCCCAAAAGCAAGGTAAACGCAAGACATGCTCTTGAAATATCTCGTTAGGTTTTCTATTTATTGGACTCTAGGAGAGTTCGTTGAGAGCTGTACTGTGTATTATAGAGAAAATAAATATGCCAATGCCACGTGCTTTCTTCTACATAAATATAAAGTTGCAGCGTTAGTTCCTACCTATCCGGTACCCGAAAAGATCTCAGCATTCACAATTTGAGGTTTATCTAAACAGTTTCTTGACCTTTGGCAAAACCAGAATACGAATGGCCGAATTCTTTATTCTTATAAATTAATTATTTTCCAGACCTGTTGAAAATAAATATTTCCATATTTTAATTTCAGTCATAGAGAATTAGGTTGACAATCAAATCAAAAGCCTGAATTTCCGCACAAATCACTAATAAATGTGGAAACGGTTTGAAATTTTAGTCTCTCTCTAAGCTTTTGTATTCCATCTGTACATGTGTAAACTCTTCATTCACACGATCAAATTAATTCTTATGCAAAAGTAGAAGACAGAATAATTTATTTAACACTTAGCACATTTGGCTCTCAATCTAACAATTGGTATTAAAGAACAAAGACTTGACACCACTCCTTGCTCATCATCATAATTAATATTTGTCTGAATGGGACTTCGCCGAACAAGGAATTCTGACGCCTTTCCCAAAAGGACACTTGTAGCATTCATATCTGTACAATATCATAATTGGTTTGGCTTATCTACTAAAACAAAACTGAGAACGTCAGCTTAATTTCTCACCTTCGGCTACATAATTATAAATTGCAGAGTCCAGTCCGGTGAAAGCAATCAAACTATGAAACCAATTTGAAATTCATGTAGTCAAGTTGATGAGAATGAAGGCGGAGGAAGTCAGAGTCATTCAATTGTGTCTATCATTGAAACACGCAAGAAAATAATTACATAATTTATAGTGAAACCGAGTCTCCATCCAGACCAGAGCATAATATAACCACGCCAAGCAAGGGAAGCCTAGTCAGGGAGAAATTGGGGAAGGAGAGAGAAAGACTGAACTGAGAGCAGACTAAACGTGTTGTGTTGTTTTTGTTATTGCATGAGAAAACACAGACTCAAATGGTACATCCTATTACAATACATACTGCATTACAATATCATGGGGAAAGTGTTTCGTTTCTTGATTGAATTAATTCATGAAAGGGAAGGCAGACAACCAAACCAAACGAATGAAACCACATGATATTATATTGCACCTTTCTGCAATACCGTACATCGTTTATATGTTAAAGGAAGTATCCCATTATTCCTGGCCTGGCTTGGATATTTGGCGTCTTATCTATCTTATACAGTCTAACCATGTCATAAAAGCATACCACTCCTATCATATAGTTACTTGGCGATTACACTCAAGTATTTGGAACTATTATGTGTTCTATGGTATCTATGGTATGTGTTTGAATGCAAGCCATCATATCGTGTGGATTGTGGATTCTATTTGTATAGCATTCCGCACTGTCTATCTGTCGGGTCTTATGATGTCAGATAGACATTTGATTTATGAGTTGCACACAACCATCCTCTCTCAACAGAACGTGTTGATTCTTCATACATACACAAACATTGTAATTATTAGTTAAGACTATATACCACTAAAAGCAGTATTCAACTGCACTTGTGTATCCATAAGAATACTTAATACATAATATCATTCATTCATTAATATTAAATGTCGATGCAATGCAATATTTGACAACAATGGAATAAAATTATTATTAAATTCGATTCTTATACAGACATTAGGCAAAAATGGAGTAATGCCTGTCTGCATTAAACCTGATAGAATAAATACATAATTAATGCTCTTCCTCGTGTGCCTGCTGTCTGAATATAAGTTAAGATTAGAGTATTTACTGATTACCCGACTACTTACACAAAACAACTTCTCAATCTTATCATTAAATGGCCTTCAATTTTCTGCCCCACTATTTCTTAATTATTTTTCCTTATTTTACCTCATGTATGTAATGGTTGTTAAAGTTTTATCAATCACTAATCACGTTCACGTGCTAGGTGTATATAGGTAAGTTTATGTATAAATTAAGTAAAATGCATTTTATAGCAACCAGTTACGTAAGACAGACTTTTTCTTTAATACGTATGCATCTCATGAATACTTTCAGGGTTACGTTAGTACATGACTTTGGTGTATTTGAGTTCTATATTTGTTTCTGTCAATATATCAAAATCGATATTTTCAAGAGTGACAATTCGGAAAATTAAATTGTTGTGAGGTTCCAAATGGCCAAGCATTGTATTAAGTGTTAAGTCGTTGTAAAAATCTTTATGATCAAATAAAACACTTGAACCACTTCAAATGTAAGAAAACGACTATTATTACTGTGTATTATTGTTGTATTCTTCAAAATCTTCAGCTGAAGTAAATACAACATTATCAAAGTGTGTTCGGTTGTATTTGTATTGTATATTTACTTAACTCGATAATACTGGATAATACTACAAATAAATATGACATCGAAATTGTTTCACGTATTATTCGGAGTAGCTGTCTCAAAAGATTGTTATTACCGTTGCGCTATCATAGAGTGTACACTAAACTAGAACAAACTGAAAAAATTCAGAAACATAAAGTGTACACTATACTAGTTCGAACTGAAAAAAAATCTGCGAGATTTTTTATAAAAGGCTACGCATTACTTCTGAAACGGCAAATTTCTTCTCTTGCTAATCCTATAACACACTACTTCTTCAACCCATCTTATTAGAAAACTGCTACTGTTTGTTCAGTGTTTTTTGGAGTTCGTATGCATTACGTGAGCGTATGGAATTTAGATCAACACTTGAAATTCTGAATGAAAGAGTTACAGAATAAATTTTTCATTGTCAGTAGTTGACTGAACTGCAAAGCAAGTAGCGCAACAAATATATTTGTACGAGGAAGACTAGCATTCATAACGATAAATCAAATAAAACCGTTGTACAAAGAACAAGAAGGTTCAATAGTAACTGTGAGTATCTATATTTTCTTGCAAAGGATACGCCTAATGTTTTATGCATACTTTCTTTGAATATTACAATCAAATAACGATGGAAATCCTTTGAATTAACAACATTTGAAAAGTATTGTGTCCTGGTCACTTCATTCAATTACTTAATGCCCCCCACGCAGAGCTGGCTAAAACTCATAACATTCGTCCACAGTGCAACATTACTGTAAATACATTTGGACAAAATTCGTGTGCATGTCAAATTACTGGCTTACGAAAAGGTTGACTTCTTTTATTCGGAGTTCAATTTAGGTCAAAATAACACCCGACACTTGGCTCGTTATGTTTCCGGATATTGTATCAACATCTGCATGGTTATTTCACACAGTGTGCTCAGTTCGTCGAGAAGTACTAGTGCAAAAAATAGAAAGGAAGAAATATTGCCGGATGAGTCTTGGACATATTTGAAGAGTCAGCATAAAATCTAAAACCAATTTTTGTGGTCTTGAGCAAAATTCGTGTTATACCTCTAATTCAATAAAGAAATAACTTTATGTTATTTAACCCTCGATGTAACCAATTCTGCTAGTGCTTCGGAAAAAACGCAAATATTTGAACAATTAAGTGGCCGGAAAATCGGTTGAGAGTTGAGACGAGGTAAGCCTTCGGCCACTTTGGGATCTGTACATAACGCCCCATGCGACTCCCTGAAGAGGGATTTAGTGAAACTGAAACGAAGAAAGTTGAAAACATCGCGAATCTCGACCTCTTCAATATTCTTTACTCATAATGTAATATCGTGATGTACTTGCATTCTAAATATGTGGTGCATTTAATGGGATATCAGGGTAGATGTAGGAACCATTAAAGGCTAAGGCTAGTATACTTTTGAGATTTATTTAATCAATATAAACGTGCTCTCATTTAAAATGAAGAATTAGAAGGCCCTACCCTAGTGCCACTTCTAAGAGTTCTAATATCTTTAAGTTCAGTATTTTCTCCACATACTGAGTTACTATTATTTGAGTTAAAAATAGAATATCCTACTACTCTTTTTGCCAATTCTTACTTGCTATATAGTAGCCACTAGCCACGCTACTCATATCATACTTTTTCTGGAAAGTAGTGAAATACGATCGCAAAAATTATTCAGATACTAACGAGACTAACAAGTTTATAGTATAGGGAGGAAGTCGTATTGCAAACCGCACTAGTTTTTGAGTTACGGTAGCCTTTAGTGTAGAACACAGATACAGAGACTCCTGGGGTTTGGGTACTTCTACGCATACTTTCGTATCATATCACACCATTACTTATCACCAGAAAAACCAACTCTAACCAAACTTGGAAAAAGAGGATCTCTTTTCCTTTGTGAAGAATTGTCCCGAGTGTATGTTGAAATAAAGTCATAATTTCACCGTCATAAGAACTAAGTGTACGTTTCCTTAGAATCTTAATACCTAGTATTGTTCTGTAGATTCTGCAGACGTGTCATTCAAAAACAATTAATTCTTAGACCGTAGTATACTTTGTTATGTAACATGTAACACTACATAAGGGCTTTTATGGTCATGTCCGTAGCACTAATAAATATTAATAGCAACTAATAACGTAATCAACTGAAAAGGAAAAATCTGTTCCAATTATTTCTATTTTGATTAAGTATCCATCTGTTTTGGTTACTTTCTTTTTTGTGTGGCCAGCACAGGATAGGATGTGGAAATAGCAGGTCGGATTCGGAAACAGATTGACAATACACTGAAGGAGGGTCTGCCAAGCTTATAATATAAAATAAAAAAGAAAGCAGTGATGTTAAAATACTAGCACTACACTACAAACGTATTTTACTCTGGTACTATGAATAGAGTGCATATGTGGAAGTGGCAGTCCATAGCCATAACATTGGCAAAGTTCAGTATACTAGGGAAAAGCGCAGATCCAGTTTGAACATCCGCCGAAGCCTTTGCCCAATACTCTCATCGTCTCATTCAAACATCTTCTTTGGTCTCGTCTCGACTCCCTTCCTGTCTTCTTCCTCTACATATATAACCAAATGAAAAAGAATTTTACCCATTTTATTCTCAAAGTCACAACTAAAGTCATTCAATCCCATTTCACACATTGCTTCTACTACACAAAACCTTTTTTCGTCACCATTACAGTTAAAATTGTTCCATAAAGAATTCCTTTTCATTTTTCACAGACAAATTCCTTAGTGTGCAAATAAATGTATCGTGTTTTATGCTTTCACAGTGCTGTGCCCCAGTTTATTGCTAGTGAAACTCTACTTTAACTTTAATGTAATGATAAAGAAAGGTAAATAACATTTACATTTATATTTCCTCTGCATTCGTCCACCATAAAGTCTGTTCCCAATGACGTTGGTAACCTTTTAGGTAAAAAGTCAGCAGTTTCAATAGTAGTACAATTACTCACATAAACTAAGAATTTGATTCTTCAAAAAGGACTTAAACCCTAACCAACAAAAACATTAACTACCTATTGGTTGACCCTTTTTGAAAGACTACTGACATTTCAACAACATTTCAAAGTAATTTCTTAATTAAATACAAAGTATACACATAATAAACTACATACATAACTAGCGATTATTACGATACTTATTGTAAGGCAGTGTACCAGAGTGTTTACTTTCTTTTATGGTGCACTCGATACCACTGCATATTAACTTACCCCAGTGAAGTGACTGCCGAAGTTTGTCTTTTATTAGCATTTCACCACTTCTGCTTTTGCAGGAAACACGTACCAATAAGAAAACTCGTCAGAGCGAATGAAACAATTAAGGCTTAAATCAAATTTCACTAAAGTTACCAAGGACTTAACAAATGTACTCTTCATCCAGTTAAATTAAATTGAACTGTTAATACCACACGGATTTAACCGGTATTAATAATGGAACATTCTACAAACTCAACTTTATCAACAGCCGCATGGTAAGTCAATTTAATAATTTATACCATTAGAAAGCCACAAGAAACGTTGAGGTGCATTGAATTAAAGACATAAGTAGTTTAAATATACAGATTATACTTATCTTTAATTTGCAAGTCTGTTTTTCGTAGTAAGTAGGAGAAATAAGCTATAAAGAAATTTCTATACTAATCTTCATTAGTAAACATTTGTTTGCACAAAAGATGGTTAATTAAAGTACTACAAAGGTAATTGGTAATAAATCTCACTGAAATGTGTAGAATTCATAACCTTCTAACTTGGTAATATAATCCAAAATATTGATGATGAAATGATGGATTAGTTCGTGGAGGATAAAGTTAATGCCAACGTGCATACATTAATGCATAAGCTTAATGGGAGAAACTTTCTACATTCATTGACAACATTTCTATGCATATTGTAGCAAAAGTTAGGCTTCTCTAATTAAACCTACTTTACTGTTACTATCTTCACAATTCTCTTAGGTACGTAAACAGTGTCCTATTTCATGCATTAGCATTTTGTAATAGGACTGCAGTGTTTGGAGGATCATTAAGGGTAGTGAGATTACGATTGCAAATGCTCAATGGGTTTCCAATTTACTCATTCATGAAAGAATCAAATTGAACGCTTTCATCATTTGGGACGCTTAACGATCATTTGACTAGCACTTCAACTCGTTTACCACATTTATTAGCAATACGAACAATTATAATATCACTTTTCTAGAAACTACCTTTGTTTGCTACTTAATGACACTGGTATGTATTATTCATAAAAACTGTACACAGCAAGATCAGTCAGTCGGCATCACCATTTCTGTATGTTGACAGATACCGATTGAAGTAAAGTGTCAAAATGATTGCACAGCTGAAATGCGAAAAAGGGACATTAAAACCTAATGGCTATCATTTATTATTACTCCTGAAAATTTAGTGGTATGCTAGAGTACTCAGTCTACGAAAGCTAACGGTGTTTTAAAGATTGTTCCTGTCATAACGCTGTAATTGCTGATTTGTTGACCATGACAAGAAAAATTATGGAATATTTTTTGTCTTCCTTTATAAATATGTGATAAGAGACAAGAAAAGCAATTCTGGAAGTCATTATGTACCTGTCTCAATCTCTTTTCAGCCTAGATAATGTCTGCCGGTCTGCCAAATCCATTTTATGTACTTTTCATGCTAATTATGCTGTGAGCATAAAATCCTATATTTTTCTTCCTGTTCATGTATTAGGTAATATAGAAATATATAAAATATCTTTAGAAATCGAAATTGCGGTATTTTTGGTCTAGTACAAGGGATATGAACGTTATTCGACATTTTATGATATTTCCCTGTAACAAAAGATATCGTGCTTGTTTAACTTTTCTGTTCTTTGACGCAGTCTTAAATATGCAAATGCTCGAAAAAACCTATGATAACTAAGAATTGATGGAAACTATATAAAAAGAATACAGTTAACAGGATAGGAGAGAAATGTGGATTATGTTTCGTGTTGTACGATTGTGTATGGTTAGGAGAAGCAGAACTTCCTGAAGAATTGATGGTACATGTCAAATAAAATAACCTATAACTGTTGATAAAAATACTTATATGTAAGAAAGAATGATGTGACTAATGTCATTAATATGACATGCTCAATTCTAATGTATAAAGGGAGTCCTGTAGATCGTAATTCATACACGTCAAAAGGGCAGGGACAGACTGTGGATTATTTTTCGTTCATACAGTAATAGTATTATAATGTACACAGATATGTTTAATGCGGTAACCCCAGCGTCACTGCAGCATGATGTAGCTGACTATTCACATCACGTATGATAAACGATGATAATTTATTATGATGTACATTACAAGTCATCAAAGCATGAAATGCTCTTTCGACTTTTCTCCAGACCGAAGTAGCCAATACTGCGAGTGTGATGTGATGGGACAAAAATAATATCAACCCAGCCAAAATACGACCAAGCGGTAGAGTATTTATTGCCTGTTACATACATTTTGTTTCATGTCATGCCAATACGGTCCAAAATTTAAATGGAATTTGTACGTGACCGCTTCCAATTCAGAGATCAAAGTTACTTTCCTTTCCTTGTGAATAAATCTACCAAGAAAATGACGGCTCTACATTTTTCATGTCCACTAGACTGAACGGTTCAAGATTAACAGTATCAAGTAGGCACAGCTACTACCCCCAAACTCACTTTCCAAGTTTCATCCAATAATGGTAATGCTTAGGCAAACTTCACCCACTCACTCTTTCTTCAATCAGATTCCGAATCATCCATTTCAATATGTTTCTAAAATGTGTAGTAACAACGTGTTGAACGCAGCAACTTCTTTGAATCGTCAATTCCAAATAGAATACCTATTGCAATAAATCTAATTTAAGGCAGTTGCAATATAAAGACGCAGTACTACGCGGTTAAAACCTATCGCAAAGAATTATGGTTATTTATGACCATTAAGCATAAATTAAGCGATAAATGCTCTCTAGGAAAGAGAATAGAGACGCATTATATACATTGAACTTTTAAAACCTACAACTAATGTACATAATTAGGATTTATATTCTTACATTGTAAATGCAGTTTTTTCAGACCAAAATAGATACAAAGTATTCCTTTAAGTTGATGTAGGTCAGATTTTAAGGCAAAAAGATTATACCACATTGCAAGTATTCTAAAAATTGTGACTGAATTATTTTTTCATTTAAAAGTAATCTTTCTTTTCCCCGTTAAAAATTGCATGATAGATAAGATTAAAAATGCTTTTCCGATTTCTTGCTATTTTATAAGGTTTGAGTCAGACAAAAGTGCTGTTTGGATTACCTGAATTCAGGTACCCTATCCCAATAATTATATCCCTGAGTTGAATTAGAAGTGTAACAAAAGATAGCAAACTGCTTTCTCCGGTGTATTTGAACAGGATATCTTTTCCTAATGGCTGACAGCTAAAGTGTTTCTAGGCACTCAACTATGCGAATCCTTTAAAAAGAGTCTCATTGAGTAACTAATGAATGATTCTTAATCTCCAGCCAACCGTTACCAAGAATTTAGTATTCTTAGGGCTTTCCTAGTAACACGAAGCATCGCAATCTGAAATTAGTACTTCAAAGGACTCATTGTCATTGTCGATTCGTAATAAGTATTAAGCAGGACCTGAGAGAGAGATTGGGCGTACAATCAAATCAAAAAGAGCCGTTCATTCATCTCAAATTGGTCAAAGACATCCTTTGAATACCATTCTGTCCTTCTAAATGGATTGTATTTGTAGATATTCACTTTCATTTGCGACAAGTGTAGAATTATAATCATTTCTGTGCTTAATTCCATTGTAACTGATTTGTAAGCGAAACAATGCATAATTGTCACTTGGGTGCACCAAGGTACACAAGTAATTATTTCACTTTAAGTACGTCCACTTACTACATGAATTTCAAAAGCTTAAAATTAGTATTCCCCTTTCTCTTTCTCAAGATAACAAAGAGAACTTGAGAAAGTTGCAATTGGAGAAAGTTTAAACTTTCTCCAATTGTTTTCCCTCAATTAAATAAACTTATTACTTATTACCCGTAGATTTAATAACACATGATCCTTAGTAATTTAACACAGGTATGTAAATATACTGTTTATTTTCCATGAATATGAATAGGGTATACACGCAAAGAGAACGTGTATGGAAAAGTCTTAACCTTCAGAAGTACCTTATTATGTGTCACACAATCAACGTGTGCTGCATTAATGCCTAATAAAATTGCTTTCTAAGCTAGATAAAGAGACTTCTTTTTCTTGTTGAGTATGCATCCCCTATTGTAAAGCCTGTCAACTAGTTTTTTCATTAAATACGTGGGATTATTATAATACAAGGCGAATTTTTCATGCAGATCCTTCTTGTCTTTTGAAAAATATACAAGTCTTTAGTACTAAAAATGCAATGCACAATATTGTACCACGGCTAGTTTGTATATTAAGGTTGACATAATATTTAAGATTTCTTGCTAATTTGGTTGAGATATACATTCGTAATATAATATCATGCATTTTAATCTAGTACAAAGCAAACTGACTTACAAAGAGTAAAAATATAGATATAAATGGCTACATTTGGTTGAGAAATGATTATTATCTCCCTTATTGCGTCTGGGGTTATCAAGGGTAGACATAATATATAGACAATAAACATAAGGAGGTTTTACCTTGGTGAGGGTTTACGAAAATGAGACCAAGGAAATGTCAACTAATGCCTTTATTACTCATAGTGACACCATTATTTTGAATTCATGTGGATGCTATCTTGAAAGTCATTGTCAGAGTCATGATTCAGAACACTCTACATCTCTCTGATCTAATTGAATAAATAAGAGGATTTAATGATTCTTTGACCTTTGTACTACTTTTAATTTGACCGAATCTTTTTAATTAACGCATTTGTGTATATAACATTTTTATGGTTAGGGTCTTAGCAAGGACACTGTTAGGTTTACACTACTTTTATGACAACTTTTATTACCCATGTAGCTGTGGTAGTACACAGTGTATAGTAGACAGCAGTAAATATATGTGATGCATAACCTACATAGCGTTTTCTACGACATGGTCCAGTAGGTTCTATTTATAGAATTTATCAAAATAAACACTTAGCAATGCGTAACTAGCGTTTGTGGGGTATACAGAGTTATCAAAATATTTAACTTGTATTAGTTTGTGAGCTAGGAAAGTAACACGGAGGAAATTGTATTTTTTTAAGGTTCCACAACGCTGGAGTGTTGTTCGATTTATTTTATACACCTTTGCTCTGCCTGTTCGGAGCTATGGGAAATGGTCTGTCAGTGTGGGTCTTCTGCATGTCACCGACCCACCGTAATCTCTCATCATCCTTCTACCTGTCAGCTTTGGCCATAAGTGACACTGGATTTCTTATTAATCTTCTCGCAGTATGGTTGACAAATGTGGGATTTGATGTGCTGTCTTCGCGACTTACTTGCCCCACGATTTACTACTTGGGACAAGTTACCAGTTTTCTCAGCGTCTGGCTCACTGTCGCATTTACAGTCGAGAGATTCTTCGCCGTGTGCTATCCCTTAACACGTCCCACTGTTTGCACAGTGGCCAGAGCCAAAAAAGTAATATTTGGTTTGGCCATCGTCGCCGCACTCGCCTTCTCCTACATGTGGATCATTGCAACCGTCGTTCGCTTCCCGATTTACACACCCTTGGAACCAACGAAAATCACCGCTACAACCGCCACTCCTTCCTTCAATGCGTTCGGAAACCTCAGAGATGAAAATGGAAACGAAATCTACAATTCACAACTCATCAATTCCACTTTTCATCTAAATAGCGAAATTAATTGCACCACGGAAAACTGTCTTAAGTATCCTATTGTACTTGATGATCGGAATGAAAAGCATGGAGATGCAGGTAAAGTATTGTCACAAAGTAAAATTCTTTTTTTGTTAATAATGCAATCGTATTGAAAAGAGATTAATGAATAGATCCAGTAATAGGCTCAAAGACTCCACAGTTTATTGTAAACATTTCTATAGAAAATCTCTTTGCAAGAAATAATCCTTCTTGTGCTTAATAGTATAAGTAAGTATACCTTCATATGTCTTTCGTAACAGAAAAATAAGTCAGTTCAACTACTGACTCAGCTCTACCTAGAAATTATTAATCTGAGGTATTAGAAGATATTACGTAGTCGAAGTCAAAGCTTTAGGATTGCACTTTATTGTCTTCAAAATTCAAGGAAGATTTATTTTACTGTCATATCATGTCAGTTATTTCTCATGATTTAATAAATGGGATTTCACTTTATTAATTGGATCCTTCTACAAGTCGGGCATCACTGAAATAAGGGCAAGTGGATTATTAAATTGAAAATAGTCAGTCCTCTTCTCTTCCTCGTTGCATGGTTTGTCAGATTTTGGAGGTATATTCATGAATGATGCATGAATGCACTTTCCTTCGCATTTTCTTTGTTGTTTTTTACAAAGAACATGTTGTTGAGGAGTATTTACACATAATGAATCATGACATATAAAAAGGGAATTTCACGTCTAGAAACATTCTTCGCAGCAGGTGAGAGCATATTATGAACTTTTACTATTGACTCGTAGTCTACACAATGTAAAGTGTACACCATCTATGGTGAAATCCTTAAGAAAATTGAGAAAGTTATTCAAACTGTTTCATCACGCACTTAGGGATTTTCTCTGCTTTTCTAAACAAATTGAAGAATATTCTAACAATAAACAAGAAATCTGTGAAAGTCATTAATTAAGAACCGCAGCAGTAGAAGAATTATGTAATAGTACACATGAACACGAAAAGTAGAATATTGTTTATTCAATGTACTTTAGCTTTACCTATTCATAATATAACATTGGCCTATAAATTTATATAATCTTGAAATTTAAAGGAAAGATTCAAGGAACTGGTAATTATGCCGACAGCGGGATATTAAATGAAAATTTTGAAAATGTGACGACCGCTACAAGCTATAAATCCTTATGCTACGTTCTGGAGGAGTACCATCATATTTCCAGAATAGCTAATTATGCGGACAGTGTGTTGACCTTCATTATCCCGTTTTTCGTGATTACATTTTTGAACTTAAGAATAGCTCTTTGTGTATGGAAGCTTCGGGATCAGAGAGATCACATAATGGCTCCACCGAGGATGAACAATTCATTTAGTCTTAATCAGAGGTCCAGTTCCAAATCCCTAAAGGATCAACTCCTAAACCAGAGTATTTCCAGCAGAAGGGGAAGTAAAAGTAAATATCTGTTCAGAAATGGGTTTTCAGTCAAATATCAAGAAGGTAATGCCAACACCAACAGTTGTAGCGATTCAAATTTGACCGAGGAAAATGAAAACGGGGGAAATGGAAATCCTTTTGTGAAAATCAACGTGGAATTGGGCAAGGAGAAACACGCTGGTTGCGAAAACACACATTTAAGTCCAAATAGAGCATCATTCAAGATTCAGCAAAGAAGTGGAGGATGCAATTCCTCCCCATCATCAAGCCACACTGCTGCAGAAGTCCGAGTCACCAAAACCCTTTTGCTGGTCTCTACGGTATTCCTCGTATTGAATTTACCATCTCATGCAACAAGAGCTACAATATTTTTCAAGGTAAGTACCTAATAAATTATTCATTCCTATTGAAAATATTCTTTTCTAATAGAAAATACAGGTTACTGGTTGGAAAATATACTCAAATATTAATGAAATAGGTAAACCTAAAATGGCAAATTAAGTGTTTAAAGTGTTTCATTGGGAAAATATTTATTTTTAGAAATATGTGGTGAAAAAATCAGAAATCCAAACATTGTACGAAAATTGCAAGGTTAATAAATATTTACTTTGGCAGAGTCACTAAAGATTGTATAACAACCAGTTAGATTACAAAAAGACATTGATCAATTCCTCTCCGTGCTTTCAAAATGCATTGCTTTTACTGTGCTAAATTGTTTGTCCTCTATTGCAATCCTGTAATGTAATAAGAAAAGATTAGTTCATTTAATTTGACGATGCCCAACAGCTAACACATGCATTAATGCCGTTATCCTACTTATTCTATTGTATACAGCGATAAGTCGAGTCGAGTTGGTAATTATTGTCAAAGGGATGTGAAATACGATCTCTTCTGCATCTGAAAATGCTACATAGTACAATATAAATATTCTTTTTTACTAGAAGAGAATCCTGTGTGATCCTCTTGGGACTTTGGGAGTAGAGCGTAGAGATAACCTTACAATAGATAACATGTTGTATGGACGTAATCCAATCTAATCTGATAACTTTGTCTGTGCGTTTGGTACAATAGTCACTTTGGGGCTCTAAGGAGGGATTAGAGGAACTTCATGCAGTCGAGAGTTGGTCGAACATTCTATTCAACACGAACTTCTCTGTGAATTTCCTGTTATACTGCGTCAGTGGAAGGAATTTCCGAAAATCTCTGAAGAACATTTTCTTTGGACGGGGAGGAGACAACAGTATGAGTCGAAGAGCTACTTCTGTTCGTTCTGCGAAGTCGGTTCGTAAATCAAATCGAATGACTTTAAATAATACGAATGTCAATACTGGTAACGGTAACGGTCACCGAAGAGATACCACTTCAGCCAAGAAGTCTAATGATGTAGAAAAGGAGAGTCTATTCCCGGCGTCGGTAACAGAAATCGAAATGGAGACCACTTACGCTTAAATGTTTTCGCCATCTTTTCGCTGTCATTTCAGTTTGTCATCCTGTGACACGAAAGGAAAGTTATTTACAAGAAAAAACGTCATTAGTAAACACAGGCATCTGTTTCGTAGCGCTACATTTGTCAATGACTTTCAGAGGCTACTGTACTAAATGTTTTTATGTACTTTAAGCTTAAAGATACTGCATCAGCAATATTCGATGAAGAATATACCTACTACTTATAAGTCGTACAACTTTGTTTGTAACAGTACCAAGAGAATAACGTCAAATGCACCTGAAATCACTAAATCCCTCAGCACAAATCCTGTTTATCAGCAATTAGACAAAAATTTTCCAGACTGAGTCATAAAAACCATCTGTAACAACAAAAACACCGGTCCTGACTAACTATATACATTATTGACGCACTAAATACACATATAGTCACAAAATACCATTCGTAATACCATTCATGGTTACTTCTAAAGAAATAATTACAACACTTAAACTATATTTATTTACCCAGATTTTCGTTGTATTTTCAATGTTGAACTCACTCCATACTCCATGAGCATCGTTTGATAACAAAGGTGAAGAGAATACATTTAACATCGAATATAATCGCTATTGTCCATATTTCTTGGTAAATAATGCTTATAATCTTACAATACCTTGGAATTGGACTAAAGTATTATTCACAGACATCCAAAATTCTAGGAATTGAAAATCATATGATTTAGAAAATCTATGAATGATTATTTACTAATTTTTGAACTGCTAAGCGTCAATATTTACTAACAGAATAAAAGGAGATGGGTCGATGTCTATGCCAAGGTCTCTGACACCCTGAGCTAATATAGTGCGTTAACGTCAGTGGAGTTCTGTGTATAAATTATAATAAGCTTAACAGCCTGGTTTTCAACAACGTCAATGAGTGCTTTACTGTTTGGTTTTCATTACCATGTGGCGTAGGAAAACAGAAGAGGAACGATGAAAGCAGTATATAAAGTCTCAGACAGGTCAAATGTACCTGGAGGAGAATCTAGAATGTAGACTTAATAAAATTAGCCTAGACTACTAATCTTAATATTCTGACCAAACTATCGATTTCGTCATAAACTTGTCAACTACCTTTTTAATGTACAAATGACACTGTAAAATATAGTGGTTTATGGTATAGTGTGTACTAATATGGACATATAAAGTGAGATGAAGTACACAATAGAAGGAAATACTTTCACAAGCCACAATCTGGAGGAAAACTCTTTCAGCTGGAAACATTTGCAGTAAAATTCATGTTCCTGACAAGTAATATACATTGGTGTAGCTAGAAAGTCAACTATTATGTCACTCACAAGCAAAGTGTGCAGTGCAAGGTTTGAAAACATTTGAAGATTTTGCGTCTCAGAGTCTCAGACTAGAAAAGCGGGACAGTTCCCTGAAGTCGTTATTATATACAGCCAAGAAAGACGACGTTATCATCAACCTGGGAGCAAATCATGTAATGTAAGTGAAAACCAGTGTGGTGTAAAGTGTGTATAGAAAATGGAAAACTCGGGATATATTATACTGCAGTTTACATAGGTATACATGGACATCGTAGTCAAGCGGTTACAAGCGTAGCAATTTATCTAAGATCTTCACGTGCGTTTTATTACATAAACTATCAGTTAGTGTACAAAGAACTACTTTAGTGCAATAAAGTCTCCACCTATACACACAGTTACGTAATACATTCCACTCCCATTGGCTTCATTTAACTCTTAACTCATTTCCCAAACATTATTTTTACGACTGGGGGTGTTGCTAATGAGAAAAGCATGGGAACCTTCAAAATATAGTCCTAATTCCCAATGTAAGCTTTGAGACGGGCAGAAATTAATCGAAAGTGCTACCCTAAAAGTATAGGTAAAGCAAATCTATTATGTCTAAAATAACTATATTGCGGGATTGGTGACTATAATGACAACTCTAGTACATCAATTGCTTTCTTATGCACTGCTAGTGATAATTATTGTTCTTAGTTTTACAGGAATCTGTATTACAGTATAGTATTACAGTATTTATTGTACCACGCACGTGTAACATTTATGGATTTTGGATTTATGAGTATTATATTTCTAATTTTATTCTGCATACTGATTTAAATCTACGTAAAAATAAAAAAACAATACTAAAATTGTATCACAAGCAATGAACTTTGATTTAAGGAGCTTTATGTGGCGATTCCGTAGGTTAATTTTTTAATAAATTGTGGAAAACTCGAAGTTGATAAGAAATGCGACCATTTGTAATCAGTACTGTTCATTGTAAAAGTAAAACAATGAAGCCAAACGATAACGATAGTGAGCCTCTTAAAAGTTTATGTTTATAGCCTCGGCTATGCATTAATTTTATGGATGTATGTGAAGATAGAAGGAAATGTAAGTAGGTAAGTTGTTCAAGATATTGAGCTTTTACTGCGTGAGTGAATCTGTTTCTCCTTGAACACTCCTTGTAAAGTTTCTCTGTGCAATTCTTCGTTTGCTATAAGGAATTTGTCTTGGTTGGTTTGACTCGCCGGATTTGTTCTACTTATGATGCTCTTCTTTGTTGCGTACTGTTAGAGACTGCTAAAGCGCAACAAAGTGCTCTCTGTGGTTTAACGGTTTATAATACTTCGCGTATTACTTGACATGACAGTGCAGTTAAAGGTGCTTTGCTTATTTCTACATGAAGATATCCAAGAAACCTGAATGTACATTAAAAGACTGCTTTTCTACGTGTACACATCGTTAATCAGGACAAGTAGTGAACGAATGTGAAATAATTGAAGTGAAATTATGATTCATCTCTACTGTGTTGTGCTAATTGGTTGCAGGAGCGTTACTCGTAAATTTTCCAAATTGCTCTCCCTGACTCTGCATCTTAAAATACACATTCCACACATTTACGAATGAATAATGAACACACGAGGAGAAAGTGAAGCGTTTCAAAACGCAATGCAATGGTGGAACAGAGTGAAATCGTAAAATATTATGTTTCCGCAATTGAGTTGTGAAAATGTGTCGGCATACGATCATAAAATCCTAAATGGATGTAATGGTCGATGTCATGGGCTAAAGAAATATATTAGTATATTGCATTGCATACCAAAAGCTTACAACGAATTTTCCTTTTGTTAGCTTTGCGTGACTGGAAATACAAAACTTTTGTTACATCACATCAAAGCACTTTTAAAGAGAACTGACGCGCTGCGTTGTAAACATCAGTCCTATTCTAATACATACGGAGCTATTTTACACAGCAGCTACTACATACAATTGCGTTGTATAAAATGAAAATTTCTTTTCTCCAGTGTCTGTACAAAATCCTGTATAATATTATTAGTGTAAAACCCTTGTATTCTATTACATCGGTACCTGCTACAACAAAAGTTAATGCAAATATTACGAGACTTATGTTCCTTATTAGTGTCTAATTAAAAAGTTTTTACCACTCATTTCTATGCTAATGTGCTAAGAATTATGGCATAAACTGCTTTCTGCGTTTTAGAATACTTTCTCTGCTTTCTCTTAAAACTATATTTGATATACAATGCGTGCATTACGTGTTTGGTATGGTAAACTGCAAATAAAACTCAACAAAGTTAGCAAATATTGTTAGAGTAGTAAACAACTTTTGAAAAATGCAGAGTATTGGATATTAGTAAGGAGAAAGTAAATAGAAAATGCTTTCTCCCTACTTTACTATGTTTACATAGTTCAAGAAACTCTTAAGTAGTAAATATTTATGTAAAATAACTTAGACCTCTCGGAAGATGTGGAGACTTTGTGTAAACACAAATAATTGTGAAATGTTTTATTTAAAATTTTGCATTTGTGTGTTGCATTAGATTGATTGAAGATTTATAATATGTCTATAAATAAGGAGCACATAATTAATTGTGAAAGTTGAATAAATAAAAGTAATGCTTAATAATAATAAAGCAAGAAGATTGATGAAAACTAAAATTTCCCAAGCATTATTAATAATTATTACTCCAAGAATAGTCCTCTTGTAGTATTTTACCACAATTCTAGTAAAGTGGGTTGCCTCTCCTTTCACAATCAGGACTCCTCGTGCTCTACGAATATAAATTAGCCTTTTGGTATGTGACCTGTCATCCAATTGAATAGATAAGGCAGATTTATTCGGATTATTGTGTGCAGGAAATTAATCGCCACGTGTTAATCCAGAACACCCAACTTTCACCGAAACTTTCTTTGTTCTTCATCGACCATGCTAATTGCTTTATGTCTAATCGATACCATTTTCAGCACCTGCGGTGTAATGACAAAGCTCTGCATTTGCTTTAGCACAGTATGTGTCGCGCTATTTATGTGGTATCAATTAGCAAATTAAGCGGCAAATATTGTTCACGACAGTTGAAATTGGACATCACTTCCTCGTCCTTAATTCCCTTAAGCCCTTTATCTTAATTAAAACAAGTGCTCTCAGTAATTGAGTAAGAACATCAGATAGCCAAGGGATATACTAAACTACTGAACTAGGAATGGGAATATAGACTTTTCCCTATCTGTCGTAGCAAAAATAATTTTCCATTTCTATATGCTTCCTTAATACAATAATCCCTACGAAGTCTGAAACTAATTTACTGAGAATTGAAAAGTCTTTCAAATCAACTAATGATTTTATCTCCAACACTGAAACTTGAAATTAGATTTGCATGTGATTATGAAGTACCAAAGATATTAGGTTAGAATTTACGTACTACTACGGTTATTAAGTAAAGATAGCTCTGGAAAATCTACATTAATGATTTATAATACAGTAAGATTAAGAAATAATTTACGGTTCCGCTTTTTTCAACGTTTTTCATTTCTGAATCATTGGGTTCTTTTCTATTTTGCTGGTAATCAGCACAATCAAAAATAAATTAGTTATAAAATGAGGAAATAGTGATATAGTGGTAATATTGAATGTTGATGAAGAGAAAGTGAAATGCCAAAGTACTTATATAAGGTCCATGCTGTAATAGTTTGGGGGATTGGCTGATTTTAGAAATCTTGAGTGTAGACAGACAAACTCTACATCAAAGGGAAAACTAAGATGAGTTCAAGTTTTGTCACGGAAGAGAAGCAGCACGATAAGGTTTAATGTAAGTTGTAGAACCTCCGGGGAAGAAGATTTCTGGTCCTTGGAAACAATATGTGAGGGACTAGGTATTGTGGTAGAATGTTAGTAAATTATACGTGAGCTATGTTACGTTGCTCAACTAGCAATTAAATTTGGATGGTATGAATACTGTTTTCGGAAATGTCTTGGAAAGTTTGGCATTTTACTTGACGTAATATAATACAGTCACATGCTAACCTTCGGTTCATAGAGAGTTTGGTAAAGTTTATGTTGATCTGTAATTCTCTTGTCTGATCTTGTTTTAGTTGAGAAGAGATACCGGTGAAAACTGTATCTATTCCGAGCGTGTGCTATAAGAAAAGAGCACTCAAGTTTCAGCAGAACATTTACATTGGAGCTTCTATAATATTTTACTTTTTTCGACGACTTATCTCATCTGTGTCTGTCTATCTGTCGCCGAGCGAGAAGATTAATTACTTCGCACCAGCGATTTTCAAAGGCATGCCTAGTTCAGAAATAATATTATATCGTGTCTGCTCCAACTACTTAGAACTTAGAAGTTACTCCATCTTCGCATAAGAAGAAACACCACCGATTAAATCCATGCATCCACTAAAGTTAGGTAATCATAACTCCAAGTGAAAATAGAATGAGAAAAACTTCTCCAATTCGTGCAAGCAAAAGAAGCTAGTTATAAATGTATTATTTCAGGTTTTCTGAGTCGCACAACAACTTCCAAACGCTAATATCACACACAAATGGAAAAATTCCATCTTGCTCTTTCAATTTCCATTCAACATTAGTTCTCGCGTGTATTTAATGTAGCGCAACTTATTAGCAATATTTTCTTCCCCATTTTAGGAGACAATGACAAAGAACTTCATTCTTATCCTTAGGTAAGCAGAATCTCTTTCACTTCTTAGAATGGACTATACCAACATAACATTATTTAGACAAAGCCAAGGAATGTCGCAATAGCCCTTGGAGAAAAATGTCCTCTTTCATCTTCGCATTTTTTCACTGTGTGTACGTAAATACTAGGAATACCACCGAACCTTAGGTATTTAGATCAAGAATAAACCTACATCATTACACGGAATCACGTAATCTCTCACAACTCCGTTGAATATCAATTTCTACGAAAATGTCTGCAATTTCTTCCTCTCATATTTTATTTATCTCCCAGAAGTTCAAAACTTCTCAACACAGTATTGTCTATTGGAAATCCATTTCCTTAGATTCATGACGAATTATTCAATAATTTTACTGCATTTGGAACACGATTTTACTTTTATTGATAGCAAGACTTAAAAACTGAATTGAAGTAAACTACTTAAGGCAAACTTGATCCTATTTTTTCCCACATTAATATTGCATCTCACGTGGCAAAAGAGCGTAGTTACTTAAGTATAATACGAAATGCACGGAACAACTTTCAAACTTCACTGCAATTTAGGAGAGTGTTTAGTTGGCGGTCTAAAAATACTCCTTCAGAATAAAATTGTTCACTTTACCTTTGAGCTGGGTCGTGTGAAAATGAAAATTTACGGGATTACTAGAGTAAAGTGAAGAAGAAAGTTTTATAACGCTTAGAATAACTAATAAACAAGCAGTCCGAATTAGAATAAGTTTATCATGGTTCAAAGTTCTGTATCTGCATTGTGTTGTGTATTGGCTATATATTTGGTAAATCACTATTGAAAGCATGCATTCGCATTCTTTTAGCATTGAAACTTTTTCAGACAGGAAAATTCAATCACACAGAGTTTACCCTTGCCAAGCCGTAGATGACAACAGAAAAGTGAACTCTGCACTTTGATCGTATTGTGGATCGTGTAATGTAATAAATGCAAATAAGCCTAAAACGAGAAAACTCTAATCGAAAAATACTTGAATGCAACCCAAGTCAAGCTCCATCCTACATGGTAAATACTCGAAAATTTTCACTCGTTCAAATTGTCAATTTAGTTCAGAATCTGTGGAATGCGACAACCTAGTCTAGTCTTTGCGAACTCAGTCTTGCATGCAAAATGTGTGTATCACATTATATAAATGCACAAGGATGAATAACTTTCAGAAATACAATGATCGCTGGAAAATTAATGCATTGAGCTCCAGGGATGCATTATATACGAGGAAACGCCGGAAACTAAAATATGATCTTTCCTTGATTCTAGTTTAGCGTAAATCTCTTAATACTTATATCCGTGCACGTACACTTATATGTTTTTCCCCTTATCTATTCTAAAGAAATGACAAAAAGTTACTGTACCATGAGGCACTAAAAGTTTATTACCTACGTGAGTAAAAAGCACGAAAGCCGTACATGTAAATATAAGTGGTCCCTCAAAGTTACGGAGCACATCTAAAACGTAGTATGACCCAGTAAAAGAAGATGAGAATCAAAGCATTTTTGTGTCTTAAAGGGCAGAAACATCTTTGCCATTTTGTTTCGCTAATCAGCCGAGCATAATGTATATATGTCTATCATCCTTCACTACATATTCGATACTTCTCTTTTATTTAAGCTACAAAAACCCAGCATTCATCACAAAAAGGTATCATTTTCTCAATTTTTGCAATGCCTCAACTTTATTTTAATAGTAATCCTATACATTTTAGTATATTCATATTTGGAGGCCTTAACGAAAAGGTTTGTGTGTAAAATACATTCGACGAATTTAGTATACCTACCTATATGACTCATCAAATAGGCGGATGTTGAAAGGAAACTTTCTTTCATGTCATGAATACTTTGGATACCTACAACGCATTCGAATGAGTTTCGCCTGATTTATTAGTATTTTTCTTTCCTTGAATTTTATTCCCTTGTGCAATTGTGAGTGTAAAAAGAGGATGAAAATTATTATTCTATTCTTAAATAGAAAATCCTGTAGGGATTCAGACAAACAGCAGAGCTATGCTTCAACATGCCATATTAGATATTTAGGGTATGTATGCAGATCTAGGCATGAAGCTATATATTAAATAATCTTAGGTACTTTTGCTATTGTGAAAGTTATTAATAATTTATATATTTTTCTGTGTTGAGATTTATGAATGTGGTATAGTTTATCGTCTCTTTATCAAAAGACCAGAACTACGCCTTCAGAGTAATACCTACTGTGAGTATTAATTATCATATTATTTGGTTTCGATTATTTGGTTGGATAGGTTTCAGGTAAGCGGGATAAAAAATTAATTATATTTTATTGGTTAAATTCTAACTAATTGTTTAGTCTCCAATAGTTCGAAATACCCAGTTGAACATGCGTAAGTTGAGGAGAACGCATGCAATAAAATTAAAGAAAACCTTTTTTGGTTTTGTCAGAGTTTTTGTATGGTCTATAGAAAAAAAGTTTATTATTTTTTATGATATCAAATAAATTGCCGTATTAGTAAAGACTCAAGGCTTAATTGAAAGCGAACAGAAAAATATTTATGTGCATGCAAAAATAATATTTTTAGAATTCTCTAAGCAAGGGGACTCAAACTCAAACTCAAATCGCTCTCATGTAAATAAACTGGAAGGACAGTGAGAGAAATAGAGCAGCCTTATAATACATTTGTCAAAAATGAGACCTTCTATCTCAAGCACATTCTCAAGGTTATCGTGTTTTCGAAAGTGTGAATTGTTTTACGATCGAACCTCTTTCCATGAAAGCTAAAGTGTTCCTCTCTTCTAACCTTTGCATTACCTGGGGCGGTTCTATTGGACAACTGCGGTACACACACAGCTAACAGTCGTGGAAAATAACACGCTCATTAAAGTTGCGCATCAAAATCATGAAATTACTTTTTCCTTTCTTGAGGCTCTCTTTTCATGGAAAAAGTTTGTAAAAAAATATAAAATCGTGCTTCATGGTACAGTGCAAGTTACAAGAGAACTTGTATTATCCGTTGGACATTTGGCACTTTATGGGCTTGAAGGCACGTCTAAGTTAGCATTTCTAAGTTAAGCAATGCCAAACAGATGAAAAGTTAATTAAAAATTTGTCACTCGTGCCACCACCAGAGATAAAATCATTTCGACATAGCTACCTAGTTTCCAACTTTGATAATCTGCATATTGAAAAGGCTAGTTGAAAAGACATTTTTGGTATTATATAAATGCACAAGATATTAGAAGTTGTGTAATTAATTGGGGCTTATTTGCTGTTTAACATGGAGTCTCAAAAAATCAGTCTTGCTAAATTATTGCATGACTTTCCCATTTTTGTCTACTTAATTATTCTGTTTGTGGGAAAAATTGTCCATTGATTAAGCGGAATCTGGATATACAGACACAAATTTTGAAAATACTATTTATGCAAATATGAAACCATTTATTCCTCTTTTTCATGCATATTAATATCACCTACTTAATACTTAAAAGGTATATGGGGTGATGATGACAATGCCAAAAGTCATGTCGCTTCCAGAATTCCATAATAGATAATTCCAAACAGATGCCAGCCAGAAGTTGGAAAGCAAATGGAAACGGATTGCCTGCACTTAAAACAAGAACGGAAGGGAAATGGCCTGCCTAACTGATGATGATTTACTTAATATGGAAATGACCATTTCACAGCGTGGCTTTAGATTTCGATTATGAACTAATGTTGTGCATGCTCCGAAGCATTTCGACAAGGTTACTGACAGTACTTGTTGGATTCGACTTCCAGTTTTGGTTCCTAAAGCCTATAAGTAGTATTCCAGATTCTACTATCGACACAACAATTTAACAAAAATGTTCCCAAATCCAAGAGTTTTCATTTGCGTGTGAAGTTGCAGTAAGTTCTGTCGGGTAAGACCTTTTACTGGCAATGTAGTCCGTAAAAATAATAGAATAATAAGTACGTATTCCGCAAGAATGGCGGTGCTGCATATACATATTTCATTATTCGCTATATCTCATAATTTTTACGGATTAGTGTTATATACCGGTTATCCTCTTATCCTGGTTCTATTTTTAACATCCGCACTCCTTTTCTATCGCCTCTGAGCTTACTGTTTTATTAGATTAGTTAGGTGTCCTTGTTTCGGGAAAAAATGTAACACAAAAATGTTCAATATGATTCAATAAAGTAAATGTCATTTACAGATGTGAGAAAACATTGATTGAATTAAGATAGCTCCTTTGTCTCTCAAAATTAGGTTTTGTCGCAAAAGACAAATAATAGGATAAAAGTTGCAACTCAACTTAAAACGCTGGACTCACCAATAGGCCACAAAGCCCAACATTAAATGTATCATCCTGACCTTGAGAACTGTGAAATGAAAACTATTGCTTTTTATTGGCAATAAGACAAAGCTTGTCTGGGATAGGATGTGATAGAATGTGTAGGGTAGGCCTATAATATAATATTGTTTTGCACATAAGTTTTGAAGGTCAATTTAAAACTTCTGCTGAAACACATTAAGCTGCTGTTTTCGCAAAAGCTTTGCAAAATAAATCCAATACTAGTGTAATAATAAATAGAAAAGCAAATATTTTACTACACCACTTCACTGGTGAGGGTGAAATAGTATTTGCCTTCTCATGTCTCTGATTATTTTTAACTTGCAATAAAGTAGTTCAAGAATTAAAGCAAACTAATTTCTTTGTCGGACGTTTTTAAACAAAAGATTATAACGGGGGATGGACAATATACCTTCATTTCAGAATTGTAATGGGAAATGCATACAACAATGACGCAAGAAATGCATTTCGAAAGTTTAGAAAGTGAAAAGGAATACTCACTGGGATTTCGGCGCAAAATAAACAATACAAGTAGTGATGTAATAAATATTGTTTTGGAAAGAATAATCTCTGAAGTTGATACAGTTATGACTTGTACATTTTGATTTAGATACAAGGTCTTAGGCACAACTGCAAAAAGCATCTATTTATTTTACAATGATTTGTGTTTTGTGTCTTTGTGTGTATTTTCTGTGAGAAGCAGTTGCTTCCCAAACTTTTGCTTTTCACTTTTGTGTTGGAAAACAGCAGTATCAATGTATCTTGACAGGACTAGTTTATACTACCCTTCGATTATTTCGAGAATCCAGTTTTCTTCATACTCATCAATCATTGCGTTTTAGATGTCATGTTCTCGTCGTTCCAGCTTTGTGGTACACACGACTAAAAAGCTTAGGTACTTATTTTTAATATCCCTCCATAATATTCTAAAAGCTTTCCATGAACAAATATTATATCTAATCCCTTCTATTGCATTCTCAACTGCATTTGAAAGTTTACTTTGTAGGGATTATCGATACTAGAAAACCATTTTGTGTTGAAATATCACATAGTTCTACACGCGTGTGGTTTTTCATGGTCATGCAAAATCTTTAACACATGCCTAACATAATTCTTTCGGTTTTCGACTATAGTCAATATTTTAGCATTAACAACTAAATTAGTAAAAGACGCAGTGAAAAATTAGGTTTATGGTTTCCTGGTCCTTTTAACTTGGCATGTTATTTTCTTTTTCAAATAAATAATAACAGCTCAATGAACATGAAAATGTTAATTGATATTGCTTATTAATTGGACGAAGCCTAAGCTTTTGCTTTCTCTGTCTTTGTGTCTGTGGGTTCCCAAGTATTTAACATTATTTAAGAAGAAATATTTAACAAACTACAATAGTATGGTCTGCCATCTAGGACTTACTATATTGATGTAGTAGACTAGAGATTAGTAGATCCTATAACCATGCTTACAGTAGAAATCATTTATTATTATAGTATTACCATTAAATACTCGTAATAACTTTACTATTACTAACAATTCAACGTAGGTTATACTATACTGTAAAAGTGATTTCTGTGTAGATGGTTCCTATTTCCTTTTCTAGCTCTCAGTTTCTCTGGCTTTCTCTTTAGACCGTTTCTCTGGCTTTCTCTTCAGACCGTTTCTCTGGCTTTCTCTTTCTTTCCGTTTAGGTAGTTATTTATTATTACTCTATTATTCTACATACGTATGGCGACGCAACTTAATCTATGTTTAGAAAATTAGAAGTGCACAAAAGTAGATAATTTTCTATCCAAGCTGTCCATTTATTTTACTGAAAAGTGGTAATGTAGTCAACTTCGTAATCTTCATTTAAGAAATGCAACCTAAAACTTATCGACTGGTAATTGTAAAATTGTAAATATACTAAGTTCTGCTAAATTGTGATTTCATGAAAAACGTATGCGATTTTTTGTGTATTTGAATGTTGTGTTCACATGGAACAAATGTAGAAAAATATTGAGTAGGTTATAAAGAAATGAACCTTTTAGATTTTATCATTCTTTCATCTGCCGAACATATATATTCAAGCGTAGGTTAAGCTTATATACTGGATGTATTTACATATTGAATGCATTTTTTATCGCTCCATTGCTTCCTATTTGTACTACGCAATTTACTCGACTACATGTATTCTAAACATTGCTATTCATCTTCATTCGTCTAGGTGTCTCAGGATGTTTGTCTGCTTCAAAGTACCATCCAGATGTCTACTTTCTCTTACTAAGCATTTTATCTAAATTTACAGCATTTTAAGTATTTACCCTCATTCAACCAAATGTAATACCATCTCATGTAAATGTAGATATCCCATTGAATCCTACTTGCAATAATTTTGAAGACCTTTACCAAAACGTACAATACGGCGCAAAAAATCAGGATGAAATAAAAATCGTAGTACAAAGGGATTTTAAATTAAATACAGTGGATTGTTGCAGAAAATAACAGAATTGGCAAAAAAGCACCCGAACTAAATGCGTGTAGGAATTAAGTTGAAAGAATTTGGAGAAGTTTTAATTGAGAGAAAGAGAAATCCTAGTGCAAAGGGGCTCCGTTTCCGTTCTGTCTGTTAGCATTCTTCTCGTACTGCTGCACTTGCTTCGGTCAGTGTCAGTGCGGAGCACGTAAATGCATTTTCCGTAAAGTGTTAGTATTTTGTTGATGCTTTGTTTTGCAGAGTTGGTCCAAATCAAGCACCAATTACGCTACAATTCCTCCAAACTTTTGACTAAGGTGAGTTACACAAACATACTACCATTGTTTGCAACTTTGTAATGATCAATGTAAAAGACTACGTGTTCCCATGCTTAAAAATATTAGACAGCATTTACAGAGATGCATAGGAGCCTTTTCGGAGAAGCGAAACACTGACCACTCAACTTTTATTAAGTTAAGATACAACAGAGTTTAGATTCCTTTTCTTGAAGAAGTCTCTTCTTCTTTTGCAGATTTTCAATCAGCTTATGGTAGTTAAACTCCTATATATTTGCTTTTGGAAGAGATAAGAAAAGTCACAAATGTAAGGTTACTTTTGGTACACATCCCGTTTACTATAAATACGACTTTAGGAGTACTCTACTCATCCAAGCGAGAAAAAGTTCTTTGGCAAACACTTTCCCTAGTCCAAGAATTCAATGTTTGATTATGTTGACTAAATGTATTAAATAAATGTCTTGTTTGTTTTCATTATTTCATAATACGAGCAATTTGTAAGTTACCATTTCTCTTTAGATAATAACAATAACTGTGAGGCTACTATGCATAATCACATAATATACTATGCATACATATAAATACTATACATTGCATCAGTTAAGTTGGATATAAAATATAATTAATACAACGGAACGCAATACCTATATCTCATTTGTTGGTAATAATTATCATGCAATTATTCATTAATCAATAGTCGTATAATCCTTTAGATAACTAAAATCCATATACCTTTATTGCAGAACTAGTAAATTACTCGTCCTACGAACGGGCCTTTCACAATATTTAAGCAATAGCCGTATGTGTGTCTCTGTTCAACAGCAATTGAAGCCTTCAAAAGGAAATGACTTTCTGAAATCTTCAATATGAAAGGTTTTATTGAAACCTTCTATAGGAAAAGCTTTTTTGAAAACTTTAATAGATGATTATTGAAAGATGGTCCATAGGTTAAACTATACATTCACTTATGTGAGGTCAATGTGCCGAGTGTGTTTGTTTCCGAATTCAAGGTAGGCTATTTAATGTAGAATAGACAGGTATTTTTTGCAGACGTTTTAACGGCCAACTTTAGCCTCCACTTGTTAATTTTCCGAGCATCATCTGAAGAAACAACCGATGAAGTACAAACATGACTTCTGCGCCTGAAGACTAGAAGACTTCTTAGCGACAGAATCATTAGATGACTATAGAAGAAGAAAACAGGATTTATTTTACTCATAGAAAGTCTCTTTAATACTGCTTAAGTAAATACAATGACATCAAACAGCTCTACGTGATAGTTTCTGCGATTTGAAGTTGGAGAGAAAGCAGCAAATGAAAGGTATGTCATAAAGGAAGGAGAAAATAGAACATAACATAATGGTAAGGAATTGAATTAAAGTTGATTTCAACGCATACGGCCGGCTGCATATTACATTACACACACTGCTCTCAAGGGGAAAGGCAAACAACCTGAAGCTCATCGATCTTTCCTTTCCTATCCTTTAAGCATTGCTATCTTCAAGTTGTTCCCTGTTTTGTGTTCCACATGCCAAGGCATGTCAAGTCGAGGTGGCTTCCCTTCCACCGGCTTCAATATCCACTACAAGTAAATACCATCATAGAATACCTCCTTTCTCCTAAGGTATAAGTAGTCGCAAAACGGGCATACCTTGTATTGTAACATTACACAAGAATCCAATCATAAAATATGGATTCCTATGTGAATCCTTAGCTACTGTTATTGTATGACGAAGCACATAAAACTGTCATATAATTAACCCTTCGTGTCCGCTATCAGGTATTAATTTATTTTGTACATCATTTTATGGACTATTACAATTGCCCTATACTTTGTAGAGAAATCAGTGAGTATTGCTTTAAAAATATAAAAGGGTATGATAGTTACTTCACAACATTCTTTTCTGGAAATTACAAGTAAATACTGCACAGTAATAATATAGATAAACGTAGTACATAAATGTACATATTTCAGATATTCGATTTCGTCTGTCATTACTGCAAATCGATTTTTTAATCTTATAGTAGTGTTATGGAAAACAGCAATGATACCTTACACTTGAAACACGTAGTTATTTAACCCTAAATACAGATAAAGACGTTATGAAAGTGAATAATCAAAAGAACGCAATAAAATGAAAGCAACTTAATTGGCTTTAGCTCAGTAAGCAGAGGAAAAGCTTTGAACATTATACCAGAAATATTTACTTGTATCAGAAATTAACCAACTCGGGTTTAAGTGACTTACTAAAAGCTTGGGAAAACATTAATTCATTTTCAAACAAACCACATTGCTAAGTCAGAAGTGCTTTCCCGGAGTTTACTGTATAAATTACCAATACTAATATTTATGGAGAACTGAACACAATTCATTAGAGTACCTATTTGCTTTATATCCATAACCATCCGTCAGAAGACTACACCACAATCATTGCTACAAGGTAAGTAAGTACGGCAGCAGTTTCCTGTGAAATGGAAACGTAGTTGTAGAAGTGTATAGTACTCTGCATCCTGTAACTATTCTACACCTACATGGTTTTCGTCTTCTGAACATTATTAATAGGTATTATATTTGTACTTTCCTCTGTTTATGTTCACAGAATTGCCATCACTTGACATTATAGTACATAGCATCACAGAATCTCCCTTTAACTCAATGACTTGTCTGAAGGAAAGAAATCCGTACGCAAATACGTCCCCCTCCTCATTTCACCTTCATGTACCTAACATATCATCCTGCTTTCATATTACACTCTCAAACATAATATCTGTACTTGACTTTCACAAATTCAGCTTCCTATACACATCTCCTCCTAGCAATGCAATGTACCTAATGTCGAATGTAATATATATTAAATTTTCTTTCTTTGCTCAGTCTGCTTTGAGACTTTCACCTGTTTGCAAACTTGTCGCTCGCATTCCCCTATTATTTCCTAGCACTCTTTACTTCCAGTAGTAACACGCATATCACAAAGGAAAGCATTGTGAAAATTACATCTGAAAAATGGACGCAATAGATTACTCCAAGGATTCAATGGCAATGGCGGAAAACAGATACCCCAGCCCAATCTCCATTCTTTGGTTTCGCCATGGGTTAAGATTACATGATAATCCAGCATTCCAAGCTGCGATTGCTAAAGAAACAAATCACTTTCTCCCAGTTTTCATTTTCGATGGAGAAAGTGCTGGTAAGCTTGAAGAAAGTATTTAAAACAGTTTATGTTCCCTTTTAGTGTTGACTAACGAAGTATTAATTTCTTTAGGAACGAAAATTGTTGGGTACAACCGAATGCGCTTTCTTATTGAGTCTTTGGCCGATCTGGACAATTCCTTCAAGATGAAGTATGGAGGAAGCTTGCGACTTTTCCATGGGAAACCTGTGGAGATTTTTGAAAAGATCCACAGGATTTACAAAATCGATCGAATCTGCTTTGAGCAGGTATTGCACTTTAAATACTTGTATAAGGATTTTCGTCTTTTTACTAGCTAACCATAACCATTGTGAATTTAGTAATAATCGTAAGTAGTCTAAGGAAATAATATATAGGCTAAGAATAAGAAAAGGACTTTCAACAATTCATTTTTGATACGCAATTTATTTAGTGCCTTTACTAACGATAAGTGTTATGTCTTCGTTATGACTTCGAGATGGTTTTAGAATGCCCAGTACCAATATGTTAGGATTTGAAATAGTAAAGTTATCATTTCCACCCCGTAAAGGTACCTAAGTATAATATTCGTTATAAATTGCACCTTTCGGTATAATTTGGTGCGATATTTTATATTCTAGGACTGTGAGCCGATTTGGAAGCCGCGGGATGATAAAGTGAAAAAATACTGCAGGGAAAATGGGATTGAGGCAATGGAGTTCGTTTCGCATACTTTGTACAATCCCAGTGAGATACTCGAGGCTAATGGGGGTATCCCTCCGTTGACATACTGCTCCTTCATGGTATGACAATGGCATTACCCTAATAGATGTAGAATGTGGAACTCGAAAAAGCTTTTCAGTAGTTAATTAGCAATTTTCACACCTTGTTAAACCCAACGAGCTAATTTCAAGGAAAATGTGTCTTTTCGTTGAAGTTCGTTATTTCAACCCTGGGAAAGCCACCTCGCCCGATTGAAGAACCGGGATCAGGAACGGAAGAGCAGGCGTCAGGATCCAAGAAAGAACAAGAAAAGAAGATAATGTTCTTTCCGACAGCTGATGAGCTAAGTTCGGAAATATTCTTTCCTCTCTCACCCGAGGATTTCGGTATTGGCAAGGAAAGGGCTGTAGAGGTTAACATGAGGAAAGGCGGAGAAACCGTTGCTCTAGAACTGCTCAAGAAAAGAATGGGTATCGAGAAATCAGCATTTGAACAAAACCTCATGCTTCCTAATCACACCAATCCGGATCTCATTTTCGGGGTTTCTCTGAGCCCAGCTTTGCGTTTCGGTAAGCCCTATTCCCTCTTTTACGCCTTAATACATATGCATCCTTGTTTGAATGATATAGCTTTTCCAATGACACAGTTATTTAGATGCCCATTCGAGGTATGTAGATTTTATTTTACTCTTAATGTATATTCTTAATATGAAACACTCTGTATGTTTCGCTAGGCAGAAATATACATTTACTATTTACCTGACTGGTATCCACTATGGCTTTGGGAAAAGGTATTCATTTTCTTTTTTTGGAATTGCGCATCAATCCTTTTACTTTCTCAATTCCTCAGGGTTTGCATTCCAGTACAGGAAAAGATGTAGAATATAGATATCATGAATAGGAGAAGTTCTAAGCACAACAGTCAAGTCAAGAATTAACCTGAGGTGGCATCACGAAGCCGGTCTATGTGCATGTACAACAAATAATCTTCCACAAAACGAGTCTAATTTTGTGGAAAGGTAACCTGGAACATGGGCAATGATAAACAGTAACTAATTAATAATAATTGATTGGTTAAGATAGTGAAACGTTGAAGTTGACTGATTAAAGTACCACTCTCGTAATAAATAAATGCCACAACAGTCAATAGCAATTTAGGATACTTTTCGTTTAGGAAATCTTTACGTTTAATTTTCATTAGCTATATTGAATTACAAAGCATAAAGTAAGCAGGATATGTTTAGGTGCATTTGGGGTATCTTTTACCAGTTAATTAAAAAGCATCGTCATTGCATGTTTAAAATTGTCTTGTTCAAGGACGGCCGCATGGAGAATCACATAAGCCATTTCGTTACTTCGGAGGGCTAAAAATTGGGATTTGATTCGGAAATCTACAGCAATCTAATACGTAGAATATATTCCTTCCACTCTTTTCTGTATTTATTACTATCATTTGCAACCTAGGTCAAGTCAAAGTGTCATGTCGCTTCGGTTTCTAATCTTGTGTCATGTTTATCTTATTCGCATTGAAACATTGCATTATCTAGGATGTCTCTCTGTGCGACACTTTTACTGGTCTGTTCATGATTTGTTCGCTTCTGTCAACAAAGAGAAAACGAGCTCGTATGAAACCATTACTGGTAAGTTCCCTTTATCTTGACATCCAATTCACAATCTTATGTAATGTAGAATACACCTAACACGTAATACCGTCATTCAGGTACTTCAATTCAATGCATTAACTAACCTAGGAGATGCAAAGAATTTCTTAGGTATTCGAACTAGTTGTTTTTCGAAATATCTTTCCTGATTCGCTGCTGTAGCTGACAACAGATATAAATGATAGAGATAGATGGTAGATTTTTTACAGAGCATCATTTGTTTTGAAAGAATCTTTTTTCTTACTCTCACAGTTACAGATAGGTTAAAAAAGTCAATTTACTGACACATTTTTTAGGTATGACACTAGAAGGGTAATGCGCAATACGAGAAAGATACCTTTGAAACTTACTTTTTCTTTTGGCTTGGACTTAATGGTGTGATATCTGATCGGCTGAGCTCCAGTCATAAGGAAATCTTCTAGATAATGATGAAATTATCTAATACGCAAAAACAAATGATGGCTTCACTTCACATGTATAAATTTCTTACAGGAACTAGGATATAAAATCTTTCTTGATAATAAATGAACTAAAGCTATCTTTCTGTTACATAAATTAAGCTCATTGAACAGTGTTAGGTTTCTTTGAGGTAAAAGGTGAAATTGAGAGGGTATCATTTTTATGTAAGCAGCACTCATGATGACGCACGACTGCACGATGTATCCTATATAAACAAATTATATAATGGCATTATATAATTATAAACATTTCACAACATTCTGTAAAACCGCAGTATTTACCTATGCTTAGATTGCATTGGTTTTCACTTTCCTTTGTAAATCAATTTTTAATGAACTGCTACAAAATGTTTTCTTTAAAAATTGGATCGCATGACAAACTATTGTAGTCGGAGACAATAATTGCCTATTAGTTCAAGATTCCAATATTTGGTTCAGTTATGTAATTAAATAATATCAGCGAACTATGAAGTTTCGGCAAAATAACACCACAATATTGCAAAGGATATTTCCGCTACTTGGAAATCACTTTTTCAGTCTTTCATTTTACTCGTGATAAACTGGTATTTTACTGGTGAATAGTATATAGGTAAGGTAGTTTAAAAATCATGACAAAACTTACTTTTTACTTCTGCATGAGGAAATCATTAGAAAACCGATAAAAGAAAGGAATTATTTCTGTGCCTTTCGCATTGAATGAACTGAATACAGAGGTATTGAATCATCATTACCATTACGGTTAGTTAGTTTTGAGAAGTATAAAGTAATGTTGATTAGGAGTGTGTAGCATTGTGTTTATTGTACCTTTTCGTGAGCTGTCAATGTAATTTTCAACTTTTTTCGCACAGGCCAATTGTTTTGGCGTGAGTATTTCTACGTTATGTCAGTGCTTAATCCAGACTACGATAAAATGGGTCCGAATCCAATTTGCTTGAACATCCCTTGGGCCACGGACACAGCTGCGAAGATGTATCTAAAGAGATGGAAAGAGGGTCGCACTGGATTCCCATTTATTGATGCCGCTATGAAACAATTGGCTCAGGAAGGCTGGCTTCATCATGTCACTCGGAATGCTGTTGCTTGCTTCCTAACACGGGGCGATCTGTGGATCTCATGGGAGAACGGTCTTAAGTACTTTCTCAAGTAAGCCATTCAATTCTTTCTCTCTGTTGCACTTGCTGCCGCAGGCTCCGTCTGTCCAAACGCCAAACCTACCTCTATGTATTATGATTTATGTGCTTCGCTTTAACTGCTCACTATATGCTTAACTACCTGCGTTCATAATTTATCAGAGCGGTTTACTTAGGTGCTTAATAAAGTTAAGACTTTAGTTAGTATAGGACTTACCTATATGTTTATTTTTTAAAGTGTAAATATAAACAGAGTGTACAACAAGAGAGATGTAGGAAATTGTGCCTTAATTCCTTTAAATGCCCGGAGCAAGAATTGTTTAAGATAATCACTGCTTGTTGTGGTAGGTACCTTTTGGATGCAGATTGGTCCGTGTGCGCTGGAAATTGGATGTGGGTCTCTTCCTCTGCTTTTGAGAATGTCCTGGACTGTACTCATTGCATCTGCCCTACTAATTATGCTCAGCGTCTGGATCCTGAGGGAAATTTCATCAAGTAACAAAGTGTCATTAAAATATTTAAAACCTTGTAGTATGTAGCATACATAGTTTATGCAAGAGCTGTTAAAAGTAATAATGAGCTAGTAATAAACAAGAGAGACATTATTGGATATTAGTCGTAACATTGGTATGGGGCATATATGGCATATTGATAATATTTTCTTTGATTAAAAGAACGTTTCCCAAATAGAGGAAATTTTTTGAAAATCCTGTATAGTTTTCACACTTGAAATATATGCCACAGATTTATAAGACATTTTCATTTTCTAAGGCGCTACATTCCTGCTTTGGAGAATTTCAGTGCTCCGTATATTTTCGAGCCATGGAAAACACCATTGAAACTTCAAAAAGAATGGGGATGCATTGTAAGAAAAGAAATTCCATCACATTTCTCCTTGTATTTCACACCAGGAATGAAGTACTGTTATATTTTGTTAATTTATTTGTTTGACAGATTGGGCAAGATTATCCAAAGCCAATGATCAACCATGCAGAGGCTTCTAAAAGTAACAGGGAAGCAATGTTGACACTCCGCGAAAAGTTGGGTGGAAATCCAGGACATCCTTGTCCATCAAATACTGAAGAAGCCAGGCAGTTCATGTGGTTCCCAGAATGCTGTGAACATGAAGAAGACTCCGTGGAATAGAGACGAAAAATAAATGTTCAATCATCCATTAAGCATCAGCATTAGAATAATTTGTGTTATGTATAAATTAGAAAAATTGAGAATTTTTATCATTCTTATTGCTGTTTAGCACTTTTGTTGTGAACTTGTGATTACGTACAACATTCCGTCACTGAAATGCTCTTAAATTACATTTCATAATTATATTGTCCATTATAACAAGCATTTATAAAACTGAAAACTTACAATATATTATGTGCATCTCTAGTAGAGTAGTCAGTGTTAGCACATCTCATAATAGTATAGTAATCAAATAGCATCAAATGCTAAAAAATACTAGATGTAAGAAATTAATTACTAATCTATCGTATGGATGTTCATGAATCAAATAAATCTGTTACGGAAAGGAGTACTTCTAGAATTGACGGACTTACCTTTGTAAGTAGAAATATTAAAAATACTCATGTAAATGGTAATTTTTCCAAAACCTGGTCTGATTATATACGTACACATGGTAAATACGAGCTTATAAGCCGATTTTCTTTTCAAATACATAGAAAACTCGTCTAATCGTAACCCACAAACACAAAGCAGCGGTAACTAATTGTGGTAACACATTAATTTTTTCCTGTTAATCATCGTGTTTAGTTTGGTTTTAGCACATAACATAGTAGTAAACGTTACTTACAACTATATAAAGTTACATAACCAGTCATTAAATAGTAAACCATTTCTAGATGTAGAAATGTCGTCTGTGACCGATGGTGATGTATTATAGTGTACTACACCTTGCATGTACATGTAATGTATGCATTTAATGTCAGTAGTCAGTATTATACATGTATATTGCAAATGTTTATAATTATATATACATAACTTTAAAATAACTGGACTACAAAGCATTTAGAATAGCTTCATGAAATGAAAAGCTGGAATTGAGGGACCTGGTAAAAAACATAAGAATTGCTTATTGCAATCTGCTCTGGTGTATAAATTGTCGTCCATGATGCACTAACGAATGATGATACAAAGTCATAAGTGAAAGTGCAAATGAGAAATGCTGCTTTGGTTTTAACTATGCGATCTGTGTACTTGGTCACTATTGTGGTCGCAAGCATATTTCTGGAGGACTGGTGGAAAGTATTGTTGGAATTATGCAATCTATTAGTATAAACTTCTAAAATGTTAGTAGAAATTATTGAAACAAAGTAGAGTGATGTTGGCCTAATCAGTTAAAATTATTCTAATGGGTATTTACAAATACTTAATATCAATGTATTAGTATTAGCATTGTGCACATTGTCATTTGTAAAACATTTTGTTGGCTGTAAAATAAAAACGATTGGTGTTTACTATTTTGTTCCAAAAACAGAAATTACGTGTTAATTTCATAGAACATAATAATTTTCTTACCCAAACTACGACATTGACGACCTACAACAATTTTGAGAAGATTTAGTACGAGTAAAACCATCTTTAGATGGTTCATTCTGATTCATTCTGATTCATTCTGGCCGCAGTGCCCTAAAACCAGTTGCTTCTTGTTGCCATTTTTCATGAATAAATCCTGGTGCGTAAGTTTTCTATTTTCTTTCAATCTCAATACCAAAACTTGTGTCTTATTGTGCAATTTATTAGATCTATTGATATTTTAAGGGTTTTTGAAGATGAAGAGAAATAGCCAAAAGACGTGCTCGCGAAGGAAAAACCGGAAGAGGCATTTTAATTCTCCGTCACATATCAAGAGGAAGCTGATGGCTGCCCCGCTGTCCAAGGAATTGAGAGTAAAATACAACGTCAGGTCCATGCCCGTTCGCAAAGATGACGAAGTTCAAGTAATAATCATGTTTCTTTATATGCTACTTACGTGCACTAACAATAAGTTTCTATGATGAACTAACCCATTCACTGATTTGCTGATAATGTGTTACTTTGTTTTCATTTTATAGAGATATCACAGGTTTTCTGTGATGTCTCTTTGAAGTTGAGTGACTTTGTATATCTAGCTGCATGGAAGAAAAATTGGGACTGAGATTTTCAAACCTTGATTAAATTCAAACCAGCATTTTATAAACGTTTTATTCTTAAGTTGTTTTTGCAAATGGATAATATTAATTTAATTACTTTTCAATGCAGGTAATGCGGGGTCATTTCAAAGGCCAACAAGTGGGCAAAGTAACTCAAGTGTATCGTAAGAGATTCTCCCTTTATATAGATCGTATTCAGCGTGAAAAAGCAAATGGTACAAGCGTTGCAGTTGCCATCCATCCCTCAAAGGTTAGAAAATTACTATCGATAAAATTTCTTCATGTCAAAGAGAGACAAATTACTCTCACTTAGTCGTAAACATTTTGAAATGGGGGTGATGTAAAATATCGTCTTAAGAATTTAAATTTTCGTCTTTTTCGGTTGAAAATTTCGCTTTTTCGAATGTTTCGTGACATGTTAGTTATTATTGTTGTACTGAGTACTAAATTGCTATTTTTTAAGGTCGTGATTGTTAAACTGAAGATGGATAAGAACCGAATGCTTATCATGGAACGCAGAGCTAGGGGACGTCTGGCCAAGCAACAGAAAAACAAAGGAAAATATACGGAAGAGACAGCTATGGACACAACTGCTTAGTCAGTGTCTACTGTTTTTTTTAATAGTAATGTTTCTGTCTGTTTCTGAGCAGTGAACAATAAACGTTAATGGTAATAATTTTTATTGTGTTAAGATTAAGACTTCAAAATCCTCCTTTGTGTTTATTTAATTTAAATGAGGGAACGCATTTGTTTCCATTCTAATCATAATTCAACATAGTTGAAGCATAATTGGAAAAAGTATTTCAGAATTAAATCTACTTATAATAGTTTACTAATAAGTTCAGTTCATAAATTATTGCCATGATAAATAGCATGTATGAAATAATATTATAGAAACTATCACTTTGTGCTGTGTGTATCTGTTGACACTTTTTCACAATAGAGAAAGCGATGAAGATGTTTCTACCAATAGTTAGGGGTTTCATTTCTAGAGGCCCTAACACTCCGTAAAGAGAAGTTGCAAAGTAGTTTCAACCTTTCAACTTCTGTTGATTCATGATTCATTTCACGACGACAAACTTTTGTGGCTGACTTTTTTGTCTTTGCTAGTGAAAAGAAATTAACATTATAGTTATTTTAGCAGCTACAAAGTTAAAGAACCTAGTTATTTCAAAACACAAGAAATTAGTGCATAGTGCACCCTTTCTTTCAATGGTCCGCAAAATACAGAGGAGTTTACCTTTACTACTTAATATACAAGAAACTACCATTAGCTTCAGATTTAGGAAAACAAATAATTAAACCGTATTTTGAAATGTCCAAGACATCTCTGACCGCAGAATTCATTTAAATTTGATTGTTTCTAATAATTGGAGTTAGTCTTACTAATTCTACTGACGTAACAAAGAATAACAGACTAAAAGGTCATCAAATATCCCATGAGCGGACCACACACATTGATCAATGCATGGAATTGATGAATTGTTAATTTTAAAATTGTGAGCTGGCTGGACAGGTAAGCGGCTAATGCATTATTACGGTTGTCTATTCTGCACTTAGAAAAAAGACTAACTAATCATAAGTTTATTGCATTGGAAGTAAATGGATGTACATATACACTAATACTGTATTAGCAATAAAGACTTGCCAAAACTAGCTTTGAATGGAACTAATAAGCTTATAACGAGCCTAACTAGGAGCAGGTAGGGAGTAAGCATTATATAAACGGATAATAAAAATACAATGTTGTAAATTAACAACTCGAGCTTGACTTGTGCTGCATAATTTTAATTTAGTATGGTATTGACGTGTATTGATGTAAACCTCATGTGTAGCAGCTAGTTAAGTTTAATGCTTAAATACCTTTAATGGTCATTTAATAAATATTTGGTCCGTACGTGTGTACGTAGTTCTTTTGACGTATCTATGCAATGTGGGGTATAACGTGTTCCTATTGAATAGAGTAACGCTTTATGCACAGATGTATTTATCATGTACAATATAACTAGCAACATTAAATAGAAAATCATAAAATTATCTGCTGTTTAATGGACAAGTGGATAATTTAATAGTTGCATGTTGCATTGGAACAAGTATAGGTTAGTTGTAGGATATTACGGCAAAAGCAAAGCAAGCCTTCACTTGATGTGACATTGGAAATGTCTGCCGTGTGCATTTAACATAACTTGCATACCTCTTTAAAAGATAAACAGAGATAGAAGACTTGAAAGACTAAATGCAACTTATTGTGGGTAATAGTTTTAGATGTAAGCAATGTGTTTAATGATTTAGTTTATAATCCGATGGAAGAAGAAATGAAAGCACCTACATTATTGCATTACATCACACACACACAGCACTAGTCTTATGCTAGTGCTGGACTGGAGTGGACTTTGCCACACAATTATATAAGAGACGATAATATAATAGAAAGATACTGTGACAAGGGGAATAATATATGTGCCCGTAAATATTAGCGAGTACATAAAGCAAAAACAAGTTTTTTATCTGTATTCTTAAAAAGCAATTAATTTTGACTTATTCGCTCTTTGTTGTATTAGTATGAACTTGTATTGTATTAGCAGTAAGTATAGTTACAGATACGAGACAGAACAGATTCTTGTTTCGTTATTTTATTGAGCTGAAGATTGGTGTTGCATTCTCGATTTGCTTCAACTTGACCATGTTAGTCGTGTGAGGAGCTTTTCACTTTTAACATTCAGATGTGTCTTAGCGTCTTGATTCCCTTCCTTTCCGACTCATTTGTACTATTCTACTTTATTATGGGAAAACAGAAGGAATGCATTGAAAAAATAATTTATTCTATTACAGATAGATTACTTAAATTGATTGCTATCAGCTTGACTGCTTCAAACTAAATAAATTAACTATACTTTATCGCAATCTTCCTATATTACACTACACTTCGTAAGACTACTCCATTATTCGTGTGCCTCCATGTGACCCTAACTTAAACTTAACTATGCCAATTTCCCAATCCCATTCAGCAAGTTTTTTCACAGAATTAAACATTATTTCAATTATCTAACTCTTTTCAGCGTAAGAAATCCTTCACGCAAGTTATGTTAATTGATACCGAATTATTTAAATAAATGTGTCCATATGGATTATAATGTCCTCCTGTCAGATGTATGAAAATACTGCTCTTACCCGAAAAGGAACCGCATTTTGCAATTTTAACAATGTATGTATATCATTATTGTATACTTAGAAAGAAGCATGTACGATTTACAATTTGCTGTACAGAAAAGGAAATGACATGTCATAATAATTTAATAATGCATCTTAATTACTTTTTTAATTTGAAATGAAACCGAAATCCGGAAATAATTGTTTATCTCTAAACACAGGTTGCATGCATGATTTAATGTGATAATTAAAATTGTGGAATTTTTGAAGGACATTTTACTTTCTGCATGACTATGTTCAAAGTTCGAATTTTCCCATTTGTAGAAACAAAGATTATGTGAAGGTGTTCTTACATGCTGTAGTCAACTCCAGTATTTAATTTAAATGACTCTATGAATGTCGTAAGTGTGAAGTGTGAAGCATGTTTTGTATTTCCCCATCTGTAAACTTTGTACCCATAACTAAGAATAGAACTGAAGGAGGAAAAGAGGAGATTGGATTGGATATGTATTGTATTGTATCAAAACAGGGAAATACAATTTGAATAAACAATAAGTGGAAAATACAGGCTTTTAGCATAATTGTGCTAATATTTAGATGAAATTACTAAAGCGAACATAAAATTAAACTCGCTAAGAGAATAACTACATATAAATAGACGCTGTGTGTGTTTGCATTTGTATATCCATTTTCCAACAGGCAGAGGTTTGTTGAAGTTTGTTTCTACATGCGCTTGTCAATCTTTCCTTCACTCCATTTAGGACAAATATGTCAGAAAAGATAATAGGTCTGAAGTTTTCCGGAAGAAACAGGAAAAATCCAGATTGTGTCAAAGACATGAGATTATGTTTACCATTTACATTATTTAAGGGCATCATAATCATTACATGTAATGGTAGTTGAGACAAATAAACTAATCCTACACCTGAACTGACTACAGAGTGCAAATACATACGTGGAGTTTTAGTAGGTACAGCGTACATCTGCAGACGGATGGGTTAGCTAGTTTATTAGTATGTACAGAATAATGTTATGCATACAAAGTATAGTGTACAGAAGACATATTTTATTGCTATGTGGTATTATGTAAGCACTTAGAAAAAGATGATTTGCTAATGGTACAACGCTACTTGCGAATAGTTTATTAAAAGGTAGCTCTGTAAGAGTTAAATTGTTGGTCAGTCAAATAATTGTTATTCGTAGCGTTTTAAACCATTTCATGTCTTGGTTTGGTTTTAATTGGATAATTTATCCCGTTTACATAATTATTATGCCTAAATACAATAGATTATCTAACAAGTGCTATGACTTTGAGTCTAGATAAGGTAAACGACTAGATATCTCATTCTATCTTCCAGTTGCTGACAATACACATTCTTTTCTTAATTTGAACCATTCATTCAAGCAAAACAAATACCTAAAATTGCGTATTTACTCAATTTAAATACCGAAGGTAAATCATGGACATGGAATATTTTCTGTGGTAATGCTTTATGCATCACGCACTCATTATAAGTATTAGGAGCTTCTGAAGTCCAAACAAAACACCTACTTATTAAAATGAATGCGAGAATTTTATACCAGTTTAATTTGGTTTGACTTTGATTTGACTTCGTTTGGATTTGGCTTAGTATGGTGTGTTTGACTTGACTCTGACTCTGAGCGTCACGAATAGTCTTATGACAGAGATACTGAGATTCTGTGTAAGAAGATTGTGCGAGGGTCTTGAACAAAGCTTGAAACTGTTTCGTATGTAATATGTATGTGTACAGCGTATAGATAATCTGTACTAATATGATGTTCTCCCATTCATCTGTTGCGTGGATGTTGCCATTGCGAGTGAAAATGGGAGAGGAGCAGGGGACTTTGTGGACAAAGGGAGAGCCACCCCAGGCGGGCACTTTGGCAACAAAGTGGCGATAGAATGTCTACCTGGGCGTCTGATGACCTTGTCCTTGGCGGAAGCGAGATTTCCATCCATCCGTCCAACGAACGAGCTAACAGCAGAGAACAACGAAAGAAGCAATCGAAAAAAGTAACGAGAACAAGCAAAAGGCTAGAAAAACTTGTCGACGCTCCTCAACTCTTGCCTTAGAGATAGACCAATCCAAATTACGTTCGACGAATCTTTTCTGTAGTCCTTTGGTGCTTGCAGTTGTTTTAATGCTAAAGAAACATATTAAAGATGGACAACACATTATAATACAATGCATACATAACGCATACACAAATCTGCATATCTGTCCGTGTGTGAAGGGAATTGATGGCCAAGTGAACTCAACTCGCTATACCATACCTGCCAGATGAAACTAAACGATGAGCCATGGCCAAACTTGTCTATCTATGTATCTCAACTCTCCTTTCCTTTGGCTTCGCTTTAACTTCGTATCGTCTCCTCTTCTCTTCTTCGGGAATAGATTCAAGATATTGTACACATACAATGTAATTGCATCAGATAAAATAACCTTTATTACCATTACATTAAATTCCATACACACAGATACAAACAACAGCCACACTCAAAATGTTTTGACATTTCCACCTGTATGCTGTACTAATACGGGTCGGGGTTGTGCTCATGCATCAATATCCTATCACTAATATCTATAAAATGTGTTAGTAATGCAGTTAAATAAAATGTACTTAAACATTTATAGTTCAACATAAATGCACATATGAAAATACACGAACATGCTATATGTATACGCATATGTATACACTTTGTCCATTTTCATAGGACAAATCAGGTAACGAATGACACATTCCTTTTACCTCATACATATTTTTATGAGTACAAAAAACCATAAATGATCTAACGCATAACCGCTTACCTATACAATGCAGTGTAACTCAATACTCAATTATAAAACACCAGTAAAAATGTGGACACAAATAGTACATAATTTTCTCTTTGGTTAACTTACCGCTAACAGCTGCGTTCTTAATTTCTCTCATAAAATGAGCATTTGCGTTACTCAGTACCTACACGAAAGCCAATATAAAAATTGAAGCAAACAATTTTACTTTGTAGATAATAAAATTCCATTTCTAATAAAAAGTAGCCCTTTGTATGTCATTTTATTTTTCGAGATTTTATCTTTCAAGACATTTTTACTCGTAATGCCGATGTATGGAAAAAATATTTGCTTTTTTCAATTTTTATTCGTTTTTACCTTAAGTATCGCCGGATTAAATTTATCAATGTTTTCAGAGTTAAAAATAATTATATCTTTACTTAACTTCTTTTAGACAACCGAAATCATGGAATCGCTTTAAAACATGCACATGAGAACTATTTATATTGCATGCGCTTTGGTTTTATTTCATACCCAAAAGTGTTAAATAATCATACACATATGGTTGAAAAAACAGTTTTTCTGCAATCTGTTAATTTTTCTTGAACATAAAGGATTATATAGGTAGTAACATAAGGCAGCCAATAAATGTAAGACAGACAGGAGTTGAGTAGGTGATTTAATTTTTCGCACGGGAGGTAGTTGGCTATAGGTAACGAAACGAAGTAAAGCAATGATGCATGCAAAGCTGAGATAAGTTTTGTTCTGTCGCTCGAAGATAGATAGAAGAAATTTTTAAAGGTTTTTATTAAGTAGCTGAAGGTTTAGCAGCCCTGCCCTGCATTGCAACGCACTTATACCATTTCTTCTTATAGACTATGACATGATTCGCGTGCTGGGTTAAATATGATCACACAAACAATACAATTCATGCAGCAAGATTAGTAATAAACTTGTAACTCTTCAGCATGCACAAAACTAAATTCTCAATGAACATGCACGTAAAGGTACATGTATTCTATACATAATTATGAATACTGCATGTAAACGAAGAGTACGATAAAGGGAAGAAATAAAAGAAAACTGCTAAATGTACACTAATTCTTTATAAGGTAGTTTCGTTTCGTCTTATCCTTATCTACAATCCAAAATGCAACATATTTATGAAAACTTATTTGGTAGTTACAAAAGATTGTTGCTGATATAATAATGTAAGATATATGTAATGTAGTCATTGCTTTGTTTCCAGAGTACTGTACTGCACCGTTGCGCACCTAAAATTGCAACGAAGCGAAAAAAACAAGGAACACAATTCACAAACTACAAATCTAACATTACATACTACTGAGAATTTAAACTAAATACTTTGTTTCCATTTTGTTCTCGCTACTAATTATTTTGCCTTAAGTGAACGTGTAATAAATTATTCGGCCCTTCTTTGAATGTCCGTCTTTATAAAGGCTTAAACTTGTACGCAAGCATGTAAAACATCATACATTAAAGTACTGCTGATAAGAGTCAGAAACTCTATAATGCAACTGAAATATTCAACAGCAACACACTTTTCTTATCTCATATATATAACAAAAACAAAACAGGAACACACCTTGACTTTGACTTTGACCTGACTCTCGTAAAGAATGAATATCATAAAAGTTAAATTTATTTTTCTGTATTCAAACCAAAGTAAATTATAATTCATTGTTCATTGTAAATGCATTACACAAACATTCTAATGTAAACATCGCCATTAGACACTTTGGCATTTCTGAATATCTTTCATTCAAATATTGCTATCTTAAGGTTAAATTAAGGTACTTAATACCTTACAGTATAGAGTGCAAAATGTGCAGTGCACAACCTCATATTATTACTCCTTTAAATCTATATGGATAAAAATGACATTGCACATTGCAATAATAGTCAAAAAAGATTTAGGATTCAATTCAAGGTGAATACTACAAAATGAAAACATTTATCATTGTTTCCCAAGGTACCTTGACTTGACATTTACAGTATTTTGGTGAATGCAATAGCATTGCCTTTGAAAAATAACCAACATCAACAATTATCTAGAATGAAATATTATTGAAGTCAAGAATTAACTTCTGAGCTGTTCGTAATGAATATAAATAATTCTTTTTTCACAAAATATTGTACTTTAGGTGAATTATATTTAATTTGTCTTTTATTTACGCCAAAAATATAGTTGTTGAGAAATCGGTAATTTTGATAAGTGCTACCCTAAAAAATAGAGTACAGGTTAATACCCCTGTGATTTATTAGAGCTCTTCGGTTAGAAGTTTGCAACTAAAAGGGCTAAGGATAAATTAATCAATAAAAACTTAGATAATTGCAAGCATGAGTTATACGGGAAAGTTTGTGCGAAGTCCCTACATTGATTGCAAAAGCACTTTTATCGCTTTTACCGCACAAGCTACAGGAAATAATTACTTTGGTTCAAATTGAAAACTTAATTATCGCAGCACAGTACATTGGGGAAGAAGATTGATTTGGAAACTTAGCAAACGCTCTATTTTATTAACAGTTTTAAATGTCAAAGCAAGGAAACATTTAGCAAAGTAATCTGTTGTGAAGTATTAAAGTATTTTGTTGAAAACAAAGCAGTTACTTAAATACCTAAATATTTCCTAGAACCATCCCAGGATGTAAATAAAAAGATGAAAATTAGGAAATAACCTTAATGAATATAAAAACGAAGTAAATTACTTAAGTAAATCTAATCACAACTTAATTTTATTTTGTTAAAAAATCAATGTCCGTAATAAGTGGTAAAGGTTTTCATTTCCTTGGAGGTTTAGCTCATGGTAATAGGAACTCTGACTCGTACGTATTTTTAAGAACGAGTAAAAAAGTGGAATGAAATTTTCAAAGTGAAAGGATGATAATTTATGTAGGCAGCAACCTAATCGGAAACCGGAGGTCGAGTTAAGTTAGTTAGGTAGTTGTTACAGGTACTAGCTGCTAACTTGACAGTTTGCTTATAATAAATACCATAAAACAAAGTCGAGAGGTAAAACAGGAAATAAGGCTAAACACTGATGACGGGACAGAAAAGTCATTTAGTTTGGTAGCTACATATAATAAATCTCAATCCACATACATTTAAGATAGCCAACCTTGCCGAGCTACCTTAACTGGATAGATTCTGTAGCGTAGCGCACCAAAGTAAATGTTAACCCATAGTTTTATTCTTTTGCCATATGTTCGTTCGTTCATTGCTTCGTCAACAAAGGGCACTATGTACTCTTCGCTTAGCACGTCCTATTCTCTAGGGAAAATCTGCCGAAATAGTAGAGAAAAAGTAAAGGTATATATAGTTAAGCGGAGTATATGAACTATACGGACTAATAAATCCACTTTGTTGATGAGAGTTCTACAAAATGTCAGAAATATATACGAGCACCTAAGTAGAACCAACTAAATAAAACAACTCTGTAAAGCCCAATCGCATTTTTACTATCTCCGGTTTTGTTGTAGCAATTTTTAAGCGTGAAAAGTTTCTCACGGTTCACGGTGCATTGTAATAGCCAAGTTTTACCTTGACTGCGACCTTTTCTTGTTGCAAAATCTTGTTTTCTTTTAAATGCATAGGCTATGCATACTATATCCCACAGCCCATACAACGCTCTAATACCAGCTATAAAACACTTTTTTCTATCGTGCATGCCTTATGTGTTATATACTAATAATCCCAAATGTACTGAAGCTACTAAAAGCACGAAAAATTAAGATTTTAATAATAATGCAATGCACTTCAAGTAGGCAGTCCGCTTATAAAAAGTTCTAATAATGCAATTGTCTGCCTGAATAATATTTTTTGCAATTTTTCTGTCTATTTGTTTAACTTATACAAAAAGACATCCATCCTACTTCATGTTCCTACAGTACAGTTCGTGTAATTTATTTCGCTTTGCAACATAGATATTATCATTATAACTTCCACATAAATGCATCCTGTCACTTTTGTAAAAATTGCTCGCGATTTCGTTTCTTTCTTTCCAGAGAATGAGTCCTCAAAATGCAAAACTCTCGGGACTTAGACAAAACACAAGGCTATCAAACAGAGGATATTCAGTTCCATACTGTTGGAGCTGGAAATGAAAACACTTCACGGCACTTTCTCCCTTTGCATGAAGGATGTATTTTAGCTTTGACAAAAGCTAATTCGGAACTGGAACCATGCTCGATCGATATTGTCACTTTCATTAGCAGAGATTTATAATACTTCTACGTATTGTTCAGCAAATATTGTGTGGGCTGCACTAAGCGTATTTTAATATACATTATAAGTTTATAACGGAAAATATTTTAGCAAACAGACACCTAATGGTGTGATTTGGAAAATAAATAATTTTTTGTATAAAATATCTAACCAGCGTATTCGAACTATTTAAATAATGCCAACCGAAGTGCACATAATTCTATTTGATCACAGGAGAATTTACTTTGAACTGAATTTTAATTAAATTGTTTCACAAATGTTGAAAATCTAGCTTGCAGCAATCTTGAAAACAAATCTCCAAAGGTTTTCCTACATCATCTAATAATAACGTGTTTTTAGCTACAAATTTGAACAAGAAACTACTATTCTTGCAATCTAGCAAATTGCATTATTAGATTTGTGTAGTGCTTTAGTAGTTAGTAATCACATTTTGAATCTTTGTTGTGTTCACACAATTTCATTCTTAAGCGGCAGCATTTTGTAAGCAATATACATTATGATGATATAATAGCGAATAACAATTATGTAATGGCACTGTGTTTAAGTACATCTCTGAAGCAGTTTGTCCTGTAACACGTACAAAGCAGTACGGTGCCCTATTGTTTAAAACAAGTAAACACATCGTCATTCATGATCTTTGGATTATTATTCCAGTATCTTGCAAGCAAGTCATAGTCACGGTGCATACTTACGTTTTACAGCACGGCAACCTAATGATCACAATTCAAATTGGAAAACATCCATAGTTTATGTTCTTTGGTGAATGTAATAAGCTGAGAGGCGAGGGGATAATTTGTATGCAAAAGCAATGCATCACACAAATAAATGCATGATGAATCGGAGAATGAAATGAACATCAACTCAAACTGAAAAGATGAGACCGGCTGGCTGTAGATTGGATTCAACTGCAAGACTGCAGCAGAATATCTACCTGATGATAGCCAAAGCCAAGCACAGAATGGCAAACCAAACCTAGTCCCAACCAAACCAACAAGCAGTCAAAGTCATGAAGGCGATAAACAGCCATGAACTTTCAGTGAAACTTATTGTATTGTCTACATACTTACTAACTTACTACATAATGTAATACGCAATAACCAACTTCTACTTGTACTTAATACAACATTATTACTAAGAAACTATAATATTCTCTCATACAATAACCACTTTGTTCGCAAACTTAGTTTACTATAAAATTACAAATATTCCCTACAGCTACACTAATACTAGATATACACAAAATAATTAGAGTTACTTCACTTAATTTGCAATTACCATAATTAACTTTTGAAAATTCTGTAGAATTTTCTAAATTATGCTTTCAAGCATCAGATTCACTAAAGGGATGATGAATTCTATTTCTGAATCTTACGAACTGTTTTGCTTGGGGAAAGAAAACGATGTTATCTATAAACAAACGTGAAACTACAAGATAATTATATTAAATCAGGGAAACAATGTAGATAAATCTGGAAGCGGAAACTTTAGTTTATGGATACGTAGAAGAAAACATTTTGTATTTGGAAAACAAAGAGTTGTGAAAAGAAAACAAAATAGTTATTTCGTAATGGAAATGGAAAAGGAAGGCCAAACTCCGCTAAATAAACCCGATAAGTTTTAGAGATGACATTTACCTTGGCTTTACTAACGTCAAGTTTCTTTACCTTGATATAAAGACTAGTATTATTGAAATTCTCGTTTTATTGTAATAGGAAACATGGAAAGTTGGCGTTTCCGCTAGTTTTTCATAGGGACTGGTAGGAAACTGAAGACATGATAAAGGTGAAGTTTAGAATTCTCATGGAATGAAATTAATGGTTGGGGAGGATGTCAAGGTGGGTCGTTTGATGGAGAAGGAGCTGAAAACAAACGGCACGAAAGGCAAAACAAGACAAGCAATGACATGACAATTCATAAAAAAATCATGAATGGTCTCGTCTTGTGTAGTGTAGACGTTCCACGTTCAGTTTGTACACGTTATCTATACCTATTTATTATCTTTCTGCGTTGTGCTCATCTGCTGTTGACTCTTTGCTAGTATTTACCAGTATTACCAGTACACTCTATAAAACACAATAAAACAATTCAATATATCTATATTACCTTCTATCCCGCAGTCGAAATTTTGCATCGAATTGTTTTTGACTTTGTCTGTTTACAATACAAAGTTCTTTGCCTGAGTTTCGTATCTACGGGCACTCGTTTAATTATGCAAAGCTTACTTAAGTATGCAAACTACGGAAAGCCCTCATTGTATTCTATGGTGCTTTAATACTAACAAATAACAGAAACGATAAGCAAAACAATATAGTAGTATTAACAATTAAATATACCTATATATACAATGCAAGCAAATGTCCACCTTGGTAAAATACGATTCAATGGAACACAATGCATAAGAAAAACAAATGGGTAAACTAAATAGACACTAAATTTCAAGTGCACGCCATATTTTACACGAGAAACTCCGTAGTTATGAAATATTAACAATAATAGTAGTATTTTATGAGCATATAAGTAGTAAATAGTAATTTCTATCAGCTTGTTCAATTAAACGATCTTCATGTGTAACTCAAGTCGTTTGCATAGTCATTTTCATGTCCTATTGTGCATTTTAGTTGAGCAAACTTTAGCAATGTGCGTTATTGTTTTGCTTTGTCTATTCTGCGGTTGTTGATACGTGGTACGAGAGTTCTGTCAGTGTGTCTGAACTCACAACGCAGTATATTGAACTGGCCATCCTCGTTCGTCCTTCAGTAATTCGTTGTCCTCTTTATAGTGTGCTATGTTTACTCAAACGTTTAGTTCCTCTGCTTCATTTCATCACACCTCTCTTTCCCACCCTGATAGTGTGGCGCAAATTGATCTAGCAATAACATGTCAATAAATAAATGCCGTAATAACTGAAAGATTAAAGTGGGAAAATTCTGGGAATGCAAAAAATAAATAACTTTAATATACTGGTTGATTCATTTACGAATTTTTGGTAACAAAAGATTGAGATTACTAATAAATTATAAAGTTGAAAATTGGGATTATAACTTTTGTTGCGATAACTCAAGTAGAGTTTCCCTCAATGACTGAGATACTACTTAACCATTACAAAATAAACATCACTTCTGAATTAAGTTGTCCTAGAAGTATTGTAGATGACATATTTTCTTGTTCCTCCCATTTTAGTTATCAATGGTTTGTATATTGTATCAATAATAATGTAATTAATAAATTGTTCATTTAAAACCTGAATGTTGTATTTTACCAACCTTTATATTCTGGGTTTGTCAAACTTCATATAACTACTGCTATCTACTATAATTGGTTATACTTAATGTGTTTTATTGCCATCGGCTTCCCTGGCACATAAAGAGAGAAGAAAAATAGCACTAAAAGCGGAGAATTTTTTAGAATTGCTCTGATGAAAATGCTGAGCCGACAATGCAATGACCGTTCCGGGCTGATAGGAGTTGACAAGCAAATAATGTCTATCCATACTCCATTCATTCCAGCTTTGTCTAATATAGGTATGCATAAGCAAAGCAAGTACGCATTTTAGTGACTTATGCCAGAGTGTAGTTTGTAGACCAGATCAGACCAGAAACGAGGAGGAGGATATCCCCATAAAACTTTGCGTTGCATACACATACAGGAAAATTCTAATTGCATGGCATAGGAAAGCCAAGTAGATTAACACAAACCAAAGTCACACACATACATATATATACAATACACTTCACAGAGTTGGAACCGTAAATTCTAAATAAATAACTGAGGGTTGGGATTAATTTAGTTAAATATGCATAGTAGAAGCCTTGCCAAACGAATTTCATTTAAGAGGGAGACCTTTATGAAAGAATTACGTTAACTACGTATACCTATAGTAAATACAGCATTATACGGAGCGTGGATTCATTATGCAATAGAAAGGAGCAACAAAGTAGAGGATATAAGAGTTGGATTGACTTGGCTGGTGTTGGTGGGATTCAACCGACTGATTGTGATGTAACCAAGTAAAGTGAATTGGCTTGGCTGAGTCTGAAATGAAAATGCCCTGTTTCTAAGCACGTGCAACCTTCAGAAGGTGAGGCACTCCATTTTGACGTCCTCACAAGGTTGCAGGCTTTATTTAGCTCCAATCCAGACTTAACTACCTACGTACCCAACTATGCAGTTCTAGTATTCTATTCGGTCTCCTCCTCTCCTAGCTTTTCACCACATCTCACTAGTCAGGTCATCACTCACAGTCACGGGAATGCAAATGCTACACATTAGTAGATTGATACCAAAATACTCGACAAACTCACACTTACTCTCCATCCTACACATACAGCTATCACTAAACACTAAAGCAAACTACGAATGTGGGCTTCCACTAGTTAACACTTTGCTTGGAATACGGACGAGACAGATTTATCCTTAAAAATGTAAATACTTAATGATCACATACTTGCATTTTTGTGTGCAAATATATTTTTACTAATTGTTAGTGTACTATACTAACGTTGAATGAAAAGAGACAGTTTACTTACATTTCACTACTTAAAAAAGTCCAAGAATGCTTATTTACAGATTTGAACTACCTAGTTAGAAGCAATATTCAAATTCGCTTTTATTGCTGTATGATGATACCATCGATTTTGAAAATCTGTATTGTTGTTTGAAGAAATTACTGATATGAAAAGTAATTCTACTACATGGAGATTATTTTAGAAAATATTGGATTAAATTAAAAATTAATTAATGCAAATGTGTTAAGTACAGTAATTATTATTGGTTTGATTAAGGAAAAATAATTTGAGAACAGAAATATAGATGAAGTTAGTTGCTCTGTTGAAAATCGTGGTTGGTTTTGTTTGTGTACTTGATGGGAGTCGGATTCATTAATATTAAAATGTGTTGGATGTGAATCTGTAGTTGTGTTGTGGAAAAAGTAGAAGCGCAGAGAGAAATGCATAATTCTAGCGAAATGTTTGTAAGTTGCAAAAAAGTTGACGCCCAGCTTAGATCGTCAGACACTTTAGCAAAGATTACCCACACAGAAAGTAAATGTAAGCATGATTGTGTAAGTAAAGTATGTGAGTAAGTAAATGGATTTTTTCTTTTTAAAAGCATTTTGACTTTTCGAGACTCGGTTAGCTAATCGTAACCGTAAGCTATAGAATGCAGATATGAAAGTACGTTGAACAAATGTCTGTCTGTCTGTCTTCTGTTTGATCTTGTCTCATGTCGGATTCTGATCTCTTCTTCATCTCTCTCCCAAGTAGGTAATCCTATTCTCAGAGAATTGAATGGAGTGAGCCGTGTAAAGCAATATGAATGATGTCATAGCAGTTTATTGTTATGAGTCATCATCTCAATTTGGAAGTTTTACTTGTCTGCCTGTGTGCTTTAATGTAATGTATCTGTAATAAGCTCACTCAAACGTACTCACAACCTTTTAAATAGGTGTGCTCTATTACATTCCCTCTATTATGTACTTTACTTTGATTTACTCCACTTGGTAAACATTTTTTATTATAACTAATCCTCAAGCTACAATTAGTATAAATAAACGTATTCAATTCAGATGTGGTGCGTAGTTATTTATCTACTGCCTGCATTTATACATTGCAGTGCAAGTAAACATTTCCATGCAAAATCTCTATCTCTTTCCTTCTACCACCGTACCACCACTACCACAAAGTTTTTATTCCCTCTAATCATTGTCCTACCTTAAATGTCTGGTTTCACTTTAGGACTTCTTCACTTCAAGTTAGAAATCATAATAACTAATTAAAACCCGTCAGCATTGGTGGAACAAACCTGCATGTATGGCAAAATCTTTATTATGGCAAAATCATGTATGGCAAAATGTGACAACTAACTACAGTACCTTTCTGTAGTCTTGCAAAGTCTCCTAAGCGAACATTTAGGTTTGTCAAATAAATAAAATTAGTTAAATAGCAACTAAAATGTATCAACTAAATTATATTGTTGAAATACAAAAGGGTTGAACAAACAGACAAACACAAATGGGAAATTATATTATAGATATTTTTGCGTTAGGTTACAACTTTTAGACCTCTCTTGTCCATTTTAGCAATTCATTCATTTTTATATTCAAAAAAAGTTGTTTCTCCATTCTCGCCTGTATCTTCTGTACCTAGAACCTAAGACATACATGTTAATAAGAATGACATGACACGGCACGCTTATTTATGATTTTATTGCTTGAATCTGACTGAATCGTTGCATTTGCATTATATGCCTTTTTATTGTCCATACAAGTTCGTCTCACCTCACGTCACAGACAGACTAGATAAATATTCTAAGTAGTAGGATAAACCATACAGATAAATTCCATAATGGGTTTATTATGGTTCATTCATCTTTAAGGATACAACATGATATGTCTCCTGTTAAGGATTAAACTTCTTGGTCTGATATTATTATCTTTCTCTTAGACCAAGATTTATTTAACAATTAGCCATATAGCCATTCGACTCTACAAGAGCAAGAATCTATTGTTCTATCATGTAATGCAACTCTTACTGCTCTCTAGAAATAGTGAATTTCCTTGAAATGCCTTTGCATTGAAGACTGAAAAACACTGTTGAAAAATACTTACAAAATCAAATTGACCTTTCATAAAAGAGTTTTCTTATTTCAATAAGCATACCTATTGTCACAAATGTTTCTTAACTATTGTGGATTTTAGTGACCCTTCTTCAGGGAATTGCATGGCCATTTTCTGACACTAGAAGCTAGTAGTGTGCTAGGCAAATACAATGTTGGCTAAATGGCAATAAGTAATTTTGTAGTCTCAAAGTGCAGACAAATGCAGAATTTCAAGTTGAATGACGTACATTAATGCTTCATTGTTGTAGAAATGGAAATTGATATTGCTTGACATTTCTAAGAATTTAGCAAACAATGAAATATTGCGATACTTCCAAGATAAAATCATTTAGACGATAACATTTACTCGTAATGTCTTACTTTATTTACAATCCTCATAATAGATGTGGATGATCTGTGTGGAACTAAGTAGAAACTATACTAAAAGGAAGCTGAAGGCAACCGTTATCCCATGTAAAGTAGCCTGAGCCAAGCCATCAACAGCTTATGTTAATTATGTTAATTACTAGAACTGATATTGAACAAGACAGATATGTATGACACATTCATGATGGAAGGAGAATTGGAGGGAGAGAATAAACTCACTTGGTGTTTGTCTTTGGTTGAAGTTACATTGTGTGTTTCGTCCGGGTAATATTTATTATGGGAATAATTCGGTTAACAGGAATTGGATAACACGGCATAAGCAACATCGGGTCCCGGCTAACTCATAAGCACACGTAACATATTGTATAACATTTATTATTAAGTATTGCATTATTATTATGGACAAGGAGAAGTTCGGGTTACCAGGTTTCGTACAGGCAGGTCAAGGGTTGATCGTAGCTGTAGCGCAAGGTGAACCCTATAACTTACAAAGCCAAATATTAAATAGTTCCAAAGTGAACCATTTTTGAAATTCGACAAGTTTCTAAAAATCATGACATGGTTACAATCTGTATTGGTGAATGGTGAATGGAATAATGCTTTGGTCACATAGGGTACAAATACAAGATGGAAAGATGAGTGGAGGTAGCTTGTTGAATATTTTCGTGAATGAAAATGTTGTAAGTATAATAATCCTGTTTTGTGAGCATGAGTTAAGAAAAAAGTAAATAGCTAGTAAAGTTGGTATGAAATGAGGTAGAAGCTTATTGTATTCGTCTTTGACTGTTTTGGGGTTAGTTATCGTTAGTTAGGCGAAAGGAAGGGAAGAGAGTCAAAGTGAGGCTAATCCAGGACCATTGGTTTGTTAGCTGTTAGTTAGCACATTACATCACATTGCATGATTTCAGAAAATTACGCCTTGCGGGCAATTTGGCATGGCATGGTGAGAGGAGACGAGACCAGACCACTGATCTTGAGTCCTGGACTGGACTGGTATGGCTTGGCAGGACTCTTCTTCTCCCAGATCTGACATAGCATGTTATGGCACCTCTTTCTTTAATAAAGATTAGGGAACTTTGATTTCTCTCTATTATCAAGTACGTGCTGTAGTATATTATAGTATTATAGATCATGTAAGTCTGTACTTAGGTTTAGTTAGTATAGAGTACGAGATTTATGTAGATTTATGCAATAGATGTGCTATATATATGTGCTGTGTATATGGGCCTATAATAAAAGTATAAGTATATGTACTCTTAATTGTATATGTATAACAATGTGTAACTATCTCTTAAAGTTGTTGGAGCTGATTGGACTCTGTTGTTTTGCTCTTGTGGTTCTGTTGTAATGTTGAGACACAAAAGCCTCGCCGATGCTGATAACATGCCACAGGAGAAGCCGAAGAGATGCATCTTTGCAATAAACCTTTGAGATATCTAAATAACATACTGAGAAAGCTAGCAGAGTTAATTCACAGATAGCATGTGTAGGATACAGTACACAGTATAGGTAAATAATGCATATTTCCACTAGGCATACCTAATACAAGGTAGACACAAACACTAGTATTACAAATAGTGATAATCCAAACGTGAAATGAATAGAGATACAAACACAGAGCACAGACAAGTAGAAAAACTCACTTCGCACACCTCTTCATGTATGTATATGTACGTACAATTTGCTTTAAACTCATTCTCGGCTCGTTGCAAGAGATTTCATTGATGAAAACGGGATTTGCCTTCGTTTGGCTACGTGGATCAAAATGGGCTTGTCTTCTTTTGGGGTTTGTTTTGGTTTTCATAATGAATCTACACATCAGCCCACCACACCACACATCATACCATACCAGTTGACTTTTAACATCACATTACCTCTTTTCCTTCGCTTTTCTTATGAGGAAATTGATTTTTCTTCAACACAAGTCTCTTTACTACAAATTAATACAAATATTAATGTATGGGATTTTGTAATGAATACGGTTATACAATACTTACGTTCTTTTGTCTCAAGAATTGCTCTGATGTTGTATTTATTTACATGTTTTCGTAATAAAAAAGCAGAACAGTGAAAAACGATACATATGGAAATGTTTGTTGTCTTTATGCAAATGATCTGTAAGAATATATTTGCGAAATAAAAGCTACCTAGTCGATCTGGTTGCACTTTTCGTGAGAAAGTCTGGAATTATCAACTGCGGGACTAAAGAAATGGAGGAGCATGTCAACAATATCTGTTATTAGCGTTCTGACTTTATTTCCACTAGAATTGCTACATTCTTTGACCTTCCAGATTCTGAGAATCTTCCTGAGGAGAATTTTTTGATGAAGGAACACCCTGAGAGTTGGGCGTCTTGTGTTACCCAGCGCTCACGGGTTTTTTACGAGTTCAACGTATTAAATGATGGTCAAGTTTTATAGTGTACGCTGTATGTGTATGTACATATTGTTAGTGATATTTTACAAGAAAAATCAATAGCAATCACTATTTAACTTAGAGTTATAGTTGAGAGGGGTTATATAACGTGTACAGGTACTTTTAATATACTTAGCATTAAGATGCGGTGTAAGTGTACTCCGAGTGCGCAAGTATACTAATGCTGATTATTACATATTTACTTTATGATCTCTTAGAGTAATATAATAAATATGCTACCGCCATTGCCAAGCAAGACAATTATTATTAGCTTGAACCTGAGGCAAACGAGAATTGGAAATTAGTTTTTCCTGGTCATGATAGCAGAATGCTTATCGGCTACTCTGTTCTGTGTACTCAAATGATGTCACACCAAGTCGGGATCGTTTGAAGATGATTAGTTGGTTTTTCTTCAATTATGTCTGCGTGTACCTAACTGGGTGTGTATTTATTAGGCTAATCTATTGCTGCGATGTGAGCTCAGTCAGTTCACCTAAGTTCCCTTTGGGTTTGGCTAGTTGCCTGAACTTCACATGAACTTTGTTTTTGGCTTCGTCTTGATTTACATTTCATTGCTTTAACGTTTTTATTGTTCCTGTTATTTTCTTAGCAAAAAAGTCCTATCCATTACATCCACTCTCCAAGATCGTTACCAAGATATCATTTCTTATCTGTCTGCATCCACAAATCAGAATTAAACACTACCTAATTACAATTATGCATAAATACGCACACACCATCTTTCCTAATCATTCTCGATTGCACACAGTGAACAATTATATTCAAACATTACCACCGTGCTAATTGTCAGAGCAAACATGTTCATACTCATGGGAAAACCCCATGATAACAAAATATTGCATCTGCGAATTTACAGATATTAATATATTAATGGCAACTTGACGTCAATTCTAACTTCATGTAGGCAAATCGCAGTACTATCAGGGTGTATATTTCTGGGTTACCTGCTTATCATAATTCTAAATTCTTAACATATTATCTATTTTGTGTCACGAGGTATCTTACATACCAAAGTACAATATCACAGTTATGAAATTATTTTTACACATTTATGGACATAGTTATTTTTATAGTAGAAATGTATTCATCTAAATAGTGAGCACCTTTGAAAACATATGAAAAGTTAATTAACGAAAAATATTTGGACCAGACAGACTAATAAGAACATTTTATTTTTCTCTCCAAAGTTCATGTATAATTATTTCAGTTGCATTTAGCAATCTTGTCTGATGATGCTTATTCTGAACTGAAGCAGACGAATGGATTAAAATCTTGAGGAGAATAATAATAGCGTAAGCGTTTGAATTGGGAAAGGAGAGATGCATCACGAAAAATAAAGTTCAGTCAGTCAGATTATTTATAATTTCTGAAAGCTAACTGTACTTCTCAAGGAAATAAGTTCCGTATGAATAAATATGATATCTCATTACATTCCTGAGATAATCTTCGAAGTGCACAGGATAGTTGGATAGGCTACACACTTTAGTGTGTGTGTGGAAAAGAAAAATATCCATCACATCACGTTTTATGTTCATGAGTTCACGTTGATAATATAATGTGTGTATGATGTAGGTAAATAAGTAAATGAGTGAGAATGAGCTGGCTAAACCAACCACCTAAAGACAAAACACAATAGAAGCCTTCCTGATTTTGCATTGCAATTTACAATGCTGCATATAGAAACAGAGCGTAGCATGTAATTTCTGTATGTATAGGTTGATGTATAGTAATATGAGATGGAGTGGCATAAAGAAGCTGTTCAAAACGTAAACGGTACGTTATATTAGCGTTAGTGAACATTTTAATTAACGTAGCCCCCTTTCATCTACCATTAATCACCTCTTTTGACTCAACGGTTAATTAACGAGCGTCTTATAATTTCTGTAGGGTCTTTACTGTCTTGTCTCTATAACTTTGTATCTGTTTCATGTTCATAGAGTACATACTTCATTTCAGTAGTTTACTTTAACATTATTATGGTTTTGGCTTACACACCTGTTCTGTGTCTCGTATTGTAGTGTACGAGCTGAAATCTGAAAATGATGGCTCTGATATGTGATGAGACGAAACATGAACACAGCTTTTCCTTTGAACTTTGCATAAAATACATTAAACTATGTAAATCTATGAGTTTTTTCATTGCCTCCAGTCCAGTAGCGGTTGCTTTACATATCGTTTTAGCAAAAGACAGCAGAACACCAAAAAACAGTACAGTACTGTTTGTTGCGCAGTCATTTCTTCCACTTGTCAGTGAACTGCCTTCTACACTTTAGTTTCATGCTTATACACATTTATGAAATATAACCCGATGAAGTTATGTTATGAGTTAAGTCCTTTGATGGCTTCAACTGCTATCACATTATCATTTAAAACTTTGTTGCAATTTCAAAAGCTTTCATAAATTACACATGGAACATGCAAATCTCCTTTTTTAATTACCTCCCTTTTTTGTGGGATGCACTTTGTAAACTTGTGACTTCGAGCCTACCTTTCCCTTGTACTCTCGTGTGTGATAGGTTTGTTCTTTATTTATAATCTAAGCTACTTACTCCTTTGAACTTATTCACATTACCGCTCGGTAGCCTTTCCAACATCAAAATTGTAGTTATTAGTTTGTTACTTTGTTAGCATTAATATTAAGGAATAAAGGAAAGCTATTCGTTTAAGAATTTGCAATACTTTGTTTCAATTCAGAAACATTTGTATCTAAATACGTTTATTTCAATTAAGAATTGTTTGTATTAATTATTTCATTAACAAAGTGCCAACAAACGCTTAGTAAAAGATACAAATTATAAATTTCAATGAAATACAGATTACATCCTTTTCCATAATTGTAATGTTACGCCAGTAAATTTAAATTTTACTTTAAACATTTTCTCCGTTAAGACCGATCAAAGTTTAAAAACTAATAGCAAGTTTTAACATAAGCGAGCCAATGCATTTAGACAACATATTGAAATTACTTGTATTTTGCACAATTTGGTCGTAAAGTCGTATTCTCATCTTACGTGAAATATTTTTTACTATCCCGCTAATAAACGAGAAATAGTGTTGACATTTTATTAACTAAACCCTCATTTTTCTATCTTATGCGATGTAAAATGAGAGGTCGGTAGCTCAGTAAGGGGTATGGCGACCACGCTCACCAATATGGTTCCTAACCGGGCCGAGATAGACAAACCGAGGTTTCATTCAAATCGGTCAATGCGTTCGACGGTTATCGTACGCGTTCTTACTTTCGCATACATACGTACGTACGGACAAGCCGACAACATGGTTCCATAAGCGAACCTCTGGCTCGCTAAAACGAATTTTAAGCTCTCAGATCTAAAAGTTGTAAATATTTTGCTTTTCCTTTGGTTAGGCATTTCTGGAACCAAGATTAACTCAAATTCCCGGTGACATAATAAACATTTAACCCTTCTTGGTTGATTACATACATACTAAATGAACTAAAATATCTTAAACATGTCAGATAAGCTACTGAATTAACATTGGCGCTACAAAATGAGATTTTCTGTAATATAGATAAACGCACTTCGGTAATAGCGAGTTTAAAGGAGTCTAACTAATTCAAAGGCAGTATCAGTGAGACGATAAGAAATAAAATATCATTTATGTTGAAGGCATCTGTTGCGTGATTGATGCCAAGTATTTGCACTTATTTTTTAAGTCAACATTAGCTCATTTGACCTGGACATCCGTTTTGGTTTAGCAAAATAAAATGTATCTATATAAAAGGTTAAAAATGTATGTTTTTTATCCTATTAAGTAATTTTTTATAACTTGTGTGAGGTTATATTGAATTTTTACTGACTATCAAAATAAATGAATATTCTGATACAGAGAAAAAAAGGTATAGGTGGGATTGTATATGTAAGTTTCATGTTCATTGCCTCTATATGAGACAAAACAACTTTTCACAACAGCAATATGATGGTGTTACAGGGCATGACCATTAAATGGAAATATTAAATGTACATTAGGTACTTGGTTATAAATGGAAAATAAATTGTGTATGTACGAAGCATCAAAAGTTGGAATGGTATGTGCATGAGAATATAATTATTTTCCCGTTGCATTAAAATCCATTTATAACCTTCGTAATGTAAATACGCTAGGATAGTTGGTTGGTAACTAACGTAGCTGCATTTACTTCCCATGATATAAACATAAATAGAGAAGAGGAGAGGAAACGATAAGAGTAGTAATAAGAGGCGAAGCTAATACATAGACAGACAACATGTTACTTTGCAAATAGTAGTACAGTACAGTACATGTACGCAATGTCAGATTACATCATTCAGCATACAGTGCATTGCTCGCGTTATTAGTCAAGTTCAGGGCCAGTAATAATTCCTAAAGCTTTATTTTGCCCTGCCAACATTTCTTTTAAAACACCCATAACCCTCTTTCTTATTACTTACCATCACAGTCACATCACACACATTACAGTCGTATGTACGGACAACACAAACGAATTTGCATTGCTTCTATATAAGTCTATGTCTGTATGTTCTCTTATTTCTGTGAGAATCTCGTTATGGGTCTTATATAGTTATAATATTTTATGTTATATGACACAAGTAAAAAGAAACGGTAGAAATTAACGAAAATCTTATGCTAAGCGTAAGAAAACGGTAAGCCAGACTTACTTAGCTAAATGGCTGTGTAGAAAAACTAAAATTCAATTGGCCATTGTGAGTTTGCAGGCGAGAGGAGGAATGGAAATGTAAAGCATATTTGTGAATATAATTTGACTTGCAAAAATACATATGTGTGTTCGTGTGTGGCTTAACCTAACATGGTATGTATGGTAGGAAGGCTAGGCAAGGGAGAGAAATTAAATCAAGGCAAGGGTTTGAATGGTACTGTTTTATGTTTATGGAGAGACAGCGATCTCTGTTTGTATTGTGCCGTATGAGTATAAAAGAATATATAATAGTATACTAAACAGGAATTGTTCCTCGTAAAACTTCACAGTTCAGTTTTTATTGAGAATCTTTATTTGACTTAAGTGTTGATGACTGAATGGACGAGAAAGAAGAAACGAGCCAAAATTTTCGTACTTTCAGTTACATTACAGCTATGGCACTGTTTTCCTTTATGAATCGTATAATTTCAAGGAGTGCTATGCTACTGTACTGTTTTTTTCACTAGTCAATAATGATAATGATGCTAATGAATAGAATTATGGGCTCTGTTTCAATCTTTAGATGGTTTGATTATCACATCAACATTAGAGTAATGTCGGTTCATTCAGTCTAGTGTGCTAAGTAAATGTTAAACGTAGCATACATAATATTTCTTAAGGTGCTCATCAAAAACACAAAGTCTCAGGGTGTTAACATGTTCGAATTAAATTATGTATTGAGATTATTAGAAGCAAAAAGCTACTCTTATTTATTTACTATGAATTTTCCAAACCAAACCACCCAGCTAGACGTAATAATACAAGGAGAAGATTTTTATGATAAGTAGAAAACGAAGAGAACCGTTAATTCACAACTGGTACCTTAGCTATCACTTTATCACAATTATCTCTGTGCATAATATTGTTTTGTGTGCATGCAGAAGAAAAATTGCTTAGAATTTGAGTTATTTCGTTGGTTTACATTTACATTCTGCATTTTCTGACATTGTGATTAAACATTTTCTGTAAACATGAAATTGCTCACATTTTCAATCGAGTTTACGTAAAAGAATTTATTACTTTGAATTCATGAGTGAGTAAGGAATCTGAAGAAGGGAGAGGAGATGATGAACGTGTGGTAGACGAGACAAGACAAGAGCAGGTAAGTTAGTAAATGGGTATAAGACAAAACGCAGACATGAGATCAGATGAGATCGGATAGATAAAACAAAGGGATCAGTTTTGCTTTACATATAATTATACACTACTGCCTAGACGGAGAATAAGTGCAAGGCCCACATTTACAAGAATTCCTTTGCGGTATGCTACAAAGTTACAAATACTACGAACTCTCAGGCAGGTACATTTTCTTTTCCGTTGTTTTCTTTTCTTATTGCCTTGCTCATCCTTATGTGTACTGAAGAATCGCCTTAAGGCTAGGGATACCTTAGGAGAACCTTAACATTCCTTCTGAACTATTCTCTTTCTTGCATGAATTTATCAAACTAAGAGGTACAACATATTTAAAACATACATTATTACAACCTCTTGCTTACTTACTACTACTACGTATGTTGAAATTACAAGATTCTTCTTACACATCGTTACTTTTCAAACATACATTACCTTAAGGATGCAAGTTAATTCCCATATTATTGTTATACCAAAGAGAAAGTATTATTAAATAGTACCAAAAATTCCAAAACTTGGTATGCAAGGGGAATGCATTTATTTAGAGAAACGACGCTTTGAAGGGAACTTAACATTTAAATGAATTTTAAATATCTTTGTGAATAAGGCATAGAAAGAATGTACATCCTGTATGATACCTAAGCTAACCTAAAGTGTAGTAGTATATAATTGGAATATTTCTCAATATTGATTACATACCAATATCTTCTGCTACCCTAAGTACTAATAGAAAATACAGTACAGGTATACTTACGTTTGTAATGCTTACTCACTTGGCTCATGCATTTATTTACGACCTTTAAGGTTTTGCTAACCTAACCGAAACAGAAATATGTACAAAACAGGATGTACATGCAGGAGCTTACAGTACGTATAGAAGCAGACTTAAAATACACGAAAGTATCCACACTAATATAATGAGAGGAGACAAGAAGAGAACACGAGACAAAGTACACCCTTCTGTGCCCAGTTGCACAATTTGCATTAGGAGTGTGGCTTGGCTTGGCTTGGCTTGGTTTCGTGTGAGCAGATATAAAATAATATTATTAGGTAGGTACGTATGCACATAACCCATAGAGAAAAGAAATGGATAGCAAGGTTATATAAAGAAATAACACAAAGAACTAGTGAGGGAATATAGAGTCCATTCTAAAGCTTGGCTTGGCTTAGCGTAGGTCTAGGCATCTATTCTCTAATACGAATGACATTGGCCTTTGCTTAACTAGAGTTGAACATTACATACATAGAACGAAACGAAACGAAACCACTACTGACTACTACTGATGCTGGTCTGGTCTGGTCTGGTCTGGTGCTACGGCTGTTGTGCCGAACGTTGCGTTTCCGAACCGACTGACTTGACTTGGACTCTTGCAGTGCTAAAATGCTGTCTGGATTCTCGCTATATCCAGTTTTCATTACTACAACACCTATATGCAATAGTCTCTCTTAGTTAACCAATTCAACTGGAGTTCTCCGTAAATATAAGTACTGTTGCAGGATTCTAGTCGATTTTACTGAAACTCATACCATGATGTGAATGTGAGCTGAGCAATGGAAATATTATTTATACCTATACACATCCACACTGCTGTAGATTCGATGAAGATTCACAACGCAGCCAATGTATCTATGTCCACAGGAAATTCAAAGTCAACCAGGGGAGGAAGGTTGGAATCCAAACTCAACTGACATTACTTCACTTCACGGGCATACCATTGCACTTTACTTTCAGTTAGACCTTGCCTTCCTTTGGCCAAAATCCTGTTTCACTCCATCCAGTCTCATACACAGACTCTATCCACAAATAAACCCTGCATTTCTCACTTGTTTTCACTCTACCTCTAAACCAAATTTTCATAATACACACATTTTTCATCAAATCATGCAATTTATTATTTTCCACTCTATCTCAAATGCTTCAAAAACTACTTCATCAAATGCTTTACTTTTATTCAATAAAGTATATTCACAGTTGCCATTCCATAATAATAAATAACTTGAAATGACAATTCGAAAAAGTCAATGAAATTCTCCCAATCTGATGCAGAATTTGATGAAATTACGTACTCTTTCCAAGACCTACTTTTATTTTATAAAATTAATTACAGAAAACTTTATTTTAATATTTACAGGCATCTATTCAAAATCATAAAAAAATGACCAACTGAAAATTTTGATTACTCACTGTAACATATATTTACATTATGCAGAATCTAAAGGAATCACATGGATGGGATGATAAAATAAAAGAGAGTTTTCCTATTTTCTTATATCCTTTGAGTATTATTTGAGGATAGCTAAGATATTGGTAGGAACTACGTAGTTGTTGGAGGTACTTAAGGTTTATATTTATACTCTAGGAGTCTGTAATGATGTTGAGACTTCTCGGAACAACTCCCACGTAGAGGAAGAACCCGTGACTTTTGTGTTGAATTGAGAGAGTGTGTTCGGTGCATATAAGTGGATCGGGTGTTATTGTGTAGTATAAGGGATTTGTGGTATAGTGGAGTGGAGTTGTTTGGACTGGGACGTGAAAAGTAGTAGGAGAAGGTTAAAAGGAAAGCCAAAGTCATATTGAAGTGAGTGAGGAGCAGGAGCAAAGCGGAGTGAATGATTCAATGGCGAATGGTGAATGCCTAGGCCAGATCGTAGTATAGGGAACGTAAGCAAAGCGAAGCAAGTGAGCGTAATAGCGGACGAGACGAAACGAAGCCACAACGCAACAAAACGAACTGAAGGAAAGCCATGAGCATTCAAAGCCAAGGTAAAGGCTAAGGTTGTTCCTTCGTTCATTCGTTCCGTCGATTTTGCTTTCCTACGCTGGCCGTCTGTTGTGTTCCTTGCATTCGTTTATTATACAGTACCATAATACCATAGTACACACCTATACTAGGTGCACAACACACATATATGTTGTGGATTGAGTCAGATTCAGGATTCTATAGATCTCTGACATCACATCACATCACACACTCACAACAGAACACAAAATTCCCTATTTACTATCACAATAATATTATATGCAGTATAATCCAATCTAAATACTAGTAAAATTCAAGTAAGGTATCTATACCTTAATACCTTTATAGGTAAAACTATATATTCTAGTGTGTATGTGCATAAAACTCAGTTAAGATGATTATAGTGTTACGTTAACTAACTACAGATCTAATAGTCAAGTGGAAACTGCATAGAATTATGTAGAAGGTATACACATCTTTGTTAATCAACATATCTACATGTTATACAACACATACAAGTATTCCAGTACAAGAACATTAGTATTATAAGTCTTTTCTGCATTAAACCTAGTAGGTAACTATTAATAATAGTACACATGCATAATATCATTTGTGCATCATCTATAGGTTAGGTACAGAAAAGAGCAGAGGAGAGCACATATGTACATTACGTGTAATATTTTATATATAGAAAATAGTAGTTTGTATTTCTACATACATACATACTGGAAATAAGCAGGTCTACATACACTCTACTGGTTTGGCTTAAGTTAAGTTTACGTTCAGTTGGACGGATGCTTGGAAAAGGCTCGGCTGGCTATTATTGAGTATCTAACAATAAATAGTATCTAGTATAGGATATGTACATTCATACTTAGAAGAGATTATTCCGTACTTATTACATGGAGAATAGTGGTTGGTTTGGACGGTTGGATTTGGATTTGGTTGTTTGGTGCTACAGAAACGTAGAGTAAAGGTGTCCATGGAAGAGAGAGGCGAGTATCCCTCTCTCCACTGTTACAACTTACATAAGTACAATGCAACATACACAGGAATATTATACACTGAATAGAATACATTACATTTACATTACATCACACACAATATGTACATACAGACAACTAACTACACAACTTGGTGATACCTATTGGTTTGGATAGTGCTCGCTCTCTCTGTCTTGCCTGGGATGGCAATATTAAGGTGTCTGACTTTGTTTCACTGTGCTACGGTGTGCTGTTGTACTGTACTTCTTCGTCCCAATTCTCTCTAACTACTCGTAACTCATTCACCATTCAATTCACTAACGTAGCACAACATAACTATTTAACGTGAGTCAAGTTGAAGTTCAGAAGAATAATCAGTCACTTGTAAATTGAGCATTTACAATTACAATTATATAGAAATTAGCATTATCATACCTTACCAACATACACACTACCTACTCAATATGTCTGCCGGTGCAAAACAAAACGATAGCTTTAAGTTAAGTGTTGTCTTCTCTTCCATCATCAAATTATCAATGAATTACTAATAATAGTAGTAAATAGTATGTGTTTGTGAAATATTCTACATTCTCCAATAGTAAAGTTATATCTACACTCTAAACAAGTGCAAACCTCAGATGCATACAAATCAGAGTCAATAATTATCCAATATTATATAGTATCTATGTGAGAATTCTATTTATCCTATTGTTTCAATGGAGAAATATATTTAACCAGATGCACACAAGATAACAGCTATTAATAATACAATATTGTTGCTATTTACTACTTAATTGTGATAGTTTATGGAATATTCTAAGCTGGATCAACTTTCCTCGACATTCTAAAGTTGGATACTTCGGAAGTGTTACCTTATTGCATTTTCCGTGTGGATTGGAATGTCAATGTCACATTCTAAAATTACTATCACGTAAATAGTAATGAGTGAATCAGTTGATACATTCAAGCCCCCTTTGTTTACGCTAATAGTTTCATAAACAATCCATGGCACAATTAATACTTGGGCAAAAAGCAGTTCGTCTATTTACGAAAGCATCTAAATAGCACAACAATACAATGTAGTCATCAAACAAAGGATCCAGTGATAAAAATACAATAGCTAAACCTAAATCAACATTAATACGGTAATGTGCGTCATTGTGCAGCTTCTATCGAATTTCATACCGTAATCTGTCTCTATTTGAATGTGATTCGATTTCATCTGATCGTTCCATTGCATTGCTCTCTCTTGTGATCCAAATTGATAAAAGCATTTAAAGCAACGAAACCGTTGTACATATGGATTCTGGAAGGATTAACCTGTGTGCCACAGCCAGTCCAACTGGAGGAAAAAATTATTTATTCAAAGTTAACTGGAAGAAACAAAAACAGTAAATACTGAATATGGATTAAACAAAGAGTTGCTTACAACACAACCAACTTCACATCTGTTTTCTTCTTTAGCTAATCAGTCAGTCTTGTGTCAACAGACAAACCAACTGTCAACCTCGTTTTCCTAGGTGTCTCACTTCAGTTTGCATAATTCGCCTGTTGACGACAAGGTGAGTCAAATAAATACCATTATTCAAATCGGAGGTGTTGTGACCTTTTCGTTTTCTTATCCATAAATGCATGCTCTGTCATTTTTTACTCTCATTTCTAGCTATAATCATCGATATTGCACATACCGAAAAACGCAAGACATAAAATGGAAAACACTTTCATGATGTGCCATACGAATAAAATTACTGTTACCGCATTATTAATTAGTTTATGAAGGAAAAAATTATTTCCCGTGTTAGTAATAGACAATTAGAATAATTGCCAATTACGTTGCGAATTTCAGATTAGGTGGAAGTAAAAAAGAAATGAGGTTTAATTACTAGTAAACCGTGATACAGACGTAAACGCCTTATCAAAATGACTTAAGTGTTAATTGGCGAGTATGTAGTATGGTGATGCTTTATTAAGAAGCAGAAAGTTCCTTTATACTAACGCCCTGAACAATCTGTCTCTCCGTCCGTCCGTCTTTCTGTCCGTTGGTTGTACAACTCCTGAGAGGATTGAGGTAATTAGCTCAAACTTTTCTATTGTGTTGCTGGGGTCCACGGAGAGATAAATTTGGGCTCAACCGGTGAGCACCTCTGACCTAAATTTGACACATCTACCTGCCAGTCATGGGTTATTGCCAATATTGTGCAATATAATTGAGAACTAACTATGTACACACAAACTAACTTGTACACAAGTAGTTTTGAACGCATAACAAAATTTAAATTTGCTAAATATGACCCAGTAAACTGGTTCATTCACAGGTTAGAAGGCGACTTGTAAGATTGTAGCAATGGTCAGTATTTGCAGTGGTAGGCTGGATTCATCTTCGGCATATATCATAAGCTAGATGCTTACATACTGTTTCGAATGAATTCAAACAGTTTAAAATACATTATGAGTATCGAATAAATTTGAATTCAAACAAATTAAATAGTTTCGCATAAATTCAAATAGTTTTTAATGAATTCAGATAGTTTCGAATAGCTCATGGTTTTTCAAATAAATTCAAACTATTTGGAATAAATTTAGTGTTTTTCGAAGAAATTCAAAGCTTTGAAAATCCAAACTTTTAAAGTAAAAAAGTATCACTTCCGCTTCTTCTTTATTAGCGTTGGTTGCAATGGTTTATTTATATTTGTATTTTTATTAGGTACACATTGAGTTGCCAAATGCCATTTGAGTACCTAAAGGTTGCATTATAGCTTTATAATACAACAACTGCAGGAAATGGATTATTTAGGACAGGACATAGTACACATGCACACAAAGAAAGAATGAATCATTCATCCTAAAGCTAAAATGAGTCGAGAGTTTATTATGTATCTGTCTATTTGCTTTACGGTATTATTCTACTTATGTTAGTCAGACAGTTGACTCAATTGTCCTTTGAAGACTTTCAAGTCAAGTCATTTTGCTTATCTGTGGCTTTGGGACGGAAGAAAACGATTTTCATTGTAGGGCGCGTAGAAAATAGTTTGTCAATCTCCGTGGCCCCGTGTTTATAGCGTGGAGTAGGCTAAAAGCTTTTAATATTCGTTAATGTGCGTTTTATCTGTCACAGAATATTCTACGACGTTTCTATATACATACGTAATGTAAGTAACCTTCTTTTAATAGAACTCATACTACTGCACTATATACTTATTAAATACTAAATGCGAATAAGTTTCGTCAAAGCGTTTTCAAGAACTCCCTACTAACTGTTTATTTCATTTGGCTTTTGGAACTTGAGTTGAGATTAGCAGTTCCTGTGTTTACATTGCCTGATTTCTTTGCGCACTGTATCTATTGTTAAAACGCATACTATATCCTAATTGTCAGTAAAAGAATGCTTAATACAAAGAATTGGGGAGTGATTAAATAAGGATATGATAAAATTGTATATGTTCTTGCTAGAGAATTGTAAATAATTTTTTGAAAATTTTTTTAAGACACCAACAATGCTTGGAGGAAAATTTTTAATTCTTATTTTAAGCTCTACAATCATTATTATGTAGATACAAATGATGCAGGACAGTGTGTAATGTAGATTATAGATGAAAATTACGAAGACGATCATTTACGACCTTCAGACGTCGTATCATTGGTTTGTCATTCAGTATCCTTGGAAGTGTGCAATGTAATCGAAGCGTTATGTTGTGCCCAAAGATAGGAGGAGGACTGTTACTGTTGTTCCCATTTCATAATTCAGAGAATAACCTGCAGACATGTGATGCAGGAAATCGAGCTCTCCCCAGAATTAAATTTCCTATTATTTCCCATTGCCAAATTATCCTTGTGCATTAGCAGAACTGCAGATGAGTCATAACCCCCATCGAAATCGTTTGGCAATGCAAAAACGAAAAACAGACGGCATAAGTAAATAAGGGATTTAATGTCATTTCCCTCACTACTGATATTGCACTATTGCTATACTGTATACCACAAACAGTCAGAGTCGGAGCGGAGCACACTGCAGATACAGATACCTTACTCAGTGTTCAGGTTATTTAATAGTAAGCATAAAATTGAGTCCAAACCATCCATCTACCTCTAAGTAATAATGAGAACGCGCTGCAGTTTACTCCTTCTCAGAATTTCACTCCAAATCCGTTTTGCTTTGCATGATATTCACTAATTCGCTAGCTACGGTTTCTATCTAGTATAAAATAAAGTCATATGTGTTTTGGCCTGGGCTTCGTTTCCACTGTCATGTCAAGTTTCCATTCTGTTATTACGTCTCACACTGTCCTGTCCTTCTCGATGTACTTGCAATTCGATTACTAAATTATTTACGAGTTTCAACCAAACTGTTTGTTCCATTCTGCATTCTATGACAGAAGATACGTACTTTTTATGTAGGTACCTGATTCTACTTATCCGACCTGACTCAAAAACACATTACGCCCTGCAGAAAACGAAATGGCAAACTGTCAAATCGAACAAAAGGAAACCATAATCTTTCTGTACATGCACGGGAAGGTATACTATTCCACAGAATTACTCACAATTAACAAAATTAAGTCTTCAAACGTAAACAAACTCATTTAACATTACTGCCCATTTTCCAGAATTAGTCTAGAACGAAAACAAAACCGTATATATCGAATTTGCAACTTGCCAACTAAATTAAAGGCAACTTGAAACCATAATATTAATGTAAAAGTATCAAATATCCGAAAAATTATAAATTTATGTATTTCCATCTACTTTATGTCGATACAACAATTTTATCGTGACACAATAATAAACTTAAAAGGATTTAGGTATTTTGTTTTTAACTGTGAAGTAGGTATGTAATTCAATAAATTGACAAAGCTAGTGCTAAAGGCTTTGGGACATTGTTTGTAAAAAACGTATTCTATGACATTGTTAGACATATTTACCGACGATTTCAATGTAATTGACCTGATGCGATGAAGGTCAATTTATTTAAACTTTTGAAACAGTGCTATGTTAGTTACTTTGTTATGGTACCATACCTATATAATTCATAGAAAAGACATCAGAACAGGCATAGTTTCGCATTTCATTACATCATAATTGCTTCCCGTGTGGTTAATCAAACTATTTTGATTAGCCACTCACTACTATTCACTATACTATACTACAGGTAGGTACGAAGTAAAATGTGAAATAGTGTGTGTAGTGTAGTATGTTAATGTTGGGGAAAATGCCTGTTTAGTTGATACTGGGTCTCATTATGTTCTATTACTTTGTTGACAGTTAAGTTATGAATGACGGGCAAGCGTCAATGTCAATTAAATAACTGGAAAGCATTTACCATGTAAACTTCCACACGTATTTATTCTATGAGTTAGTGACAGGAGCTACTATTTCAAGTTCAAAGTTCAGCCAACTCCACCATAGATATTGTAGTTAAAGATACTGCTTATAGATATATACAAATATAGAGTAGTATAATAAAATTTCCATTCCTTTGAACGATATCCTTGTCATTGTATTTTGTGTTATATATTAGCATAGCATTCTCTTCAAACATGATATAACGATTAGTATGCTTTTATGATGGAATGGAAGGCCAATAAAGATTCCGCAGCATATTATTATCACCACTACTAATACACATTCGTACTTCACACAACCTCCATATCTCACTGCTCTGTGTTGTGCTCAGTGATGACTTGATAAGTGAGTCCGACGAGGTTATATTAATAATAGCAGATTACAGATTTATATAATACATATAATCAATCTAAACTCAACTATCCAGATATCTCTAGTGTATAGTTAAGCCAGAGTGTTTTCGACAGTTTATAGAGTGTAGTTAAACCTAAACTCTACTTATATAGTTCAGAGGAATGTTTAGTTTAAATTGCACTTGATCATACATATGATTGCATCGCACTGCAATGAACGCATGGAAGGTCATTCTCTTTCCCATGGGAAGTCACGCGTTTTTTCACCAGATCATCAATATATACCTTACAAGAACATTATTTGCGTAAGATGCTTTTCTTCTTCAATACCTCAGATTTCCTTAAGATAGGAACTTATACAGTGCAAATATTCTCATCGATTTCCATTATCCGCCTTCCATGACTTAAATAATTATCGCCATTATTTTTTGCAGTTACAATAACAGGTTAAATACATTTCGTAAATTCTTTTAGTTAGTCTATTTTGCAAGGCTAAAGTTACGTGCTTTACAATACACAGAAGAAATACCCGTGTGACCTTCAGAGAATACTAGGTCTCATTGCATTTTTTTGGCTCACTAAAATCTTATTGCGTAATAAGATAACGTTTTCGTAAAAGATACAGTGTAAATCACATTTAAAAAGACTCTGACCTATATTTTAAGTCGTTAGCGTAGTATGGCTAATAAAAAAGTGAATACCTAGATAATTTTTGAAAATCTTATCTGTTAGATAATAATATTTGATGGTTTATATCTGTTAGTTTTTTACGTCTTAATTTAGTTAATGCCCTGATTTCTGTGAATGAATTGTAAAGCTAATAAAGTTTTATGGTTTTAGGTTAAAGCTGTAGAGTGATGATGGACGAAAGCATCGAAGCAGAATGTGATGAAGAGATAGCCCGGATTTCCTCGCAGGCTGCTGCTCAAAATCATCACCAAATCAGTGGCAGAGGAGCTCACACTTTAAATCACCAGCAAAATGGAGTGCCATTAGGGGGAGATAGCGGTCACGGCCTATCCGGAAGACATGACCCGCCAAGACCAATGTCCTGGGACGGTGGACTTTCCGACACAGAAAATAGCGTAAGTTTTATAGCACAGACATATATATACGGTTAATAAATTATTAGCATATATAAAATAGCAAAGTAAGAAGGACACTTTTCGTCTGGTATAAATAGGTTTTCCTTGTCAGCCAATCTTCCTGAACAAATACATTAATATTAAACATGTCAGTGTACCTATACAGTAATTATACATGTTAGAAAATGCTCTCTAGTGTTATTTCAAGTGTCTAAGTACCGTTTGCATCATTCATTGAAAAGTGACGCCTAAAACGTGTATGGAAGCACACTGAAAGATGGTTTGCAGAAAATTGAGTAGTTATATGGAAATTAGGGAAGATAGAGAAGTAAACTTATGTAAGCAAAAAGACATGTATGCTAAAAGCTTTATTTAGGTATGCCTCTGTATAGAATTTTAGTTTAGCATTGAACCAAGTAGTAGTCAGTAGGCCGTAGGTAATGTTCTCATTGTAGTTACGGTACCGCCAACATGCATTACACTTAAGATGTCCTCAATTGTACTTGCTAATGACGAAATTGACATTCACGGAATAAAATTGGTGTAAATAATTAATTATCACCTGAGTAGTGCATGTTATGACGCTTTGTGCTCAGGTACATTCAAAACAGACATGTAGCGATTATTTAAACTCATTCTGAATCTGGCTTCTTACACTTTACACTTATTAGGAATGAAAATAACAAACTTACGTAGTTGTATGTAAATACTGAGTATAACATAAAAGAGCATTAGTTTAGTAGACGTAACAGGAAAGAAAATATAAGTCATTTAGTTACACACATGTTGTCTGTGTAGTTGGACATACATTTGGTGCATGTTCGGACCGTCTTTAAGCATTCTACAGTTTGTTGGTTTACTTTTATTTGTGCTTGCGTTCATGTGTCTTGTCTGTGTCTAGTTTTCATCAAACAGAAGTATGCGACGACACGTCCAAGTCCAACGTCTCGTCCTGTGACCGACACTCTGTTTTCCTCCGTCTTCTTTTATTAGCTTCGCCCACACACGTCCAAACAAATCCAGTCTTCATATTGACATACTATTCTCTCAGAAGCAATAGAACTTCTTGACAATATTCGCTGCACTCTTGTTGCGTCAGTTCTCGGTATACTACATAACAGAAACAGCGAGGCATGCCTTCCAATTTGTGCACTTTTATTCTGCTCTCTTTAACTGGATAAGTATCATATTACACAATCGTCAAGTGTAGTCTAGTGCACTGAGGCACAAGCACCGTCGCATTTATTCCAACCGAATTCAACTCAACTGACAAGAGTATTGGTACGTGCTGTGTCACTTTGCATTTGACTTCATTCATTCAATTCACACAGTCACAAGTCACAATCACACAAAGAACGTAAATCAGTCTCACACTAGCAACATCGCCATAAGGTCACTATTCACCATCAGGAACATATCATTAGAACCTCTGATGTTCTGACGTCTTCTTTTTCTCAGACACTCTGCTCCAGTTTCGATCAAGTAATAAACTTGCTTTGTTTACCGTCCGGTTATAATAGGTGTTATGTCTTAAACGTACTATTTTTATTATCATACGTCCAAAGAGATACCTAATTAGTTGAAAGATTGTTTGTAATGTTGCGAAAACGCTTAGACACTACAACTTACGATTGTTCCATATAAATATTTCATAGCTAACGGTTGTACAACATTGATAGTATGAACTGTACTTATTTTTAATTACTTGATTCAATGCAGTTGGTTTTATTTTATGACAGTCACAGTCATAACATGCATAGGAAGTGTGTTCATATTAAATTTAATTTCTTTAATAGTTTAATGACGAACGTGCTTCGATGCACGGACACAAGGTTGTTATTTATACATCAATGGACTCTACTCTTGTTTACTATAATACCTAATTTCCACTTCAACATTCCTTGTTGTAATTGTAGCTAACTTGTAGTTTAACAAATACAAGCCAACAGCTAATGAACATTTGTAAGTGCCTAAGTGAAAACCATTTAGCTACAAAATAACAGTTAGTTAACTTTACTAACTTACATAGCGAGGCCGCGACCACTTTGTTATCGCATTCGAATGTCGTTTTTAATAGCATAATATCTAACTTTAATATTGGAATCTAATAAATCATGTAGCACATAAAAGAAAGGTCCGTAGATTTTAATTAAACCGATATACCTAGTAGTGTAAGTGTGACGTGAGACTGTTGTGTGCTGTGGGCCGTATATTACAAAATAAACATTTTATTTACTCTGAAACCAAGATTTTCCGGTATTTTTGGTCAGTTAAACTTTGGTCCATTGCATTGACGTTTTCAGAGGATAAATAAATAAATTTATGTATGTTAGAACGTAGTACATGACGGGACATTAAAATTAAACGTGTATTCTGAACAATTGACAATAGTTTTGTGTTCTGTTGACTTTGTGTATGACGCAGAGAGAAAATAATCTAGAACGAAGCTATCAAATTACAGTGTAGGTAATACAATACGACTCTTCATTAATTACCTCTAAGAGGTATAGCAGATTATTGACATTTATTATGTATCTCTTAATGTAGTTTGAGATGTTTACTGGTTTAATTTCGTTTGGTTGACTATTTTACTTACGCGGAGTTTACACCACTTCGGTATATATGCTGATATTACTTTACTGTAAACTGGTACTGTTGGCTGAAAAGTGGAATTCGTACCGAAAGTCAAAAGTAGAAGATTGTTACGAGTTTTTTTGAGAACGAACGTCAATTGACTGTAGATATATTATTATAGTTTGCATGTGTAAGTATACGAGTATAATGTTGGAATGGTGTAAGTAAAATAAATGTGAAAATGTGTATTTACTTTGGTTCGACATTAGACCGCATGAGTGGAGGAGTCCGTGGGTGTATATATAGTTACATTTACCGTGGTGTAATTAAGTTAACTTTTCTTTTGACTTTTTACAGGAAAATGATGGAGGAGGAGAAGTGGAGATCAAAGAAGAACTAGAGGATGTTGAGTTCTCTTCGCCGAAACCTTCAAGTGCCTTTGCAATATCAAATAGTAATTCTATTGCGAATAACTCATCCCCTCAGCCTACAAATCTAACGAATCAAAGTGGAAAGAACGCAAGTACTCCGAACACATCTTCGCTATCTTCGGTGGGACAAACATCGGCTTCCGGTTCTTCGCCTTCCTCCTCTTCATTATTTCAGTCTCAGTCTCAATCACATTCTTTCTACATTCTACACTCACCATCCCAGCAGAGAGCGAGCAGCTCTGTAGGGTCAAATGATCCGCAAACAGTACCTACAGATTTTAGTGTGAGTGGTTCCACAAATGCCCAGCAACAACGAGAAGGACGCGGAAGTGGAACTGCTCCGAATTTGCCTCTAATGCAACTCCAGCAGCTGCAACAACTGCAAATGCAACAAAACGCTCAAATGTGCAATTTTCCCGGTATTCAACAAAATGGCGCTAATTCTTCAGTTTCAGCATCTTCTGTGACAAATGCAACAAACCCTCCACAGCTACCTTCAAGTTTACCCCCGACCAGTTCAATAAACAATAATATCATCATCAATAATAATAACAGTACGACCAGTAGCAATACAACTAATAACAATAATGCTAACCTTTCTAATAACTCCCCAGCAATCCATAGTGGCAGTGGTAATAACAGTAATTTAAGTGTTAATAATAATTCTTCGCATAATAGTGCTCCTAATATTGTGTCAGGGACTTCGGGGGGTAATTTGCTAAGTGGTAGTACTGTAATTAATGGGAGTAGCACTTCCGGTGGTGTTATCAGCAATATTGTGTCAAATAACTCTTCTAATATCTCTTCTGGAGGAATGCTCCTCCAGCAACAACCTCCCATGAATCTCTCTTTTCCCAGAATACCGCCTTCCCCGGATTCTGCTCTTGGAGGATGGTCAACTCCTTCTTCCAATTTGTCTCGCCATAATTCGGACGCATCACAAAGAAGCTTCTCTTCCTCTTCGAATAATACAACACCGCCGTCGCCCTCTAATTCTCCTTTGTTGTCGCACAATAGAGTTGTCAACAAATGCGAAGATTACGGTATATTCACACATTTTCAATCCATTCATGCATTACTAACCTTGTGTAATACAATATGTTTATAGTTTTCTATGTAGTATTTTATCTGTTTAATGATCGAAATTAATCTTCACAAACGGAATCTATTGTATTAGGACCATTATGTTCCCTTTTTATTCATATTTACCTATTTTATGGATAATTTAGTCATACTTTGCGTTTTTTGACCTTGAACACTTAAAAGAAAAGACATAATTATCTCTTCATAAAGAAGTATTAAAAATACTTTTTAAATAAAGAAGTACTATGCAAGCAAAAGTATTAATTGACATAGATTTACAGAAGAAAATTTTAAAGATTCTAGAATCAACCACGGAAAACTTATTAATTTAGTAATGGGAGCTAATTATTTGACTGCTTAGTCCATACTGTACAAAAATAATGGAGAAAGACTTCAGTGATATAATAACCTTTTGTCCTCTGTCGTATTGCATGTACTGCAAGTGCTGTATGTATTTCCGTAATCCTCTTTCTTAGTATTACTCGCAATACGAATGAATTAAAATGGTACTTTGGGGAATTTTCCTAATTTAAACGTTTTTCTTCGTTTGGGGAAAGTAGTGAAAGCATGTTTTTTATGCTTCTGCTAAACGGTTATAATAGTTTGGTGTTTTATCTAAGAAATTAATTATACAACGTATAGTAGGTACAATGCAAGTCAATCAGAATAGAATCAGAGACTAAACTTGAAAAAGTGGGTTATTATGTTAGCCGTGCTAACCAATTGATGCAATTGCATATAGATGCACCAATATATCATATATTGTAAAATTGTTTTAACTAAATGTTTTTGTATAGATGGTGACCAACCAGAAGTATTAGGACTTTCTTCTAACATAACATCTCAGGGAATCTCTCGGCAGCAGTTGATCAACAGGTACCATAAAATAATGTCGCAATTGTAAAATGCATTGAAACGCGTAGTATTACTATCCCTACAACTACTTATATGTAAAACGATCTATGAAATAGCTGTTATTTATTATATATTTTACAGTAAATACGTGTTTCAAATTAACATAAAAGATTTTCAATTTCAGTCCATGCCCTATTTGCGGAGACAGAATATCAGGCTTTCATTATGGAATATTTTCCTGTGAGTCCTGCAAAGGATTCTTTAAGCGAACAGTGCAAAACCGAAAGAATTATGTGTGCCTTCGAGGCGGAATGTGCCATGTGGCTATAGCCACTCGGAAAAAGTGTCCTGCCTGTCGTTTTGACAAGTGCCTTCGTGTCGGCATGAAATTAGAAGGTATGTTGAAAATAATTACGATTTATTTAAGAGGAAATGCAATAAATTATGTAGTTACATTATTTATGATGTGCACTTGTTTTTTTGACATTATAGCTATTAGGGAAGATCGTACTCGAGGTGGTAGAAGTACTTATGCTTGTAGTTACGCTCTTCCGCCGACATCAACAGGCACTTCGCAGTCTGAAACTGTACAGCAGAATCAACCGCCAACGTGGGAGATACCTAACCTACTCAAGGTGCCAAATTTACCGAATTAAGAAATATTTACAGTAAAACACGGTTAATAGACCTAAATTGATTGGCATGTACAATAGAATTAGAGTTAAAGCGAATATGTGTTTATATGAATGAATGTTGTTTGGAACAGGAAATCGTCGAATGTGAGTCGCTGTGGCACTTATCAGCAGAAGGCGATCCCGAGAGTGAAATGGGAAAAGGTCCTTCAAATGGGACCAATTCCAAGAGCGCAGATTACGTTGCAGAATTATGCGCTGCTGCCGACAGGAGGCTATATAGGCTTGTCAAATGGTGCAAATCACTTCCCCTGTTTAAAAATATTCAGGTTTGTTTATGGTTATCGTTTAATTAGAATGTAAATTAAGAGTTGTCATATTTTCTTTCCGTATAAGTAATCATACCAAATAAGGAATGACATTGAGTGTGTAGGCAGCGTGGAGATAAAAAGCAGCTTTTAAGAAATGAACGGAAGAAGTGAAAAACAAACATTAGTTGCTTAAACGATCGATAAACTTTAAGTACCTAATTTTTTATTGCGTAGGTGGATGATCAAACCAAGTTGTTGCTGAACTCTTGGTGCGAGTTGCTCTTATTCTCGTGTTGTTACCGGTCTATTCCGATGCCAGCGGGGAACATTCGGATCAATGAAAGGCTAACGCTCAAAGAAGGGGATGCTCATGGGAATCAATGTATAACACGAATGATTCATTTTACGGACAATTTGAGACGTCTTCGACTAGACACTGTCGAATACGCTGCTCTTAAAGTCATTATCCTCATGTCTTCAGGTTAGTTGGTTGGAAATTCCATTTTATTTTCGTCTAGTCCTGGTCCCAATTTTATTCTGAATCTAACAACCAGTAGATTCTTGATCTATCACAAGTTGCAAGGTTGTGCTAACTGTTATAACAGTAAACTACCATGAAAGTTTAATAATAGTACATTATAGGTATGTAAGTACGATTAGTCGAACAGAGAAACTTTTATGGTTCATATCACACTGCTTTTGTCTGCTCAGTCGGTGTGAAGAAATCCTTACCAAAAAATCTCATCTCATTCTTTGTCGTTTATACAAGAAAACATCATTTAACACATTAGTATCAACAAGGAATCTGATTCTTATCTATTCACTATAATAAACCAAATGAACGTAACCTGTAAATATACATTTTCTACATCATAACTGCATGATTGTTTGGAATCTATATACATTATGGATATTGATAAATATTTGATACACTATTAATTATATAAGAAGACATTCAAAATTGTATTTGTAATTTTGTTAATTTCCTTTGTCCAAGAAACAGTTACACTAAAGTAAAGTAATAATATTGTTAACAATTCTAGGCTGTACATAGTTTAATCCAAAAATATTAATACTTAACTGCGAATGCCCTTGGACTGACTTTTCTCATTTAGGACTTTTATTTACCATTTAGATGACACACTAATTTATCATTAGTCTTTGTCGCTAGTAAATGAATAAGAAATACGAACCAAAATATATGGAGACTATTTGCACACTTGTGTTGTTCTACATTCAATATTCGTCTTAATCGTATTTTATTGTAGGTATTGTTTGTCTGTCTGCTTAGTAGACGAACCACTTACATTTCTTCACATGGCAAAATTGTATGTAGGTAAATATACATAATCGCGAATGTGTATTATAGCAGGGTCAAAGAAAAATCCATATTACGTAAGCGAGTTGTAGGTTGGTAGCTGTAGGATAAAATGAGATAAGCAGAAGGATAGTAAGTATTCTGAGGCAGACAATAGGATAAGCATCTGAATATCTAGTATGTATGTTGGTCTTCATTACTATTACTTACTACATATTTGTGAACTTGTGTATAGATGATTGCAAGATTTATTTTGTATGATGTGCACGATCTAGTTTGATCTTAACGTTCGTTCTTTAAGCTCCAGTGATTTGACCACTGATTGTGATCTGCTCTCAGTCTGAACTGATTGTATGCAGACGCTGAACACCGGGTTCTGTGTATTTGTATTCTGTGTTATGTTGTTGTTATATATTAGAGGTAGAGAGTGTCTGAAATCTTGGCTTGTTAAATTCTCTTTTTTGCGAGCTGCTTTGGCTTTGTCCTAGCCTGGGCTGGCCGGGCTCTTCTACCTTATACATATTATTTAATACCTACCTTGAATCAAAACGTTATCACGTACCAGTGTATTAGTATTAGCAGATTTCTTGCACAACCTACTGGAGATTTTGTATTTTGTACTTATGAATTGAAATGAATTGTAATTGTGGTAATTCCTGTGGAACCCTTCTTGGTTTACGTTATTAAGAAAATGAGGGCTTAAAGAGTTTTTTTATTTCTTCAGTGATCAACTGGAAATACAGACTTTAGGTACATCTTTGATTGCTCTGGATGAATGAGTAGAATTATTTTAAATCGACTTGTTTGAATTCCGCATAAGAGCTAGTAGCCTCGGGTCAAGATAAACTTGGGGTACTCCTTTCAGTCCTTTCCTATGGCGTCAATTCTGCAGGATTGCAGATATTCATGGGTTTCTGGATACAATACGTTAAATATGTACCTCTGCCTGTCTATCAGTGTCATACTCATTTATATTATGAAGGAATGATCTAATAGGTTTTACTTCTTTTAGAAAAACCCTTACTGACTGATTTTACAGTGTCCATTTTATCATGCATTGGTCAAAGGTTAATTAATAGTATATACGAATTACACTAAAATGTGCTATTGAAAAGACAATATGAACACAAAAAATATTTAATGATTAATACTTACAAACGTGTATAACATTTGTGTTTATTTATACGAATTGAGAAGTATAGTGAAAAGAAGTGAATGAAATACTGTGATATCATTATCTACACCAACTACGCTGTATTAATCTTCAAAACTATTTGGTTTGTTTCAGCAGAAGTGGACGAGCTGCTAGAAGGGGAAAAAGTACGGGAATCTCAAGAGAGGCTATTACAGTGTCTCCAAGCATACACTTTGGCACGTTGTCCAGAGTCTCCGTCCAAGTTTGGAGAACTTTTACTCAAAATCCCAGAGCTACAACGCATTTGTCAGGTACGTTTCCCAATCTCAAAGAATCACTAACTTCCCTATTGACTTGTTCAGTCTATTTTAGGAATTAGGTAGCTCTTCTGCGTCTCTACAAAAAGTATACTGCATAGGTTAGTACTATTATTACTTTGCCATTGACAAACAAGAGAGAATCAAAATAGGTGCATAGGTATAATAAGCGTGCTTTGTAATAGGACTTTGTATGGATGTACAATTAAGTTACAGAGTACGTGGATATAGGTGTAGCGAAGTCTAAGTCTATTTTATGCCTGTCACTGTCATTGTTGCATTGTCTTTGGCTCGAAAATGAGTGGTGTGAGCTGATGGCTTTGGTGAAATGACCCTAACGGGTTATTTAGTGTTTATAATAGGAATGCCAACAAATGCCATATAAGGTTTATATATAGAAGTTTGGATTGTGGATTGTGTACATATATTTGTAATCGTAATAACTGTATTGCACATAGGTAGGGAGCCTACATTAAATAATTGCGTACTAAATTATCAACCAGTTAATCAAGATGTACACAGAAAACAGCGAGGTACGAACGAATATATTGTGTGTATGTTGTATTGCTTTTAACCAAAGGAAATGAGTATACAGAATAACTGCGGTTGAAAATACTAACTACTAGAAAATAAGTATAAATAGTTCTCTATTCTATGGCTTAGCCTTCGAGTAGCCGAACACTAAAGCAGCAATGACGATATAGGTTCCTGTTGTGCTATTGCTATTTTAGTGATAGTGTTGGAATATCCTCATTTAGTAGGATGTATTTATATCTCGTAATGGTTCTTATCTTTATGTATGTTATGTATTGACTATTTGAAACATCCGTATGAGGATGGAATCTTTAAAGGCAACGTTAGCTCTTATTTGTTTTGTTTTTGACGCATAAGGCATATATGTTTCTGCGTAGTCATACATAAATGCGTTTGCTGAATATCAATGTGTTTACTATTTTAAATTTGTAGAAGAAGTTTTGCGTAGTATTACAAATTAATATATTGAATTGTTCTTAAAGCAATAAGAAATCCAGAGTTTTTTATTTAATGAAAAAAGTCGAAAGCCGGTTTTTTGCTAACACTCCTTAAATCTTGGTCCATAGTCCATGCAAATACATGTTTACAAAAATTTCCACTTGCATTCAAGTTAGTGTCTCAATTTGGGAAATATTATAAATAGATACTACTTTCATGTATAATTATGCAATGTAAATGCCTGTATACCAAGGAAAATAGTGTTATCGACACATAAATAGGTAACATAACACTGTATTGTTATTTGCAGCACGTAACGTCAAAATCTGTACTTACAGACATCTACAAATTATGTTTATCTAACAAAGTACGTGAAGTACAGTGTAATTTCATGTATTCTATGTGTATACGCAAGAATACATAGGCAGATTTACTTGCAAAGGCTAAGTGATGAGATTCTGTTTAAATATTTCAGAGTTCATATGAGTTTACCTTGTACCTTATGCTATGTACTTACTGATTCTGCAGTAAGAATTAATAATGCATTTCCCATAACGGTTCCAAGTATAGGTACTTTCGTACACATAAATACTTTGCGGAATGTGTACTAATATAAAAACGTATGCCTTGTGGTACACGCAATTATAAATCAATGCTGTATAGACACTTTGTCCATAACGTAACGTGCCATCATTTTTGTGTGCCATAACTGTGTAAGCCAATTGCTCACTTTTTATTACTGCGGTATTCTTGCCAACCTTTACCCAACAAACCATACTTACTATATAACTTATAGACATTAAGGACTAAGGTCCTGTTTACTATAGATCGTTAATACTTATGCCACTCGCACCACTCTTAATACAATGTGACATTTGATTACTCAGAGTCCGCAACAGGAAAAATGCTATTAATGTGTCATTCAAAATTCTATACATGAGAGAGTCATGATTTTTGCACGTTCTGCTCGTTATCTACATTTAAATGGCTATCTATTTATATTCATATAAGAAAAACTTTGCGATTTTTATAAGGAATGTGAGATTATACATAACATAGTAGGGAATTTTGCAATTAAGGTGATTCTTCGTTAAGAAAGAAGTTTAGGTATCTCTGAGCAAGTTTTTCTGACCTGATTAAATGTTATAATTAAGCTAACAGATGTATTGTTGATAGTTCTGTTGTTGGTAACTTAAATTGTGTATTTTTTATTGCAGGTGGGCAAAGAAATGCTAACGGCCAAAACGGAAGACACGGCTGGTTTTAATCTTCTATTTGAATTACTTCGTGGAGATCACTAACAAACATTCGTCTCTATATTAGCTAGCTGACATTTGTAATACATTTTAACGAATTCTACTGATTCTATTTCTCAATATTTACGTCTTTTATTTACTGATTGTATTTTACAAGTTGCGTTAGTACCGTTTAACCGTTATATATTTAGTAAACGAGCGTTACAAATCCTTGTATTGTGTGTTATGTTAATTATGTTATATTAAATTATTTCGACTGTGTTGTTGAGTATAATATTAGATACGTAGGTACTTATGTTTTTCTATTCCTGAAGTAATGATGACTTTGATCTGTTAAATTTGTAGGTACTTAATGGAATTGACACATTTTCACATTGCCTTTTCGGAGAGGTCCTATTTTCTTGTTGACATAATAGGTAACCTAGCCTAACCAAAAAATAATGTAACGTACCACACGCCACAATCATAAGCCATTGTATTGAGATGCTTTTAAAGTTTAAGCTACATATATAATAATATATATCTATTATATATGTGTTACAGATAATATAACATATTGGGGAGTATAGGATAATTATTATCCAACTGATTTTTAGCCAATATGTAATTAATGTACCTAGGTACTATCCAATATTATCTGGAGATACCATACTTGATAATACACTGGATAATATCCTGTATTATCCAAGGCCATGAATGCATGAAATACACTTCTCAAAGACAAAATATCATCCTTTTAAAGTCACTATTATACATCCATCAATTAGGGTATTTATTTAATGAATATTGTCTTACGAGTTTAAGAAACCTTAAAGAAGTATGTCATGAAATTAGTTCATATAAAATTAGGAAACTTTGATTGAACTAAAGCAAAATATTGGATAAAATATAATCTACTACATAAATTATGTATTGGCTAAACATCAGGAAAATCATACAGTATCCTATACTCCCCAAAGTGGTATATTGTCAGTAACATGTACAAGACAAGAACATGATCTATCTATATTATGCTCATTCGTAATTGTTATCTGTTCGTAAATTATTGTATCGTAGAGATTATATGAGACTTCATTTAATTGCTGAAATACAATAGCTCTATTATTTATATAAATATTACGTTAAGAGTGCAAAAGTTAATTATTAAATGGAAATACTAATATCGTGGAAAATAATAAACAGAGCAAAACATACCTATGCAACAGAAACAACAATTAAAAATGATAATGCCAGCCAAAAGAGACCAAACCAGGTTTTACTACGAATGTGAATTAAAGTACTAGTAGGTTCGTACGCTAACTAAGTACTATAATATAAAATGTAAAAGTAGATTCAAATATTATATCTCCTGTACTGTAGCATCACATTACATAAAATAACCGATCTTTTTCATATTTATCTCATTTGTATGAAATTTTACTGTGAAATTTGAAATACCCGATGATTCATGAAATTATAATGCATTACTATATGCTGAATTTTATTATTGTTGTTATTGTCATTAATAAAAAAAATTTATCAATATAACAATGATAACCTGAAACGCCTAAGCTGCATACTATTTTTTCGTATACCATATTTAGATTATGAAAAATAAATCAAACAGATTTAGTAGGATAAAAGGACATTTTTATTAAAAATAGTCTTGGTATGGCAAACCACGTTTCATTTTTAATTCCATCTCTTCTCACTCACGATCAGTACTACAGTAGTATTACGATACAGTTTAATCGTAGATAGTAGGTATTACATAATATTTCGATTCTATTTTTCAGTAATATGTATTTCGATTTGAGTTTTGAGGCAATCGGGAAATATTGATAATTATTTGACAATTATTATTAGTGTTTTTTATTTTTGCTGCTAATTTAAATTTGATTTCAGTTCCTTTGTTTTAAGTACCATGATATTTCATTTTTATTATTGGGTTTCGTACAATAATATTTTGAATTTTCAGGAATAACAAGACCAGAACAACATTTTACAGTTGTGTCCACTGTGCAATTATTTACACTATTAAAAAGCACAAAAGGCAATCCACGATTGATATCGAAATAGTACGTACAATACCGTTAGTAGTAAGGAAAGAAAAATAATGCATATTGATATTTAAATAGGCTTTTAACATTACTAAGATTATAATAGTTCAAAAGTACAAAAAACAACATATGCCAACACATAAATAAGTTTCGACGATGAAAACACAGTCGAAAACTGACAAACACTGATAAGATAATACAAATATACTATAAGTTTGAAATCCTAAATGGATTGATACAGTAAAACAAAACAGAGGTAATTGTAAAGAACACGGGCGAGGTAAGTAATTAAATTAAAGAAAGGTAAGTAATATTTAGACATGCAGTTTGGTTATTTATTTGTCCACGTATTTGCAATTGTGCTTTCATAATACGCAGCTTGAATACAAATAACAGTAGTACTTATAAATTATTCAACAAAAATCACTTATTTTAGTCCCGAAAACCTTTTCGTTTTGGGTGTCACTATGAATCACTGTTTTCTATGCAGTTCTTTTATCCATCGAAAAAATTATTAGTTAGTAGTACAATTAAGTACACAATACTATTACATTCAAACATACACTAATATTTAGCCATAAAAACAACCAGTATAGTTACAAAGACAAAGTCTTTTAGTGTGATGTCTGTAACGTCTTGCAAAACTCGAAAAGTCTAACTCTACGCATAAATATCACGAAATGCTTGTCATTATCCCTAATAACAAGGTAACCCATTAATTATGACCTAGATACGACAGTCAACTATGACTTTGGCTATACTGATTTCAAAATGAATGAATTCGTCAGTTAAAATCACAATCTGAAATCAGCGTAGTCGAGTTGGTGGGAAAAGTTGACTCTCGTATCTGGAAACAACCTACATGTAAAGGAAGTCAATTAATGTGGGCGATAATTAAAGGAAAGTGCCTTCTCGTGCATTCATGTCTTCAAATTAACCAGTAGTAGTATTTTTTCGTTAAGTAAACTAACTAAAAGTAACTTTTATTGGCGACTAAAATTGGGTTGGGGAAAGGGTATCGCAAAAAAGTTAACCCATACAAAACTTTTTTCTGGATTTTCACCAATCATGACTTCAGCATCATTTTTAGCCCCTGCAAATTATTTCTTTTTTCAAAATTTTTTGTAAGCATAAGTCTTTTTGGAAATTATCAAAATTTTTCAAAGTTTCCAAATGACTTTGTTTACAATATACCGATAGGTCAGAACAGTAAACGTGGTAGGCCGCAAGGAGCGAAGAGAGCGTTAATATTACAATAAAACTGGTATATGACCATCTGTATTGACATTGTTAAGTACTACTGTTCACTAATTTTATAACGCTTGTATTCTAACATGCATTTTTGACTAAATGTAATCTGACAGAACATTAAAAATTCCTTTGTTTTCCGGGAAGCATCGATCATTTCTTTTAATCGAAGCATCGAAATTGTAATTCGAAGACACTTTTTGGAAAACGAAGATCTATGTTTCCGCGCCGAAACATTTTATAAAACGAAGACACTTTCCTTAAATTGTAGGCCACATTAAAATTAAGCCACCTGTAAATGGGCTACTTTACAAGGCAATAATTGATAATACAACAATAAATCAAGTATGTAACTCTAACTCCCTGTCCCTATAAGCAAACATAACAAGTGGTTGTCTTGTCTTGCTTTTCTTAATTACTTTCAGTTTCATCCTTTATTAGTGAGTTAGGTAAGCTACCTAAATCTAACTGTATGTACATAATATTAGATACCTAAGTGTAGTTGTATAATAATATATTACAATATATTTCATCATCATTTTGTTACTCGTCCTACGTTAACAATATTATATCATCCCTATTTAATAAATAGCTTCGTACAGCTTTCATAATATTTCACACTCATACTTGTAAATCGAGCTACACCGGAACAAGTATTCTTATTCTATATAATAATACTTATATCAAATTCAAAGTTTTCATCCGAATCAACGGATTCCATGATATACGCAGAAAAGGAACCTTCGCGTATACATTTTACTTACTCACTAAATTCACTAGTACAGGAGGAAGTTAGGATCAGTTTAAATTATTAAATAAGACACCTGCACTGTCCTTACATTCCGGGAGATATTTTGCTACGGTGGGAACGGCAGTGTAATTAAGGTACATTACATACTATTTAATAAGTACTAGTAGGGAGGTTTCTTATCCAAACTTCGTAATAGTGATTTAATATCCGATACAATACAATTTTACTATACTTATGAATATATATTTCACTCATATCTTGTAAAATTGTCTGAATTCGTTAAATATAAGTAATTGTATGTTCTTTAGCAAAATGACGATACTTTATGCCAAAATAGACCGCACAGCTTCATCAATATCTGCAGAAGAGGCTGTGTTGATACCACTATAACTGGCGCTGTTCGTTGGCACACCAAATGAGTCGTACTCCACCTACACAAATAATATCCTTAGTTATTTATTCAAATAAATATTCTGATGTAGGTTTGTTTCACTGGGTCTTCCTGTTCATATTATACTGCCTTTTAGTAACAATAGTTAACTAATCTATATTACCTTTTCTCCTTCCTCCGGTATAGGATACACGGGCAAATCAGTGTTACCGAAAGTCATGATAGAGTCTATAGCAGACTGAACTTGTTGATTAGCTATGGAGTCCCGCTCCAATTCTTTTATTTCAGTATCTACCATGTCTTGAATCTTTGGTATCCAGCTCTCAGGCGGAGGAGGAAGATCCAAAACTATTAAGATCAAATAACTCATGAAATTAGATTACGTAATTGTTAGGTAAATTAGTTTTAAAATCATTTATGAATGAAACTTACTTTCTCCATTACTGACTGCTTGTTTATCGTGATCAAATTTTACACGTTCTTCTCCTACGAATAATCGCTCCATCATTACACGCTCAGCGCAACTTACTTCACGCTATAAGAAATTTCCACAATTAATTTACCATTTGAACTTAAAGTATTTATTCAACACATTGTCTTTTCTAATAAACCATTGAATAAATTTACCATTGATTCCTTGAGTAGTAATCCTCTATACTTGTGGACCATTCCCGAAAACTTGTCTAAAAGTAAGCATGATTTTTCCGAAAACTCAGTATCAAACTCTTCAAAATTCATAACGGTTTGGTCTCGAAAAATGTGATACTTTCTAAGCTTATCCATAGCGTCGTGTTTGGATTGGAATGGATTCTCATAATCAGGTTTCACTACAAACTCTTGATCTGACTTTAAACTGGTTTCAAACCTATGATTATACAACAAAACACACATTAGATAATGTTCCTCTAACTAATTAGGTAAACGTAATAAAACACACATTACGAAATCCTATTAATTTTAATGAGCTTACTGTTCTTTTCTTCGTTTCAATCGTTCTTCCTCTTCAGCCTTAGCTCTAGCAAGTCTTTCTTCTTCAGCCTTTTTCTCTTCAGCTAGGGCTTTCGCTTGTGCTTGTGCAATGGCCTGAGCTGATGGTCTGTACGAGGGTGGTTGATGTACTGAATTTGTGTTTACAATTTGTTGCAAATTAGGTAAATTGCCAAACTTTTGCTGGAATTGAGTAGAAGTAGCGCCCGTCGCATTCGTCGTTGCTAATGTATTGTTTTGAACATTTCCTATATTCGTACCATTACTAGGACTGTGTACCTGCACATTATACAAATGAACCAGAGCGCTTTAGATTAATACTTCCATAATTACATTATGCCTTCAACAGTTTCAATTTTTCGAATATTACTATACTCATTCTACCTACAAACGGAACAACTCAAGTAATAATTTTTAACGTAAAATAATGAATGAATGTGTGCATAGTAGATTGGCTCAAGCGAATAAAAAAATGATACCATAAGCTCCGTGAAACTATTAATTAATAAGTAGGTAGTATGTACAAAACGTTAACGATAAATTAAAGCATAACACCAAAATCATCATCCCATTCAACATGCAATATAAAAAATAAGCGTGCAAAAGTGAAAGCATTAGAAACTTTCTTTTGGTAACAAGGCAGTCAAAAGTAAAACAATGTCAATAGTTTTAGGTTAGGAAGTATGTCCAATTGGTTCGAAGATTCGAGCAAATCAAATTGTAGAAACAAAACAAAAGTTTTAAAATACAGTCAACAGAGGTAACGATGCAAATTATGTACTAGTTCGTACCTACGTAAGTAAAGAACATTTAACAAACATGGATGCAACTGAAGGTCTGTAGGGAAAACAACACAAAAAACAACAAAAACACTGAAAACTAAAGAAAACTGTATAGGATACTTTCGTGGTAGAAATAATTGAAGAAACAAAGGAAGGGCAACTTAACGAAGAAGGAAGGATATTTTGTTTTTGACAAGACTTGGAGGAGACAAGGATTGGAGGTTTGACTTTACCTGGAAATCCGTGGAAGTACTCCTGGACACATATACTGTAGGCTCAGTCTTTGCGATTACTAAAGGAGTGGAGGCGGTTGTAGAATCCGCAGCCACAGACAAAGGTCCAGCCTTCGTTTCAGTTTCGTTAACGTTAGAGATTAAGTTAGTTGTAGCGTCATGACCAAAAGTTGTTGTCTTCGTAGAAGTCTCAAGTGAATTATTGAAATTTGTACTCGAGCTGGTTATGGCATTGTTATTATTACTTTGCATGGAAATTGGAATGGGAGCAGAGGTAGCAGTAGCAAGAGAAGTAGCTGCGGAACTCACACTACCACAATTACTAGTAGAAGAAACAGTGGACGAAGGAACGATTACATAAGAGGTGGTAGTAGTCATATTGTTAGAACTGGAAGCAGCAGCAAGTGAAGTAAGAGTTGAATTTACCGTTGCAGCCAGCGTTGCTGAGGACATTGTCGTCGGAGGAATCGTTCCCAGAGCAGAGATCGCACTCACCACCGTCGACGCTGCCGCCGCACCCAGAACTTGAACGTTCCCCTCATTCATTTTCGATGGCAGCTATTCACACCCAACAATTCTTTCACTCAGTTTCACTTTCTTTATTCCAACTACTACGACTACTTTATAGTGCCTCTTTTATAAATACTTTTATCAAGCCAATTCTTATGTACAAAGGTAGCGGGAGCAGTAAATACCCTAAGTGCTTTAAGTTATCACTACTTTCTATATCTCCTCACAAGTGTAAACATACTTTCCCAACCACACTTGCAATTATACAGCCAAAAATTGTCAACTTTAAAAAACGCAAATATTTTGGCATTTTCTTCAATTAGTTTCAAAAATATTGTTCTCAGTTTGATTTGATTTATACTAAGAGAAGAATTAATTCTCGTTCCAATGACAAAAACAAATGAAAGAAAAATATTTTTACATCTATCAAAATAAAAAAATAAGCAATTTGCAAATAATGTGTATCGTTTTAAATATTTTAAAGGAATTGACGTTTTTACTCTATAATTTGCAAACAGGTCGCTGGCTGCTTTTAATTTTAATATATGCATATGAAAGTTTTTAGATGTGCTATTAAGTGCCGGGGTACAGAAACAATTTCCAAGCTCTTACATGGAATAATTAATTGTGTGTTAATTTTTACGATTGTTATGTTAGCCCAAGATATACAGATGAGAGGTAATATGATTGGTAATTGGTTCCATCCACCCAAATTGCAATAATTTACCATTTTAGTGACAGCAACCAACTAATTTAAATCATTTACATCAAAAAGCTATGTATAGCCCTCCTCCATTTAGTATATAAGTAGTAAATATTGCACATTCACATACGCTGCCAATGCCTTTACACACTTTCCACCCCGTGGAAAGTAAATCGAGTGCCATGATTGCCTACTGAACCATATATATTAAATAATGCTTTCCCAGCCCAACTTATTTCAGTGTTTAAGTAAATGTGAAAAATGTAAAGTATGGTTTCTTTTCATTTGTATTTGACTCTGACTCTGAGTCTCAACCAAAAAGTAAAAAAAAACTTTTCTTATTCATTGAATTTCATTGTAATTGCATGTCAGCAAATTTAGAAATGAAAATCTGATTATTTTCATATACAAATTGCATTGTTTCATATATGCATATGTCCAGCCACAGCATAAGCATATTCATTCTATATACATGCTTATTCTTTTCGTATACAATCTTAGTTTTCTTTTGTCAGTCCTTTGATAATTAGTTTTTTGATATTTACTTTTCCTTTTAATAATATTCCTTAATATTCAACATGGTTGATTTGCAAGTGAAATTTATCATTCATACATTCTCAAAAAGTGCCTTAATGTGCTGTAATAATTCATATGCATTGTACGGATAAAACGGATAGTACGGACAACATGCGCATTTTAATCATTATTTAAGAATAAACTTTAAAATGTGCTACACATTAAATAGAGACCCTTTTAATACAAAAAGTATACGGAGATCATTAAAACAGCTAAATAGGTCATTGGGTAGCTTTTAATAATAAATCTACTACGGTAAACTGAACAATATTTAAAAATTTTAAAAGTTCCTGACTTTCTCCATGAATTGCTTTCACTCACTTTTATGCTAAGCTCAGTCTTTAAGATCATTAATATTCATCAAAACAACAGTTTTTATTATTGGACGATTAATTTATGATGTAAATATCGCTTTTTGGGGATAAAACCTTACTAAAGAAACTTACTGAAATATTAGAAAGTTGAAAAGAACGGGTGGTTAAGTTTATGTGGTGTGGAGAAAGCACTACATGGAGAAAGTCATGGAATTCGCGTCTTTGATGCATACAACATACAACGTGAACTATAAGCGTTTAAAATGAACTTACATTTGCGAGGCTCGGATTAGGAACGGGCGTCCCAGTGGCGATAACTTGCTGCTGAAGAACAATCAATTTTTGTAAGGCAGTTTGCTCTGTTTCATTTCTGGCAGGGAGTCCAACAAGTCTTGAAATTTGTAGCTGGATATTCCGAAGAAGTTGTTGATTCTGAAGGCTAAGTTGGATTGTCTGTACAATTCTGGTGGATCCACCCCCCGGAGTTTGCTGAGTGGGTCCAACAAAAGTTGCAGTCGTTGTAGGAGTTGAAGGTGTGGCACTGGCAGTAGTAACAATTGGAGGGGTAGGAGGAGCAACAATAGGAGGAGGCGTTGGCCGTGGTGGTTGCGGTGAAGGAGGTACGGTAGAAGACTTAGAGGCGTTATTTTTCTTTTTAGGTGCCGAATTAGATTTAGGGGACGATTTATTTCCCGATTTGGGAGACATGCTATTACTATTACTATTAGCAGATTTCTTTTTCGGGGAGGACTTGGGTTTAGCTTCATCATCAAAATTGGCACACGCAACAAGAGCAATTGTGGAGGCTATAGAACTAAGGCTACTGGTTTTCCTCGGGGGTGTACTTTTGGAACTTGAATGTTTACTACTACTGTTACTACTAACTGATTTCACAGCCATGGGAGTTACCGGAGCAGGGGGAGTAGCAGGAGGAGGGGGAGGCGGCGTTTGTTTTACTTGAGGTCTAGGTGGTGTTCGAATTGGAGGTGGAGGAAGAGGCGGTGGAGGGGTTGGAGATCGAGCACTTGCAGCAACAGCGGCAATAGTTTCAAAAAGCGAGTCAAGACTGGACAGTTTCTTTGGGGGATTTTTTTCAGTCTTAATTTCTTTCTTGATTTCTACTTTCGGTGTTCCCGTCGAAGCCCCACCTCCACCTCCCCCTCCACTACTTTTCTTTTTACTTTTACTTGGAGGTGTTTTAACCGGAGGTGGAGGCGGAGGAGGAGGAGAAGGTAACTTTTTGACAGGACTTTTCTTTTTCTTACTTATTCCGCTACCAGGTGCTAATCCAGTACCCCCTCCTTTAGAAGGAGGCTTTTTCTTAGGAGAAGATTTCTGCCCCGACTTTGGGGAAGGTAAAATGTTTGCTGATAGCTCTGTTTTTATTGATAATATACCATTTGGCTTATTAGGTGTAACTGGAGCAGGTGGGGGAGGAGTTGACTGAATTTGCGGCTGATGGTTGGTTAGCCCATTAGAAGGATCGGTTAGGAATGAAGTATCAAAAGGAGTATCATCATCTTGTAAGTCTTCATCCATAATACCAGACTGTTTAAGCAATTGTTCCAAATCTAATGTTACGACTTTCTTTTTAGGTTTTGATTTCGCCTTTTTCTTAGGAGGCGGTTGGTCCGATGTATCAGGTGTGGAAATTGTACTTTGTTGCTGTTGTTGTTGCTGCTGCTGCTGCTGAATTTTTAACTGTTGTTGTTGCTGTAATTGCTGTTGCTGCAATTGTTGCTGTTGTTGTAACTGTTGTTGCGCTTTTAATTGTTGCTGTTGTTGTTCCAATTGTTGCTGTTGCTGTTGTTGCTGCATTAACTGTTGTTCCTGAAGTTGTTGCTGTTGCTGCTGTTGAATTTGTTGTTGTTGTAACTGCAGTTGCAATTGTTGCTGTTGATTAGTTATTTGCGCTTGTACTGGGAGGCTGGTTGAGACAGGAACGGATGTAACCGAGCTCCCACCGACTGAATCGGATTGAATCTGTGCAAATGACGTAGGTGATGTAGTTGTAATAGACTGTGATGGCTGAGGGTATCTGACAGCCACCCAAGCCGTTTGTCCATTTGCCGTTTGTATTTGTTGCAATCCATAGTGAGTATTAGTCTAGATAGAATAACATAAAATCAAATCTGTTGCAATGCAATGTAAACAAGCTGAAAATATCACCCAACCAAAGGTGGGATGAGAATTATTGATTTTCCGACACCAACATTAGAGCATCAGACATTGCATTATGCGAATATGAATAGAAAGGAAGAAAAGTATAAGATGATAAATGAAAAGATTACTCCTAACTACCTGAGCAACTTGAGGAACCTGAGACACATATCGCACGATTGGTTTTCCGCTGGCAGAAGCCGCTTGAGCAGATTGAGCACCTAAAGTAGTAGTTGCAGCCGGAGCTTGTATTGTGAGCACTTGTGGTTGAGTCGGTTGTTGTCGCAATATAAACTGCAGACCGCCTCCTTGAGCCATAGACGCTGAAGGGATTAGCATTGGCTGCCCTAACTAAAATCAAAGATTGAGAAGCCATATTATAATCTAATGGATTTCAGAGAGAGTGTTAATGGTGAGAAAATAAATGACTACGTAATACTACGAAAGGTACAAGAATGTCAAATACAACGCAACGGTACTAGCAGCAGGCTGGTTATGCAAGTAGAATTTGCAATTTTTACAGGCACTTCTACTTTTACTTATTTACAATAAACAGCCGATAATTACTTGGTTAACAACGATGGTCCCAGTTAGTTGTGTTTGATTCGTGTTAGTCGCAGACATGGTACTTACGTTATTAACCATGACTTGTCCGAGACCGGCAGCATTCCCGATCGTAAAAGTGGGCATTGTACTACTGCCCATGGAAGTAACCACCTGACTGGCTCCCTGTTGCTGTTGGATAATTTGAGTGACAGCTCCATCAGCACTAACCGTTGTTCCGCCCACAGATGTGACTTGTGTTGCCGTCGCTGCTGAAACAGTTTCACTCGCCGTGGCAGTTATGATATTTGTGTTATTGCTTGTACTTATTGCTTGTCCTGTAGAGGTTACATTTGGTGAGGGAGACGCGGAGGCTTGTTGAGGTTTTGGTAATAATTGCGGTTGCTGTTTAGGCCTGACATTATTTGAAGGAACGCTAACATTTACATTCTGAATATTCTGCGTTATTTGATTAGGAGTTGTGGACACGAGGGTTCCCCCGGCAGTTTGGAAAAAAGTGCCATTGGCACTTTTCGTGAGAGTTTGTATTGTTTGAGGTTGTGTCATTATTGCATTAGTGAGGATGGAGGACCCTGTGGGTAAGACTGCATAGGTAGGAGCGCCACCACCAGTAGCCACCAGGGCTAAATTATGTGTTCCAAAAGCAGTTGTTCCAGCTGTTAACATTGTTGGTTGTTCAATTGTGATGTATCCCTGTGTTTGATTATTAGCGGATTGAATCTGTTGAATAATATTTTGATTTTGACCAGCAGTCATGAGATTTCCGTTGGAACTAGCAATGAGTTGTGTCCCTGCGACTCCCATATTTGAAATACTTACGGTTTGACCTGAAACCAAGTGATTTAATGTAGATCCGGCACTTACTATATTATATTGCTGCTGTTGGACAGCATTATTACTTAGAGTACTTAACGACGCATTGCTTATAATTGTATTATTATTACTCTCCGCATTTATATTATTAGTACTAGTCAACTCACTGTTTAATGTACTGCTATTATTTGTATTCGAGGAATTAGATGCGTTCACAACATTCACAACGCTAACACTGCTTGCTGATTGCTGTTGGCTTTGGACTTGGCCCTGTTGTTGTTGCTGTTGTGTCACAGTTGTCACAGTTGCTTCGTTTATTTGTTGAAAAGTGACATTTGACGTCCCACCTCCGTCACCACCACCAGAAATGCCATTAGCACCAGAAACAGCAACTGAGATCAAATTATTTGACGAGGAACCATCCACGGAACCACCACTTTGACCTAAACTCGAAGACAGACTAGCAAGTTGGGCTTGTTGCTGGAGCTGATGTTCCTGACTAAAGTTTTGAGTAATAAACGTTGAATTTTGTATATGGACTTGTTGATTCTGTTGTTGGACGTAATGAGACGTTGTCGTCGTATTGGATGAAGAATCACAGATGCTATTGGTGAATGAATTGCTATTATTAGTATTTGTATTCGACACGAATTGGTCACCAGCGGATGTCACCGATTCGTTCTGTTGTTGGTGGTGGCGGTTACCGGAAGATTGTAGACTGCCATTCGGTATTCCTAAGTTGAACGACCCTAAACCATCACCGCCGGACAGGGCGGCATTATTCATCGTTCCAACATTGTCAAAATCTGACGGAACGTAGGACTGGGAAATGTCCGTTAGCTGATTGGACGATGCCTCCAGGGATTCAAATAAGGTCTCATTCGGGGAATCCACTTCATAGTCCTCGCCTTCCAACGTCCGGGCCAACGAAGCGACCACATCGTTTTCTGGAAGATACTCTGAGTCTGCTGTTAGTCCTCCCAAAAATGACTCCAAGGCGTTTGGGTCACTGTAAAATACATCGCTGGTTAAACCAAAAAGTATTCTTATTATTTGCCAAAACCCATCTGATTTATAAATATACAATGTTTTATGTATGAAATCCATATAACTACTGACTTCATCTCGTCATATTCTAACTCATTATTTCTATTCCACTTACTCGATGACGTCAAGGAGTCGCTGGCCTCCGTCAGCCATGATGCTAGGTAGTTTTGCATCCTGGAAACCAAACACAAAACATTTGTTAACAATTTTTACATATCAACATCCAATTATTCTTTGTTTCATAACTGCACTTCATTTAAATCTATCTAACATGTCAAACCACGCATTTTCATATACATATTTTCCACTCTAAATTGAATCGTAATGACCCAAAATCCAGTGGCTTACTAACGATAACGATAACAATCATGAAGTTACCCTTATCCGCTATCCCAATACTATTTGCTTAATTCATACAAGTTTACTAAACGGGTTTCCTGTATCTTGCTTTTTAATTCACTAATTTACATCGTTTGTTCAATCCATGTCCAAATGTCCAATAGGCCAACACCATTCTTCAGGAATAACATGCAAGAATAACGATTACCTGGAAGATTGGCAATGAAATTAAAACCCTAAGTTGGCCTCCTCCTATTATTGCAGTTTTATTTTCATTTCATTGAATTCAGTAAGTGCTTTTTGCCTGAAATTGGTCAACAAAATTGTTGCTGGCTGAAAGAATCCAGACTCTTAATGTGAGGCAATAACATTTTGGGTCATCTCACGTAGTACGTACTACAATGTAGAAAAATAGCGCATTTTTATCAAGTATCATTGCAATATTATCAGAGAAGACATCTTCAGTTGCATTAAAATATCACAGGTATAAACGACTAATAAATCAACCTTATTTGTACACAAGTCGCATTAGGTATTAGGTACATGAGAAATAAGGTTGCCTATTGCTAGTCATATTTCTTGCAAATTGAATGAGAAAAATAGCTTTCCGCTTTTCTGTGCAATGTATTAAATGACTGATTGTATGTTAATAATGATACTATACGGAAAGATGAGATGGCGACATGACAAACAAGTTGTCTAGTTCCAATCAAATCAACTCTCTCAAAATATATTCCAGCAGTAGAATCCAATCTAGCGAAACATCTGCAACTTCGGCGTCAGTTTCCAGCTCATTATTCCGTCTCCCTCCCTATCTTCATTACCTATATTTTATTTTTCTCAGAGAAACAAGAACTCAGCCAAATGTATACTCTAAGCATTACTATCATATTATCAGTACAAAAGTTTGCTCTGGATTATTAATCCCTATACATTTGTACCTAAGACATGCAGATCCCATAAACTATATACCTGAATTAGTATACAATATATGATTGTGCATATGAATAATGAATTATCTAGCCGTGGTGAGAGAAGATGAGATCTCTGGAGATATTTACATAGGTAGATTCTGCATGTTCACCTTTAAGTTTGTCTAACGCATTCATCTAAGAAGAAGATGACGACAAAGACAATGTGATTCTTATTACTGCCGCGTACACTCGTGCAGTACACACTTGCTTAGAATATTGTGTATCCTTTGAAAGCTATAGTAGTCATCTCATCAGTATTGTTCTCGAGGACAGAGGAGACGCCATATGTAAGACAAGGCAGAGGAGAACTGTGCCCGAGTTGCGAGTAGCAGAAGAGTTGCGTTGAGGTATAGCGATTGGCCATGCCACGAATACAAAACAAATAGAACCTATAATTCAAACGGAATGGTAAGTTGATGGTTGTTCGAATTTGTTCGGCTGGCATTGGCAGGATCTTCATAATAAGAGAAGGACGGAGTATTGCACCTTCCTTGCTCGCAAACACAATCAGTCAGTCAGTTATCATAGTCATCAAGTACAAAAACTTGGTTTCGTTGGAACTGAAGCGTATTTTAGTAGTACATCAGTTAACATGCAATGCAAGCAAGTGCCAATCCCACTCAATCTCCTCAGATCTCATAGAACACAACAACCATTTTACTTTGCTATAGTTCAACTACTTTATTGCATCTACTCCCCTGCCAAGCCTCATCTATCCTTCTTTGGTTTGCTTTACTTTACTTTACTGGAACTGCACTACAAGTACAAAGACCATTCATCCATACCATTCCACAGCATCTTGCTCTCTTCGGATACAGAATACAGTTTGCATTAAAACTCCTGCTGCTTTAGATGGTAATGTCAGCAATTGTACAATACTACTCACTCTCTCCCGGTTCCTCCAGCACTATACCTACTTTTACGCTTTATATAGCAGTTATGTCAACCCAGGCCAGGCTGCTGCCAAGTGTGCCAAGATTTCATTTTCATTTGTGGCAAACATCTCCAGAGCTATATAGAATATGTCCACCATATTTCACAGAGTCAACAAAGGACGTCTACCTTTCTCTAAATATCAAATACTCCGTCTCCACTTTTTTAACACTCTCTTGTTTTCCAGATATCCTAATAACAATACTTTTTGGCAGTTGTCACTGAAATCTCATTTCATCCGCAATGTGTAACGAACAATGAAAATCAAATGACACGAATTGTGAAAATCCGTTATAATACGCCTCCTCCATAGCTATGCCCATATATCTTTCCTAACGGGTACACGAAACTGTTACTTATGCTGCTAACATTTTGTTTAGCACCAGTAGTAATTGCTAGGTTTATCATTTACGTCATTTAGATGATAGGAGCATCAAGAAAATCTAAATCAATTTACAGAGAAGACACTTTTATGTCCTCTGTTTTCTAATTTGCAATTTGTCAAACTAGTTTGGATTGGATAAATAGAGGATTCTTATTAGATATTGCATTTCAGAGATGTGATATGTACCTTACTACTAAATTTCGAAGCTCTATTGCCTGCAGCATGTTATTCCACAGTATCTGTTTAGTATACTATTTCCAATTTCAATTTCCAGAAATGAAGAAAATTAGTATCGGATTCAAGTGGAATCAACAGAGAGCTTACATTAAAGAGTATAAACGTAAATTCTCTCATCATATGTACCATGTATTTTCACTTTGCAGATTCTGATGATTTTGTGATAGACATTCTGATCTCAATCTACGTAGCCCTAAGGTATAAATAACCAGCAATGATTACTTCCTGGTACTGATAGTACCCTGTCTTGCGTACATTCAAGAAGTTGAGCGAGAAGATGAAATAACCCCTGTTCAGCAGCAAGCAGTAATATTATTTTACTACTCAAACTCTAACCAATCTTATCTTCATCTTCAATGTAACCTTCTCCAAAAGAAATAAGCAACGATGGTGATGAAGGAAGAGACGATTCTAATCTGTCCCTGTAATACTTTCTCCAATTTCTTGCAGTACGTACATGACAGTTGCTTACACCTATACAAATACTAGTATCTGTTCTGCAGAGTCTGCTATTTAGTGTAAAGTAATATAATACCAAAGGTCCAGCAAATACAGTCTTTACGTACGTATCCACGGTATGCGAATAAACTTCAATAATTTTACAAATTGCAACGAATGACATAGAAAGTAGGTAGGTGTCCCAATATTTACAGAAATGAAAGATGTACAATGATAAAAATTTTGCATGTGCTGTTAACAAACTATTTCTTGCTCATTAATTTTTATTTCCAAAGTGCTAGAAGATGAAATTGAAGGTTGGAATAGTGTAATGTTGTATTGCTAGATTAGATACAGGCTAAAATGAAAATTTATAACTGTTTTCGTAATACATAGATAAAAGAGAACTCAAAATGGACTTATTATGTAAAGAGAAAGTTAGTGAAAGTTTTACTGCCCAAGTATGTTAGAAAAGAGAAAGTAGGGTTGTGTAGTTGATAAAATACATAGTTTTTGAAAATACATCATCGTAAAACGTCAACAGTGTATTTATGTATCAATACTTTCACTTAAGTGTACGTGTCGAATTGCAAATTTAGCGTAAAGTAAATAGAAGTATTTTCCACGATATTTATTACATAGTAAATATTCCGCATATCTGTACACTTAAAGTATTCGTAAACTTTGAGCGCCTAAAGCTTGTAGGGAAGTAAAACTAGTTTTCATGCGAGTGCAGCTTAAATTAGATAATTTCAACGGTTCAAGTAGCTTTTGCCATGTAAGTAAGAGAAAGTATAATAAAGGAAAGCAGTTACTGCTTCTAACGAAGAAGCTGTATAAGAAGAAAGAGTGGATGGCCATGCATGGAGCGAGCACATATATGTATACGCCTAACGAACTTAGAGCTTGTTTTCTTTCTGCTCTGCACTTGAGAAACTTCTAGGAGAGAAGCTCCAAAATGGAAGTCCCTATTAGTCTGTAGCAGACACAGCCAGTCACGGAATTCATTTTCTGCTCCACACACGATGACATGGTACAATAATGAAATCACAAATATGTACATATGAAAAGATTCTTAAGGCCTTAACTTATTAGCATTGCGAGCGTTTTGTCCATGTCGCTATTTTGACAACTAGTGATAAGAGCATCGCGTATCCCATGTTTAAAATTCCACGATATTAACTTAAATTTAATATTACATTTAAGATAAAGTGCATAGCAATGGGAAACGACAACCCTTCATACATATACGTGTAACAAATCGTAATACGCAGCTAAAGAAAGTTTTTGTCATATCCACAGCAAAAATGAGTCAAACTCGGCTGTCTGCTCGTTTCTTATTCTTTATGTCTTGGATACAGTTACCTCTATACAACAGTCCAAGTACATACCAACTAACCAAACCAGCCCACCAGAGCAAGTCTATCACATATGTCGTCCCTGCAGTACATCTTATACAAAAGCTCTGTTCATACCTTTACTGGCTTACACAATACAGTCATATCTTACTTTCTCCTTGTATTAGAAAGTGCCAGGCAAAAGCAAGATACATTAGATCAAATACGCAGTAAAGCAAGTTATATTCAGTTAAACCGCAACATCACACTTAACTGGGTACCTGTGCTGTATGTACCATATCTAACTACCTTCTAAAAGTATAGACACACTATGCAATAGATCTTATTCTTACATTACATAATAGCACAGAAGAAGACTGAAGACTATTTACTATAGTATACACTCTCTCGATATTTCTGCTCTGTTGTGTATGATACTCTGCAATCTCTAATATCTATCTCAAATCAAATGTATTTCTTAACAAAGTTCAAAGCTACACTATGGCTAGATACTTACCACACTCCACATCAGTAAACTACCTGCTTTTGCTTTGTCTTTAACTGTCAAAAAGAGAAGACTTAGTTATGTCTACGTTTGCTGTTGTGCAGAACAGAAAAACACAGACTTTCCAAACCTTCTTCCTAACATTTCTTTTCACACATTACAAGTAAACCTTTTATTTAGAAACTAATGGGTACCCCTGCAATACAGTAAATAGTTAACTTTATTTAAGGTACATAGAAATTTACTGCTGTGGTACATACATACATTACATTTTCTAATGCACAAACCGATTGTATCTATATTGTATGTAGTATGTACTTACTGGAAGAGTGCTGAAATGAAAAAGAACATAAAATTCTTATGATATACAATATACATGAAGGAGTAGTATATAGTTATGTACACTTGAGATGTCATGTGATGCTGATACGTGCCTCTATTCTGCTCTTCTTACATAGTAGAATTCGCTAAAGGAGTTAAGAGTACATGGCAGTTCAGTTCAGTAGCCCTTTAGCTAGCCTTGTCGTCAATGAGTGAGGCTGTGCATACGCTTAACCAAGAGTAAGCCTAGAAACTAGGTACATATAGCAAACAACAAAAGCGTCGACTACTGTACCGTGGCAAAGGTGGCCAAAGACAAGCAAACCAAGTTAAAGTTAAGTCAGACATGATAGAGGTAGAATACACACACTTTCTATTCTTTCTGAGAGTAATACCTAAGAATAGCATATCTGCTGAGAATGCAAAGCAAATTGTAAGTTGTAAGTAATAATACTGTAGCAGATAGGATTGAATTCACTTAGATAGGCACTAGCTACATGTTACATGTCCATACCCAGTGCTAAACACAATTGAAACACTAGCATAGTTGGATTAGAATAGTCCTATCAGCTTATACTTACTAGAACTTATATAATGAAACTATCAAAGCATTATCAACACAAAACTACCAAAAACTGTACTAGAGTATACTAGTATTCGTAATATCAACTGTACTAGCAAAGTCTTCAGAAACAATGTAATGTGATCCTCTCATGGAAAACAATTGAGTTCAGAAATAAGGCTATGACATTAAGTGCATAAGTTCTAGTAGCTAATACATGAAAGACGTATCCACAAACATTCAAACAGTTACTCAGCTATATCCAAAATTCCGTTACAATTGGAATTTAGCTTGGATTTAGATGAACCGAAACAGTCCTTCTGCATGACTGTGATTCAGATTTTTGCTTGTTTGTGTCACAGCGTTCTATTTATTAAGGTTCACCTAGAAAGAAATCTCATAGCTAGAGTACACATTTGCTACACAGTTGAATAAGGATGCTACGAACCACCTTCGAGTATTTGCAGTCATTCGCAGTACTTTTGTGATTTTGGTGACCTGAATGGGCTGACGTATTAAGGATAGTCCTCACAAATTATATACTGCTAGATTCAAGTACTTGTACAGTTTAACTTGGCATTAGCCACTTAATACAAATACCAATACCAAAGATGTGCAGAAGGAAAATTCAAGTTTAGTACTAGAATGCAAACCTTGTCATCTTTCAGAAGATAGATTTTGCTTACACGTCAAATCAAATACGTCCTACATACCTCTCTGGAGTGGATAATGACACAATGGCAATATTCCTTCATTACATTACTTTTGGAATAATATAAATTATATCTGGAAACTATTATTTATTACTAAAAACTGAACATCAATATTGACAATGCATCTACTCCTGTAGCATAGAAACACTTAATTTCGTTTCTAATGTTTATCTTAATTAGCACTGACACTGCATTTTCTCACAATTATTTGAAACCATCGCATATTACATTAATGAAAGAAAACCTGAAAGTACACTGAGATACAATGATAATGAAATGATGACTCCCTGTATTATAAAAGCCAGAGTAATCTTCAGGTGCATATTAAATTAAAAAGTGTAGGTAAAACGTAAGTGAAGAGTAGTTGTATGAAACAGGAGATGTGGTTGCTGAAAAAGATTTTAAAAAGAAATGGTGGATAAATGGATAATAAGAACATTAGTACCCAGACGGACTGGTTTCATCTTCGTTTGTATAGTAAGTAACCTTGCTTGTCATTACTACAGATCGCTTATGCAATGGAACTTGTGTATTTGGTTTAAATAGCTAACTAAAACCTTTATTTCACTCATCCAAGACTGCAGTGTTTATCTACAAATAAGAAACCACATCAACACTCAAATTGTATAGCTCTTCTTGGTATGCTATTCTACATTCAGCATTCAATGGAATTAACATGCTTAAAACTCACTATTACAATTAGTGCTTTGCTGACTTACCATTATATTACACATACTTGTATATATGTATTTAGACACGTCGATGTCTTTTGCTTTTTCTATTGTGCACATAGACACATTGCATGCATATCTTCCTAGCAGAACACATAAAGCAGATACGGCAGATAGAAACTATTTCTTTCATACACTACACTTCTCAACTGAAGTAAACTGAAGTCAAGCCAAGCCTCTGTTACTGTTAAACAACATTTCATGAATTGAATTGAGTGAACTGATCTTCTATGTACCTTTTCTACTTTCTTGTACACTTCTGTTATATGCATGGGCAATACAAATACACTCGTCTTCTGCTATATTCATTCACTTACCTTGGCTTTTAACTTAACCTAACTTGGCATACCCCTCAAGTCAGCTTCAGCTACCAAGTATTATGTAGAATGAAGAATCTACTTCTACAGCAAGTCTAGTCGGGACATTATCTGTTTCAAGTCTACCTCAGCATACATACCTAAGACTTTGATCTGAACCTTCTTCCTTAGAGAAGCTTCCTTTCTGCCTTCACAGAGACTTTGCAGGTTATAAACGCTTTACTAACTATTTCAGTATACTACTGCTACAGTAGCCAATGCACTCATTTCTATTGCTTTGACAGGCAAGAAATAGTTTAGCTTGCATTGATAAGTTAATGCATTCAATGCTCACACTACACATATACAGTGACAGACACAACTAAACACAAGTGATTAAACTTAAATACAAAAGTGCTCTAAAATAAAGAAAAATTGTTATGTACTTTGATCTGGATCAATGACATTTCTATTCTACAGCAAAATAATTACAGTGGAAATCTCTGTAATTACTTTAACAAGTAAAATGAACTATTGCATTGTAATAAGGCTTTATCCTGTAACATAGGTTTAGACAAACAACAGACTAGAGCACCATGACACACTCTCCAATACGCAACTTTAACAAAGAACGTGTAGGTATGTTTAGTATGTATGCGTGGTAAGTAAGCACAAGATCATACAACATATTTCATATTATTACCAATACGTTTTGTATTTGAAGGACTCAAGTTTTAAACATCAAGTCAAACAGACATAACCACACTTAAAGGCAATGAGAATAAATAATAAATATAATGCTGTAAGGACAGTAACACTCACACTGTTTTCAAAGTATACATAGTTTGCTCCGTATTATTAATTGAATTAAAACTAACAGAAAATAATTGAATAACTACTACCTATTCATAATTGTTTACTTTTGTATTGCATGTCTATAATCTATTTATAGTACCTCACATCAATTGGTGATGTATTTGTATTACACACTATTTACAGATAACACATTCCATGTAGAATAGCGCAACTTTGTGCAATAGCTTTGTTAATAATACCTGCTAAATTAGTGAATGAAAAGCACTCGCAATATTTGTGTATTGTACGTACAATCATGTCCTCTGATAAAACTACAAATGTATGCACAAGTAAATAAATACAGTTTTACTGTTTGTCATAATATATATAAACCATGATGCTCTCATAACCAAACTGGACCACAAATACTTCCTGTAGGCAGATGTAATCATAACTTAACTGTGACAATATGACATACTGAACACTTCATTTGGGACTTTCAGAAAATGTAAAATATAATGTGCTACAACGAAGAGATGAATGCATAACTGGGAGCGTGCATAGAATCTAAATTTTATACGAAAATGAATGCAGGCAAAATGGGTTCAACAATACCAATACCAATTAAATCACTATTATACAATCACAAAAATATGCCAACTGCATTAAACTAGAGTCGGTTCTTATGAATCCTGATTAAGAGTAAAGTGCGTTTGTACAAAACTGAAAAATTCCGTGCAAAAGCAACCAAAAGTGTGTTGTTATTAATGTTATTTTATTGTAATGTTAAACGTTACTATACCTATATACCAAGGCAGGTCGTAGAGTTAGTTTTAAGTAATTCAATTCAAATTATAAACCATCAAAGTTCATACACGTTTGAGAAGTTTGTGCATCAGTACAATAGGATGAGTAAGTAATAGTTGGATCTAGAATAACAAGAAACTTTTGTATCTCTTGCCTCACCTGCATTAATGTAAACGTCAGCTCAGTTTAATGTATTTGTACTCTAATGAATATACGCATGTAAAACTGTCTGGGTTTTAGGAGGCTTTAGGTTGAAGGTGATTTAAGTGTTAGAGTTAAGAATCATTCGATATAAATCACTTATTTTTAATGATAACCAAGACATCATCATCAGGAATAGGATATATTTTAGACTTTATATTTTATAAATGACAGAAAGAAGAGGTAACAGGTAAGTAGGAAAATAATTCAAAGATTCCTTAAGTTTCTTGAACAAATTTCACATGGGTACTTTAACATTTATTTAGATGATATAGATGAACAAATTGAACAAAAATATATTCATCTGAGTTTAATGTGCAAGAGGTGAATGCTCTACCCTGTTCTGTCAAAAAGAGAAACTATGACTGATTCCCGCAATTAGATGTACTTCACATTAAAATAAAGTAAAATCAACTTTAACTTGGAATTTTACCACCCATTTTTTCCTCACTGAGTGGAATAACATTTTGAATGAGCAAAGCTTGATTTTGTGCATTGAAACTACTAAAACATTGAGTTGAGTGTCGTATGACAATAGTGGAGACCAGTAAGGTTGTCATATTATTTTAACTGCCTAGGTATCCGTTTTGTATCATTTCATTGCAAGGTAAATGTAAAATTACATATTTATTGTTGATATTGTTATATCATGTTAGGTTATCCAGGTCATTATTAAACTGTGGTCAAATGAGTGACATCCAACACATTATAAACTGGAAAAACATTTTTAATTTTTTGCATTAAATATACTAGTGTATTAGTACCACAAGTGAGTGAAAAACTCCATCAAGCATTCGTACTGTTGCATACTGGTCACTACTAGCAAGTGTGTGGTGCATGTACGACATAACTTCTACATCTAACCTTCACTGATTCGTATTCAATGCTCAATGCTGTAGGTATAGATAGATAGACTCATTAGGTACATACTACATACGTAAGTAAAATATTATATGAACTGAAGTATAGGTATGCATACACAAGCTCATAGAAATATTGAAATAAAATACTCCAAACATCTGCGAAATAGGTTTAATTGGAATCTGCTGAAGATACAACTAATTTAACAGATAGTTATAAATCTTTTGAACATTTCGGCATTTTCCCTTTAGTTCAACACCAATATTGTCATTCTTTTCATGGATAAGCATTTGTGCTGTGCAAAAATAAAAAAGTGTGACATGTGTGCTAACCAAGACTATAATTGAATAATAATACGTTTATTATTTCCATATCTGAAATAGATACAAGATAAGATACAAGTAAGTCATCTCCAATTCACATGATGGTGCATGAGTATTTTAGAAATCCTCATCATTGTCATTAAGAAAAAAGTTATTCTACAAAAATCCATCATTTTACGGTAGCACTTTCTCTTCTTTAATTGTTAATTTTTTCCAAGTAAGAAACTATTGTAAAACTGTAACACATAGTTTACTAGTCTTCGTGTAATATCTGACTAAAATTTCTATAAATGTATTTAGTATGCCTCAAACTCTTTTTTATTTCAATTTTGAATAACAATTTCAGTTCGTATTTCAGACAGTATTTTTCATGTAGGAACATTTGGTTTGATGACTCTTTGACTCTTATATTTGATATAGTACTATAGATAGGTCGTACGTACCTAAAGTACCTTAAATTACATCAAGTTGTATGAAACCTTTTGGAGGAAGCTCTACTGCACTATACTCCTGTTATATTTATGTATGATTCACAAATTATTCTTATACTTACAAAACTAAACCATATACATATTCTGGTTCTTTCCTAATAGCTAGTACCTACCTATAAGACTGTGATTTGGGAATTTATTAATACATATGGAAGCGCAATTAAGTTGGCTGTGTTGTGTCGATGTCGATGCCCATGAACTCCTTTGTACTTACATGTTGGTAGTACTGTATCGAATAAGTCGGGAAATAAGTAGAAATTCTTAACTGAAGACTTCATGTTTGTGTTTTCTGTATCATTATCATTACACTGTATCAGTAATACACTTAACTAAAGATGCTGACAGCCTCAACCCAACTGCTTACTGAAGTAGGGAATATTAATTCATCATTCCATAGGTATTTCGTATAAATAAATACCCTATATCATAATGCTATGGTTCAAGAAAATGTTTTATTACAAAAATAAGAATGTATTATGCATATGCAGCACTGCTGAGTATTAATTACGTATACGTTGCAATTTAACTACCTATGTGACTTCTTTTGTGTTTGGAGTTGAATATAATTGTGAACATTAACTAAATCATAACGAGAGTGTTAGGCACGGTTGCCAATACTGTGACTGTGACAATTGGCAAGCTCCAACTTACAACTACACTGACATAAGAGATGAAACGTGTCATTCATAGGAGCCCAGACAAGCCAGAACATTACAGAACAAAAACATTCAATTCATAATATCATAATTAGTGTACTCTATACTCTATGTAACATAAGTTGACACGGTTTGTTCAATTCCCTGTCTATTTAACCGACGAAATGGAAATGTCATGCATAGAATAGTTTCTAAAATTTTTCGAATAATGACCAACTCAATTTAAATGCAATAAGGCATAGTAGGTAAGTTGTCCATTAAGTTTCTGCTGTGGATTATGAAGGAGTTTAGTAGAGGATAAGCATTTTGCTCATCTTGAATTAAGAAAAGATGAAGTACACGTATGCAAGTAGATTTTGGTCTCTCTTTTATATTTGAGTTGACTAGCCATTATCGTTAATGTAACGATTCCAGGTTGTGTATGTGTATTCCTGATTTTGTGTTCATATTGGTGGAGATGGGTAATGGTAGGCTATAAATTGTATATATATTTGATAAGAGCGAGTATAGTCGTGAAAGATCCCTACCCAAAATAAAGTAAAGCAAAAAGGCCCCCTCCCCCAAATCCCAGTTCGTCCAATTCTCAAGATCCTGCCTCCAACCCAATAGTAAACCGCGTTTGACGAGGCCTACATGAGTCCAGGGAAGTAAAGTAAAACCATATATTTTGAGTCCTAGAGAGTGAAGTTGTATGAAAGTTTGGTGTATGCTGGATTGGAGGATCGAAATGCAATATCATGTAGCCCCCGACAGTGTTTCTCCTCCACTTGTCTGCATTATACAATGGATTTGGTACATACGCACATAGTGTCTACTTAGAACAGTACAATGTAAATGGAAGTATACATATGGAATGGAGAAGAGGAGAAGAGACGACGTAGCCTAAGTAAAGTGAAGCTATGATGATGGGCAAGTAAAGCCAAGCAAGAAGGAACTGTGGTCTGCACTGCTCTGGGAGGTGCTCAAAAAGAGCCCAATCCCCACATTTGAAATGCATTTAGGAAAGGATGAGGAAAAACAGGATTCTGTTGTGTAGTCGGAGAGAGAATCGTGGATTGTGAGATGCTGGAAACTCGTATTTCGAAAACGTGTGGAGCTAGATGAAAAATAGTTGTACGACTGTGCTCGTGATGAAATTGCGATTCGAAGGAGATGTTACTCGACATGTCCAGGAGGTAATTTGACCTTATTTTGGATTTGAGGAGTCCTAGTTGGAAATTTTTCGTCACTAGCCATGGCATACCAGGCCGGCCTAGGGAAGAGAACAGGGCAGTACGTACAGTCTAGTCAGTGACTGCACAGTTGCATTGCACAGTGCACATTTACAACATAGATTGTCCCAACACTAACTGTGAAGGTGGGAGTGCATGGATCTCCCCAATAATGCCTAGTAAATTGTGCCTCTTAACTCTGTACAAAAGTCGGTATGAAAGTGTATACGATTTGCCATGAATCGTGTGGCTCTGGCTTGGCTGACAAAGTTTGTACATAATTCTGCCTGGTCTCTGCGCTGTTGAAGGAGCCCCTTGACGTACAGACGCTGCTCCGCCCTCGAAGACAACCCATTGGAAAATCGTATTTGCCAATGCAGCTCCTCATGTTAAAAAAATTTTATCTTCCTTACTTTGGGTTATGGCATGGCACGGCTCTTGGATTGCTTTTGCTTGGCTCTGGCTGACTCTCCTGCTTCACAGAGCCTTTCTCGCCTCTGTATTTTCCTTATGGCAAAGGAAACCAAAACGGCAACGCAATGTTGGCTGTATGTAATGTAGTAATGTTCGAGTTGAGTGTATGTAATGCAATGCCTCAGATCTGAACATTCTGAACTAGAAGAGAGCCCGTAGAGCAAATGCAATGGCAAAAGACACGTAGAACTTACTTAGTGTATGTATGCGACTAAACGTATAGATTCCCAACCAACTAACACTGGGCTATGTAGAATATGTATGCTTTGGTTGGTACTGTACAATTCTCGTATGCTTTTCCACTGACTTGACTTGACTTCCATACTATTCCATAGGAATAATAGCCAGGCATGGCTGGCCTGCCTGACTTGGCCTAGTCTAGCAACCTAGGATAGGACTCGACGTTTCAACTAAACTCCAACTACACTACAACTACTTCCACGACTACTACTCCAATCCAACATCAAATCCTCCCAAAAATATTTTACGAAAGCTCATTCTTGTGCCAACAAACAGACAGACCGGGCACAAGTGTCACTGCACACAAAATTCGCAAATTATCAAAATCAACCGTCATTCTCCGCAAATCAAAAACAAAGTGTACACTCAAAAGTGACTAGACGGCTAACGTTAACATATGAGAACTGTGGCTGCAGCCATTTTCTCCTCAACCTCCACATACTCCCTCCAAATCCAACTTCGAGAAATTCGCTAATTTATCACCAGTTCCTAATTTATAATTAGATAGATGAGTGTCAAAAGTTTGTTACCAGTGAAGGGAAGCAGGTTGACACGGCCAGCGTTGACTCTTGCAAAAAAAACCACCCAGAATTGAAATTTTATGCTCGAGGATTTTCACAAACACCAGCGAGTTCGCTCCGTCAGCTCTTGTTCACTGTGGGGTTTGCGGGTGCGTGATAAGTTCCCCATGTTCTTCTGTCGACCCCTGTACAGCCCCACACACGGCCGATCCCTTCTCTCTGTTACTCTATGATCTTTCTCTTTTTTACTTTTATTTTCATTTTCACCGTTTCCAAAATTTCAAATTCACCATTATCATCCGTTTTAATCATACATTAAATCATCTTCACTCTCAAACAGCTCTTTCTCCACTCCTAACCCTTTTGCAATCGGATTTCATTTACTATTTCCTAATTTCATTCGAGTCGATCGAACTGCCCACACCTTCTCTGTTTCCCTTTCCCCCAACTTCCCTCAAATTGTAACTTAACTCTGTAGGATTTTTACGTGACTATGTTATGTGCAACATTCCCGTTTTTTACTCAAGGGTTCATCAATACTACCAACAGTATTGTGCATACTAATATTCTAGTCTAGTAGAAACCCCTTTACACTACTTTTCTGTTATCATCATATACCAAGAGCTATTAAAAACATTTCTTTCACATAGATAATACTAATATTATGCGTTTGTATGCATGTATGTCCTAAATATTAGTTTGTTACATAGCTTTAGAAAATACAACCTTTGTTTCTGTATCTGGGTTACTTATTCCATGCAAAATTGTTAATTCCAACCATTATCTTTGTTAATAATCTCATTCAATGTTACCGTTGCCTTTGGCCTTTGACTGTAATTTTAGATTTAGATACATGTACAATTCTCATTTAAATGTAACTAGTATTATTTTATTATTATTTCTGTACTATTATTATACACTGTAACGTAAAATGTGAGTATATGAGACATATTCATACTAATGTTTCATATGGGAAAGGCTATTTATTTGTATGATGGAGATGAAGTACCTTAACTTTAGTTAACTTCAGGTAGAATGTGTGAAGGAATAGAATAGTAGCAGGTTACATTACCTATGTCATCCATGTAATAATAATGCCTTGCCTATTTATATCAGAGATATACGTATGTATCAAATGCAAAGGTCTCCTATTCTAACTTGTACTGTACTTATTTACTACTGGTATATTATAATTACTTGTATTGATATTGTTGCTTAACTGTGTTAAGTTATGTTGAATTAAATATGTACGTAATTTCTGCCCTTTTTGCTCTTACAAAATTGCTCTCTAGTGATTTTAAGTTAAGTAGCAGGGCTGCACATACATGCAGGGTTAGAGAATGAGATTTTATTTAGTTTTTGTCAGTACATACGTGTGTAGTGTACAGTAGACAGTAGTCATGTTATAATTGTGTAAGTATTTAATGTAATGTATCAATATGTAGGTATATCTTACAACTTTAGAGTACATATGAAGATTGTCATGTCATAACCAATTATTCGTACATGTACAACCAGTGCAATATACAATCTTTATACTCCTAGTGTGTAGTGTACTACTGCGCAATGAAATGATGCATAGAATAGTACAAGTATGTGAGCAAAGCAAAAGCAAGAGAACTTTGTATGTAGTGTAGTCTGTAGGATTACGAATAATATTATTATGCAGTTGTACTTGTTGGTAGATAGCTAAGTCCATTAATTTTGTATCCATTGTACTGTAATGTATGTAAGGATAGCAGCCGATGATGAGTGTTCGTTTGCTAATACTAATGGTAAAAGGTATTGTTATAAATGTGGAGGAATATTGGAGTCGAAATGATTTCGGTATGTGGAGGTGGTATGAAGTATAAAGTCAGAGCTGAAAGGTTTTATTACTGCGACTTGTGAGTACGACTTGGAAATGTCTATTATATCCAAATCCAAAGTAAAAGAAGAGGAACCAATACAATATGCACATAAGAGACAAAACTTAGTTACTATTACATTACTTACTTAACACTATTGAATATATATCCTTGTTACTTACTATTGTACTTGGTTATGCAGCCCTTCATGATGTATCTAACTAGCTAAAGTAAAGTATTACTAAGTGCTAAATATACAACAGAACCTTGTGATAATAATATGAGCTTTAGGTTGAACTGAGTGCGAATGAAAAACATGGAGCCTCTGATGATGAATTGGAAACAAAATGATTTCCAATTCCAACTGATGAATATGGATGTATTGATGGCTTTTTTTACAGGTTCTTGGATGAATCTTGGCTTTGTTTAAAATATCTGCGCTTGATATCTCATTTCTTAAACAGAGAGATACACAGATGCGACATTTTGGATATTTACAGGATATCATACAGCTTTTGCTTGATAGCATGTCTTTGCCTACCTATATTTTGGGTAGTGTTTTGTGTGTGGTATGATTAGCATTAGGAGAGTGAGTGGAAAGGATAGAGGATAGCTACCCAGTACAACAAATATGCCGTACCTACCTTATGTCTTAGAACCAAGGTATTAAATACTGGCTCATCTTCGCTTGCTTTCTAGACTAGGCATTTTGTGTTACAATCTACAATACAACTACCTCGAAGACTAAGACGTTACATTTTATACGTATTTTATGTACGTACACTTCAATTAGAACAAGTAAGAAACACTAGGTAAATGCTGCATTATAATATGCTAGAAACTGCAAGCTACATGGTTAAAGTAAAGCTAAACTATTATGGTTGTGTCTATGTGTGTCGTGTAATTGTGTAACATTGCTCAAACGAAGCCAAGCATATGGCTATATAAAATAGGTATATATCAAGAAATAACGTTTATGATATGATACATTCAGTCAGTATGTTTGTAGTTTGTAGTATACCTAATGGCAATGCCTTTGCGTCAATAGAAAATGCGAGGAGCAGAATTTACCCACCTCCTGTGTATTGTATTTGTGTGTAGGTACATGGTACAAGTAGATATTTTACTGCTAATGCTATCGCACCTAAATACTCAACATTAAAACACAATCGGTACCCATATGTAGATATGTAGATGCATTAACATAAGACAGCAGTTTTCTGTAATGTATTTTTGTTGTCTCTGACGATTCTACTGTCAGAATCTGATACTTGCATTTTGCATAGTAGACTAATCTTCGTAATTCCTAATTCCTAACGACTGCTCCCTACCAAAACGTACTTATGCACAGAAAAATAGTTTCAGTCTTAGAGACAGCTAAATCTAGAATATTATTATGTTGTTGTAGATGGAAGAGTAGCCTATATATACAATGAAGTGCAGAGAGAGGAGCAACTTGCATATGTACAGTAACTGTAAGTAGATGGATTCAGTATTCGTTTTGTTCGGTTCAGTTCAGTTCAGACACAAGTTTAGAAGAGAATCAAATGTGGGATTGGACGAAGCTAGTTTCTCCCACCCACATCCAGCATCATCATGAAACTAAAGCCTTCCGTCGTAATTTTATATTGTGGAACCATAGCATATCGAATAGGCACAAATGCTTTGTACATTCGCTTCAATATACGGTGAAGGAAATCATGGACCGACCTAGCCTGGCCTGGCCTGGCTTGGCTTGGCTACATTAGCTCAGACTTCAGACAAGTCAAACGACGCACAACACCAAGCGAAGAAGAAGGAAGTTCACTAAGTCGAAATCTAATGTAGAGCAAAACATTGGAGAGCACAGCAGACTTCTTCCATCCCATACTTTCAGTCTTAGCAAAAGTCCAGATCACAGATCTATCGCTTCCAAGCCTGCATCTTCAATCTTTTCACCCAGCCAAATGTTTTCCTCCAAAATATAAGCTCAAACACATATATGGCTAATATTGAAAGGTTACACCAGGTAAGGACAAATTCCGAAAGCGTCAAGTCAAGAAATACGCTACATCGATTCTGTAAATTGCTAGTTACTCATAGTCGCTAACGACACTATTCAACCAAGGAAAAACTTTAAAAAGGGAATCTAGCATCTAGCCAATTCTGATGTCGAGGCTCCAATGTGAGTATGAATGTCTCTCAAAGGATGTATGAATACAACGTAATCAACACAATAAGTACTTCCATGCTATGTCTCTATCATCTCAGATAATATTACCAATTATTTTCAAATAACCAAAGAAAACAAATTAGGGAGAAATCATTTTGACCTTTTTACATCTTTTCAAGGAATATCATTCAGAATCCCAAAATAGAAAACTTTCTTTATTGAACACATTATAATAGAGATGTTGTGCTGCCCACACATCGTTTATCTCAGTAGTTTGAATTTGAATAGCAGATTGATTAAACCCTGTTTTTACAAAGGAAATAACAGTTCTATCAAGTGTTTTGTAAGGTTCTGCCGTCATCAGGAGGACATCATATGGAAATTTTATCGCAAAAGAATTCGTTGTGTATAACTAAAGATATTTAAAATCATAGAGTTAATCGAAAATTGTGAATAGGAATGCTATTGGAATAACGTGATCTAATAAAGTAACATCTTAAAAATTAAATATCTTCACTGTACTATAAATCATCACTTTATATGCTGTCTATTTATTACGATGACTTTGATGATATTTTACACATGCATGATACAAGCGTTTGATCCATTAACTCCTATAGTATAACGTTAATAATGTATCTATATACCTTGTGTAATTTACTTCAAAACAAGGTGATCATGTCTAAACTTCATCAGGAACTACTTATGATTTGAATACTTATTTAAGTATTTGATAGCATAGAAGAGCAAGAGGTAAAGAATTATACAGACAAGCCAAATGTCGAAATGGGTTCATATAAACAAGCGCACGTTTTTAAGAAAGCTAACGGTAGGATTTGCTTATTGAAACTTCGATTTGATGTCTTAATGAACGCTTGTTTATATTCTTAGAAAACATCTCAGGAAATACATCAAAGAAAATTAAAATTCGGATTGATATGCCACAGTAAGCATTTGTAAGGATTGTTGCCCACCTCGAGTTTAAGACGTCTTATACCACAGATCAAAGAATTGAGTGAATTGATGTGGCACTCAAAGGTAATTTATTCCAGTAGTAATGGAGATGACTTAGATTAAGTACTATATTGAATTATATCTTATTGTTAGTAATGGTCTCATCCAGAAACACTGAAAAGCTGTATGCAAATTGTTGTGCTCGGATTTCTCCTCCCATTCGTTCAAATGCTTGTACTTCAGACAAGTAATACTGTTTGGGTATATAATTTCCATATAAAATTGTAAATAAGCTAGAAATAAGTCGACTGCTATAAACAAAGATAGCAATCTGATAATTGAGAAGTGCACTCCATCGCATTATGCCTTTCAATGGTCGTATATATCACTTTCTGCACACAAAGTGCATACTTGACTTAAGGAGAATACAATTTTCTATCTAATAATGGCCATTTGTATTGTCATATTGAATTTTTAATTCTATATTTGCTGTAAATCGTTTTATTTTCTCCTTATAAACGTAAACCATCAATAATGATTGTAATACAAATCTCACAGAACATACTTAACGTATGATTTGTAATTAGGTGCAAGTAGGTAACATGAATAGGTAACAAGGAATGTAAGATATGAGAGGAATGCTGTGGATTATGATAACAATATGACAATAATAGCCAAAGAAAATATCTAGCAATGTACCAAAAGGAAGTTTGTAGGCAAAATAAGTAGCAAAACTATGTAGAATACTAATAAATACAAAGTAAATGCAGTGAAAAGAAACATGGGAAGGAAATGCACTTATCAGCACAACTTAGACAGGGGGTGGGAAGTCAGGCAACCTCGTATCGTCAGGACATATAGGTTTGTGAGAATGAGAAACGAAGCTGGTACTAGTAGTTTATGAATATGTAAAATTGTCAATTCTTATTTTGTAGTATTGGACTGTGTGGTTAGTGATGTGTTAGGTAGTTTAACAACCCAACAATTAACGGGGTTATTGCTGAGCTGGCTGAGCTGCGAGTACATTAAACAAATATTTATTAAGCGTCCCACTTGCAGTAGTGTCATAAAATATTTGCAAATATATTCTACGTAGAATATCTGGTTATCAAGAAATGCGAATGAAAACAAAAATAAATAAATGATGCACAAAGAACTGTAGAACATCCGTTAATAAACACTGGTTTCTTAACCATCTATCTCCAGTAACACTAACACCTATACATAAAAATGTCCCTAGTTTAACCCTTGGCACTCAAATGTGCAAAGGCAATTGAAATGGAAGGTTAGGTAGCACAAAGTAACTCTAGATTGATTATGACCACATCATCAATCGTCACATATAACACAGGGTCAGTTACTAAATCAGATTTGTACTTTAACTAAACTACTATTTTACACAGGTTTGCGTAGCGTGAGCTTGAATGAAAGTTTGATTATAAGATGCATCGTAAGTTTTTCTGTTCTGTAAAAACGGTAATACGTTTTTTGGTACTATTATTTTTTAGCAGTTGAAACATTAAAAATGATTATTAGGTATGCATAATAACATAACTTGCTTCCATTTTTAGGAATGAAACTGAAAAAATGAAAACACATAATCTGTAAGTATTGATATAAACTTAATTATATTATGCATATTTACAAATGTGAATGACACAGACGTAAGGGAAAACAAATAGATTGCATTTACTTCGTTATTCACATTTTGAAGACAGTATTACAAAGTTACTACATTCGGTTTGGTTTTACTCTTAATTGCACAACTTTGCAATATATTAACATTTGCTACTCACATTAATCAATGTATCTTGGAACGACGAAGTAGCATTGCCAACATTACTAAACTTTATATTTATATAGTCAAGGTACATAAATGTAAATGTAAACATTTATGGTGTCATCAAAAACATACTGTATGCATACGGGTATTTGCTAGATCAACAACTATCTTGTCATGGAATTCAGTGTGATTATGTCATCAGAACGACGTCACCTATTCAACAACTTAGCAAAGCCTAGTAAAAACACAAACTAAAGGTTTAGGTGTAAATAATGAGCAATAGGAAAGGAATTCTTAAATCGCAATAGTTGTACTCTTTTCCTACTGATATCTCATAATCAAATCAGAACTATCAGAGCAGTATTACGAAAGCAATCTCAAGAGATGCAATCATGCATCATTAAACTCTAGAAATATATTCTTACTTTTCAGAGTTATCTTTTACAGGTATTGGCAGACATCAATATTAATACATCTTTACAGATCCAGTGAGCAAAGCTTGGACGTAATTATATGACTGCTACTTAATTTTGGCCTCTACTCAAAGGATGACATAGTGATATTGGATTAAGAAAAGAAGAACCTTCTAAAAATATCGTTGACAAATACATTTGCTGAGTGCACAATAGATACAAAATATATATGCGTGTTACACAATCACAACTTGTGACGATCTAACTATTCAATGTTGGGCTAATTTTCTAAGAGTTTCATAGCTGTGATTTGCGTTATGATGCCTAATACTTGTATATACTAATTAGACATTAGCTCATGAGCGAAGAGATGTCCTGCTACTTAATGACTAACATGTGAGGGTTCAAGAATTGCGTATTTATTGCCTTACATTATTTGTTTCGCCTGAAATACAATTTAATCTAGATATATCATACATCAATGAGTCATAGCTGCTCTCTGATGACAAAGTATAACTAGTCTTAAGTGCATGGACGTGGCTGCGTTAGTACGTTGTACATAGCACTTACGGCAGTCGAGCTTTCACGTATATGACCTAGATATGAGAGATATTGTATCGATCGACTCATTGCGATCATCTCAGCTGGGCATTCGTGCAGGTATATGCGTAACTCTACATACATTGGAGCTAATCTACAGTGTACCGTAGCTAGCATGCTTATGGTACGCTGTAAGTTCCAGTCGAGATCCGCCTTGTCACACTTGTACAACCAAGTCACTGTCATAGACTTTTCCCAATTCAGTGTATAGGCTTGCATGTTCAATCGTGCTTCCTTGATTTTAGTGAGGATCGTTTAGCTAATCTCCCACCCCAAAAAAAAAAAAAAACCGCGCAGTAACGTGTCATCTCACGAACACTAGGACATCCAGCGCGGCTCACAGGTACACTGTTGTACGTAATTGCATAGACATAGGGCGGTAACGAGTAGCCTCTCACATTTATAAACGGTGAAGCGTAGGTGTAGGGGTAAGAGGCATGCAGGAATTTTTACATTACGTAAATGGTGAGACTAGGCTTAGGATTATCTAATGAATGTCTATCAGAACGCATACAGGCATGTATAGGCGCTCGATTGCAGCGACTTTCATACTGTGGGCTGCAATGCGCAAAATCTCAAAGGGAACTATTAGTTGATATCATGTAAGAGAGAGATATTGGCGGATAGCTTGTTGTGCACCGCAAGGACACGAAGCAGCGAACAGGCAAACAGTATTAAAGGTAAAAAAAGGAGAAGAAAAAGGTTGTTGCTTAAGATTATGCATAACAGACACGACGAGGGAGCCGATGAGATGCGGGGCGCCAGGACGAGGGACGTGCAGGCACACGAGGGGGAGCGGACAAGGACATAGACGAGAGAAAGGGCGAAGGGCGGGAGGAGGAAGACCAGTCGACAGATAGCTAAGGAGCGAGTCAGAGGGAAGGGAAGACACAGCGCCGGGCGACGGACGCTCGAGACACCCCGCAGAGTGGAGTCGCCACGGGGCGACGGACGGGACCGGGGAGAGGAGGAGGGGTAGTCAAGAGGCGCACGAGCAGGCGAGCGATCAGAGCCGGAAGGGAGGCCAGAGCGGAACACGCGGAGAACGGGAAGGGACCTGCGAGCAGGCAGGGCCCCGGGGGCGAGAGCGGCGGAGGGGAGAGAGAAGGAGACGAGGGCCCGAGGACAAGCACGCCGAGGACAGAGGGCAAGGACAGCACCGAGCCTGGAGGGGAAAGCAGACAACGCGACAGCAGGGGGGGGGGGGGAAGGGGCGCGGCATGGGGGCGGGGAGCGCGAACCGAAACGCAGAAGGGGGGGAGGCACAGGGCGTAAGTAAGCATAGATACAGAGGAGCGGAGAGGCGGGAAAGAGAGGAGATATAGGGGGTAGGCAAGAGAAGCGGAGCGGAGAGAGGCGAAAGTCCCAAGAGAAAGCGCAGAGCAGCAGGGGCGGCGAAGCGACACAGGAGCGATAGGCAAGCTAGGAGCGAGGACAGGGACAGACAGGAGGAGATGAGGCGGGCAGAGACGAAGTGGGGCGACAGCAGAGTGAGCGAAACGAGAACATCTAGAGACGGGCAGAGACGAGGAACGAGGCAGGAGGGGGCAGCGCCCGCAAACCTGACGGCAGTCCGAGCCAGACGGGACGATAGACACGGTAGGAAGACGAGGGAACGGGGAGCAACAGAGGACGGGGGAGAGAGGGCCCAGAGTCGACGAGCGGGCAAGAGGCAGCAGATCGGCAAGCGTAAACGAGAAGAAGCACGACAAGGGAGGCGACGAAATAGGCCAGGAAAGAGACAAGAGAAGACGGGGAGAGGAGACAAAGACGAAAGAGAGGAGGAGGCCAAGCAGGAGGCCGCGCGCGGAGAGGAGGCAAGGACGGGAGAGCGAAGAAGACCCGTGGACGAAAAAACAAAGGGACGGGAGAAAGTGGGTGAAGTAAGAAGCTCTTGGAAGTCAGGTTTGGATCATTACAATTGCAAAATACTATTACATGCTTACACTGCATATACGTAGAGAAATTTTTACTCTCCGTAGCTATTACATTTAGCGTTAATTGAAAAATGTTTCAAATACCTTTGGAATGTTAAGTAGTATTAATATTAGAATTATGGAGCTTCCACATGCCTTGTCGGATCCACATAGGCAAAAATTTACTCCTTGTGCATTTCAAAAACGAGTTAGGTGTAGTTTTTTAATTAATTTATGTTATTAGAGTGAAGGTGCTTTTAACTAAGATTATGTGATAAGTTCCATGTCACATACAAAATCCACTGCTGTCCTTAACTGTCAAAAATCGAAAAGCATTGGGTTTTGCTTATACATTAACGAAATACAGTTACCTATAAGAGACTACCTTCACATTTACAATAGACAACAGAAAAACCATTTCTGCTTCACAAAAAGATGGAAACCCAGGAAAATGCGTGGGGACACAGTCAACTCCATCAACGACTGTCAAATTGCGACTTTTCTAAAACCAGAGTTCTTTTCATGCATGCACTGGATCAGAAACTCAACTTCTATAGTTCTTTTAATAGAATATATAGAAATACTTTCTTTGGAAACCTGTACAAAATAAATGTAATTCAAACCTTCATAAAATACTGGCATTGTTAAGATGTCCTACTGAAGCATATTATGCTAATTGACATATTCTACAGTACACAGTGCACCTACGCCGTAATTCATTGAAATCATTATCGCAAATGCATGTATTTATTCTAAAACCTTTACTACACCAAACTGATTTAATCCAATCCACCCAGAGAAAACAGATACACATGCACGCTAACATTTAACATCACAGTATGCATAGATTCCAGTAACTCAATAGTAGGTTCTAGGCAATAGCAAAGCAGTAGGTGCACATGTTAACCTACACAAAGACTGAATCCATTGTGTAACACAATCCGATGTTGCATACACCCAAAAACTACAATAATAAGTAATGCCATTATTTCCATTCCACCTTATCAATACTACCTACTATTACAACTTTACTACCACCTCCCTGCTACAAGCACTCTTTTGAGCAGGGAATTGCATATTCCTTACATGTGTATGCAATCCGAACAACAAAATAGGTCCAATTACCAATTATTTTTATAATTTAGTTGGTTCTTCGCTTCTTTAATGGAAATTGAGATTAACACAACCACACTAGGAAAACCATTATCTGTATTTGCTTAAAAGTTAGAAATGCTTGTAATGGAAACTTAGAAAATAAAACTGAATTTGTGATCTGTTACGCTAGTAGCAGAATGAGTATACCAGTTAACGCATATGAATAGCTACAAGCATTAGAGTAATTTTGTTTACGATGTAGCATGTACTTCTGGAAAACAGTTTTTATTGTTTCTAAATGTTACGACACAATTTTCGTTCTAGTTAATTACAACACGATATCATACTTGTTTAAAAAAGCTAATGGCAATATTAGCATTTATAATACAGACAAAATTCTGGTAAATAAATATCTCCTTATATGAACATCAAATGGAACATGGTTGGCGCATCAGCATATTATGTATAGACATCAGGTATGATATTTTTCAGAATATCATAGGAAGTTATTCCTACTTATTGACAGGGATAGTATAGTATCAGTTGACTCATTCGATCTATTATAAATCTTATGACCACTTGAAAAGCATCTTGTCGAGTGCCATTTATTTGTAAGTCAACTGAGACGTAGAAAATTTTAATATCGTCACTTGAAGTCCTTCTCGTCAGTCATCTGCTTCATCAGCTGGCTTCAAGGACCCGAAAACTTCAGAGGGGATCTGCTGTTTTTCTACCTCCATATCTTCCCCTGTAAAGTACAATAAAACTTGGATGATTGTATGTATATGTATGAATTATATATAGCTCTTGTATTCTAAATGGCACAGAAGCAGAACTACGATTTTGTAATTCCAAAGCGTACCTATATAAGTAAGCCTCTAGTCCATTTATGTACTTATCGTTAGCAAGAAAAACTAATACTGCATACATGCTACATACACAGTACTTATGCTGTTAAAACGTATGCATCTACATAGTCCATACATAGGAAACGTACAGACACACACACAACGATACAACATTGAGATTGTAGTGTTATTGTAATCGTAGCGACTTGTGTCTGACTGCTGTCTGTGCATATTACATCTTCACGAACTCACAACACACAGACTACATCAAGCAATGTCTGCTCTGTACCTCAGACCTAAGGAAAGACCCAACTGTACAGAAAAGAAGATAGAAAGCTGAACATAACTAAAGTCAAGAAATTTAGATTGAAAGTAGTCCCGGCTCGAATCAAGACTTAAGTCCAACGCGAAGCATTGCATTGATCCAAAGATTAGGTGGAACTGAATTCAAAGCAAAAAAACTGTTAGGGATGAATAAGAAACCTTATAATGACTTGACTCTGACTTCATAAGTTTTCATAAACCTACAAAAAGCAATTTTTAACATTGCATTGCTAAACGTACAGAAAACTAACAATAATGCTAAGACTAAGACGAAGGGGACCAAGAACGACTTGCTATGCCATGTCAGTCCTACTATGAGTGTACTTTAGGTGTATTAATGTATATAACCGACTAAAGCAATAAAGGTACAGTCACTGTGATAGAATAATGCGGTGCGGACTATGGATGGCTTCATTGCGTTGCGTTTAGTAACTCCGACTCACTCACATCACAACCACTCTACTATATTGTGTAACATACACATTGTAGGTAGTAGGTTAGCAAGCAATATATTTCTTTGCACATCACATACCTACCTACCAAGCCAAGCCAATATCTACCCCTTTTCTTACAATAACAATAATAAATGTTCCTAAGACTTATTGATGCTAAGCCAGAGCTCAGCATATTTCTACTCATACAACTAATATATATTACATTCTATATGTCCATCCAACTTCCAAACCATAGGTACTAATACTAACAGGGATATATTATGCTCCACCAGAAAATTATAATTGTATGTGTATCCGCAGTATTGTATTTGGATCCGACTTACTATACTATTCTACGCTTTTCTAACACTTATATTATCTCTGGCACATGTTATTCGTTTACTAAGCTAAACTATCACTTTTTCTATACATGCCTTGCCCTAGCTAAAAGCTTGTCCAGTTGAGCCAGTCTGTGATTCTTAGTTCTGAAGGATCTAGTATGTACCACACTAGCACAGAAGAGTGATAGCAATATACACTACAGTGTATTAGACATTCCCTAGCTAGATTTGCCTCTTTCGTCCCCTATCCAACATTCGCCTGTAATAAAGCAGTAACTAATACTTTTCTGAAGCTAAATTGGGTTAACTACAGAGAAAATATTGAGTATACGACTAATACTGCTTATTCGAATCATGCAAGATAAAAATTACTTGCAAAATTGTTGAACACAATGCACAAGGCTAAAGCAAGCAGTTTGGAAAACAATAATAATATGGCTTCACGAATATTGAGTACTGAAGTGACCTTTCCAGTTTCCAAGTATTAATTTAATTTTTCCTAACAAAAAATTATGATATACAGGAGCAAACCACTGCCATCCAATTAAGAGTAAGCAAAACAGCGACAGCAGTTTTTTACCTTGCTCTTCAGAGTTTTTGTCAGCGTCATCATCAGCGTCGTCTTCGTCCAATTCAATTTCATCAGGATTCGCAGCATCCGCTATGACATTCTGAGGTTGAAGAAGTGTATCTCCACGAACAAAAGCCACCTGATCCGGCCTCCGAACCGGTGCTGGCTCCTGAAATTCATCGACTGGAGGTTGCGTATTGATGTTAGCCTGACTTGTTGAAGGTACCTCCGATTTGTCGCCGGCTGCACTTCCAATTGATTGCTGGGTTTGTTGAGAGATAAGATGGGCAGTAAACTGGGTATTGTACATTGCCTGTACTGATCTTTTGACCCTGAGCATTTCTCGAATCGTATCTTCATTTCCATGTCGAACCTCGAAATCTTTCCAGGCTGCCCAGAAATCTGACGATACCTGTAAACAAGCATTAGTATATATTTAACAATAATAAGACATCTCGGCATCTGTGTATTTTAACACGTCATCAGTACACAAAATATAAGGCATAACTATCTAACTGACTAAAAGTAACCAAACCACCCACACATACGATGCTAATTGCACTGTGTAGGCAGCCATGAAACCCTATTGAAAACATCAGTTATGGTGTATAGTGCTCGTTAGGAAACCTGCATATAAGACAAGAAGCAATACACTTGGAGTTTGCAATTAATGTACTTATTATACATCCATAGTTGTTGTATCTTGTATCAACGCACAAAGTTGATACAATTCTATTTTGTTCTATATATGCTGCATCGAGATATTGACACTTCTTGTAAGGTTATTAGTATACCTCCTAGGATCAATATCACTCAGCTCTTTGTTATTAAAAAGCAGAGTTCATCTTTCTTTCACATCTATGTTGAAGTTGCACAATTCTGATTGATATCTATCCATACATACAATACTGTATGTAATGGATCTTACATGTAGCTTCAACAAAAGCACCTTACGTCTGACAGTTATAAATACACTAATACAATTGCCAACTAAGCGCAAGTTACTGACTTGACTTGCTGAATAATCATATTATCTATTATTCGTGTTCTATCTGTATTCTAGTATCTGCAGTGTAGACTATAGTCAGCAGGCATACATTGAAAATAGTCATCTAAACATACAGATTGGCATTTGTGTTCATAAATAACATTTCTACAGATACCTCAAACCATATTCCTATTCCTACTTGTAATTTGCAAAATGCACAGTATAACAAGAAAGAGAAGAATAGAATACTAGCTAACATAAAGTAATGTTCTTGTTGCAGTGTGTTGAAAAATATGTCTAATAACAATATGTTCATCTCTAAATCAGCATCCCATAAAAGTTATAGTTGCAAACTGCTGAATACATAATATAAAGCACAAAGAACTATGTTCAGCTTATGATATGCTCTGCGATTTAAAAATGACATTGGGGGACGGGGAAATGTACTTAATGCACAGAATAATATTCACCAAGACACAGCCTAGGTACATTAAGCGTTCGACTTCGACGTGTCTAATTCCATCAATGCACTGTGCACGTATATTAATTATATGTAAGATAAGCTTGTAGCAGAAATGTAGCTGCTGCGGAACCTATAGATAGGTACTATAACATGTAGTTAATGTACTATGTATATATTTGCCATTTACGTACTTAATTGAATATAATGTTCTACTAGGTTGTACTATTATGTATCTGCCTTTTATAAAAGTCAACGTTCACTGACTGTACAGGCATTGTCTGTGCCTCGTACAAAGCCCAATGTATTTAAAAGACATAAGACATTTACCTAGCTGAAGGTAATAGCTAACTATAAGTTATTGCTAAAAATCTTACTCTAGGATCGCAAATTTGCGATGTGTGGGCGTAAATAGCTCGAGCTCTGTCAATCTCTCCTAGTTTCGTCTCCAATTCAGCAAACCGCATGCCCATTTGTCTTGCATCTGAGTCCGGCAGGGATTCCATTGCAGCTTCGAAGATAGGTCTAGTCTTTGTTACGCCATATAGAGATGCTGCCTTTTGGATGTATATGTTGAACATCTGTACAAACAGATTGCAAAGAAAATATTGCTGTAATGTAACACAACTTATCGACACAATTACTTTCAATTAAATGTAAGTAAACATTCGCTTTAAGAGGAGTAAGGAATCCGGAAACAATAAATAGTACGGTACTTTATGTTCCTGTCTCCTAAACAGCAAATAAATATTCGACAACTATGTTTACAGTATTTACAATATTTACACACCACTGTAATGGAACTATTGCAATTGCCGATCAATTTACCAAATCTTAATTCGCATTTACAACCCTTGCCTGGAACAGGCCCATTGTAAGGTACAAAATGCAAAGACATCTAACATATAGACTCCAATACTCCGACTATTTTAATAAACTAACCTGATACTGGTCCTTTTTCTCCACTGCTTTCGTAGCTTTTTCATAAATATTCATAGCTCGTCTTGCCCCACCATGCTTTTCTTCTAACTTGGCGTACAGAAGGTAAAAATTTTGTGCGAACTGAGGAGGCACACTGTCCAAACACTGTTCAAATAAATCTCTTGCTCTTTCTATCTTTTCACCTCCGTAACGTTCTAAAAACTTTGATAGGTAAGTGTTCCACAAATCGTATACATGAGGCCACTTAAACAAAGATATTCCTTTTTCGTAGGCTTTGAAAGCTTCTTCGAAATAAGCGTTCTCTTCCAAGAATAGCCCGTAATTCATTATAATTTGCGGAGTGGCTATTTTTAAGTCTATAATGCGGTCGTAAACAGATTTGCACGTTTTGAATGTACCAAATGACTCCTCCAAGTCGGCATAAAATGACCACAGCTTTAAATTTTTATAGAGACGAGACTGGACAGTAGCGGAATCATCAGAGTATGCAGCTCTTACTCCAGCAGGCGGTGTTGTTGCTGTGTACATAAGTCGCAATGCTTCCTTGTGATTTCTGATTACAGAACAACATTAATTAATTTTTAATTTGCTTGCTCTAGTTTGAAACTTAATTTATGACATTTTAAAACGAGTTCATACTTATGCCTTAGTTCCATTTCGGCCCATTCGCACCAAACATGAGCTAAGTCATCCACCTTCATGTAAGGCACCTGAGTTCCTTTCTCAAATATAATTCTTGCATCTTCTGTTTGATCAGCAGTTTCATAAAATTTGGCAAACGCAATCCACAAGGCATTTAACTTTCCAACAGCTTGCTTAGGATTAACAGTTTGCACTCCTTCCGTGAATGCGGCTATAACCTTGGGAAAAGGAGAAGAGATCATAAGTACTGTAAAAAATGTTATGCTTAAAATGCAGTTACATTTCGTCGGCATACTTACTTCTTTAGGCTTGTCTTTCAGTAATTCCACACGCTTAAGCCATTCGTTAACGTTGTGAGGATTTTGTCGGAGCAAAACCGAATTTAAAAGTAATGGTCGACGCTCCATCATGTTTTCCAAACGGGCCAATCTCAATTCTATCACAAGATCATCTGCATCTTCCGCTTCCATTAATTTGGTTAATGATACTTCTTCAAACTGAGCATAGGCATCGAAAATTTGCGAAAAGTCACGAACAGTTGTAACACTTCTAATACCTTCTTCGTAGATATCTCGGGCCTAAACAGATAAAACAGTTGTAATTCAATATTTTGACTTGTTCAATGAATCCCTCATAAAAGAGACTAACGTTTGTTTTAGATATTTACACTATATACTTGACGGGAAAAGCATTAATAGAGAAAGCAAGTACTTGTACCTCCAATCAAAAAGGTTATGAAGTTTAGCACGCTTTCTCTTTATTGTAAGAGACGTGATGACCAACTTTCACAACTTTCACTTGAGTAATGATCAACATTTTTTACAATTAAAGGGTAGAGTAAATTGTTTTGAATTTTAAACTTTATCAAAATTACAGCAACTGTAATAATTGTTTTCTACCATACGTCTATTAAAAATAGCTGACGATTAATCCATTTTCAGTTGCACAAACGAGTAAAAATTTTGGGAACTAGCTAAAATTCCAAACAGTACTATAAAGTAATAGAAATTAGTTTTTACCCTTTCAAAAAGTCCTGATCTGACGTAATAGTCTGCTAAGCTAGTCCACAACGCTCCAATTTGGTCTGTATATCTTCTTAGCGCACTTCTCATAATCGCATCAACATCTAACGATTTAATTTCTTTTGGATTTTTGGAAATGAGTGCACATAATTCAGCCCACAACATATAGTTCGACTTTCCCTGCGGGTGAGAGTTATTTAGATGATATCACTTATTTACAATAAATAATTTGTCACATTGTTATTTTTCAAGCCTACCTTTCTTGACGAAAAATTGTCGTTGTTGACAAGTTCAGCAAGTCTGATAGCCGCTTCATCCATTTGCCCAACGGAAAGGAGATATTCAATAAAATCTTCAGCGTTTTCTGGACAAAGCTGTATACCAAAATGTACCCCAATATATATTCACAAATGCAATTTTACAAAAACCGAAAACTTCTTGTACATTTCCGCTGAGTTTGAAATACTAATCAGTGTAATTCTAACTCTTACTAACCTTCAGATATCGCTTGTAGATGCGAATAGCGGTTTCAGGGATGTGGTGTTTTTTAGTTACAAAATTAAGATACATCGGCCATATTCTGTTGTGCTGAGTAATAGGCAATGATCTCAATGCTCTGTCAAAGATGCGTCTGGTTTGCGTAACCCTTCCGGTTTTTACGGCAAAATCGCAATATTCAATCCATATTCTTGGCATTTTATTCATAAATACTAAAGACCTTTCGAAAGTGGCAAACAGTTCCTGAAGATGTTTTACAAGCAACCATATTATTTTATTGCACAGCCATTTCACAGTAGGACATTGTGATTAAAAATTTTACCTGTATTGCAGGGTCCCTAGGGCTTTTACTGGAAGCTTGACTTTTTCTGAAAACTAAATATGCATGCCAAATTTTATATGATCCAGGCAATTGCTTTAAAGCTCGCTCGTAAACAAGATTAAGTCTTCTCGGATCTTTTCTATTCTTCTTATCTCCGCGTAAGTGCTCAATATATCTGATCCAGTGTTTCACTGAAAAAGGGTTACGAAGAATTTCCTCTTCATGAGCTAAATCTTGTTCAGACAGCTATAAATCAAAGAAAGAACATTGTCTGTTTGATTCATACTTAAATAATAGGGAATGTACAAATTTTCAAAATTTTGCAAATTAAGAATTCAATTTATGCTTTTAATGCTTAGCTAACCGTTTCAACAAAATTGTTGTCATTATCGTAGACTACATTGTCCACTTCTACCTCTTCTTTATTGTCAGTCATATTATGACTTTTATGGCAATAAAACGTTGCCAAAATCGGTCACAGGAAGAAATGCAATCAAAAGTAAATACTATTTGAATATTATAAATTAAATATTTTAATATTGGATTAATCCCAAGCAGATTTGTATTTTTCACAGGCGATCGTCTTCATTGGGATTAAGTATCTACAATAATATTATAACGAATTGAATGTTTTAAATTACAAATCACAACAAATTAGAAGTTGAAAGCATGTGGCTGGAACAAGAAGGAAAAAGTTAATATTGCGCCGAAAAACGAAGTACTACAATAGAGCTTCTTTAAATTTCGCCGGATTTTGCTGGATGAATGCTGCTACGGTTAGCGCGAAAAACGCGTATTTCTTGCAGAGCAAAACTATACAGAGTTTAGGGAAAAAGTAAAATACCCAAGAATTTCTATACGCAAGGTATAGAAATTCCGTTTTACAAAACTTCTTGCTGTGCTGGTCACTGGAACTTTCACTTCCAGCTTTCCATTTAACTTTCCATTTCTTTTGAATTAATCTGTAAAAATCAAGTCTATAATGAACTTTCTATCGGGGGAGCGAAATTTTCCATCAGCTCCTTCCAATTCTAGTCATGTGGAAGCAACGAAACTGAGTGGTAAGTTAGCTTCGGATTTTAATAAAAAATATTACCAATTTTCTCTTTTACTCGTACTATGGATCAATACTACCCAAACTTGTTGCCGCAGCCTAAAGTTATTGATTATTCTTATTTTGTATTTCAATAGAATTCTCACCGTTACATTTAGAAATGTTAGATCACCTAGCCAGAAACGACAGTGTCGTAGTGAAAAGTCAGCAAAGAGATGAAAAGGACCTTTCAAGAGAAGAACGGTTTAATCTGCTTAAACAAATTTTAGGATCAAATCCTGCTTTATTCCTGGCTCGCTTCGGACAGTTCATTTTGATTAGCCATTTAAAATGTTTTGAAAGTATTCGAAAAGGAAATTACGACATTAATTTTCATCTATTAGAATTAGAACATAGTTTGGGTACTGGTAAGTCACATGCAGTAAAATAATACTGAATGACTTAATATAATTAATTAAATTTTGATAAGCTTCTTTATTTGCTATTACTGTTATGTTTGTTTTCATTAAGGTATTCGAAAAACCCGAGCGAAGAATCGGCGGTTTGAAGCTCTGCAACGCTTGGTTGATACAACGGATTACTTTTCGGAGGAAGAAATGCAAAGACGTAATCCAATTCTATATGAACAACTTATTGGGCGATATCATACTAAATCCGAGAGGGCAGCTTTTCTTCGACAATCTGCTGCGAGTACATCAGGAATGCATTCAACCCCCTTGGTGGACATGCTTATGGCCCACATGGAAAGAAATGATGGAAATATTAGTGACAGAAGGAGAGCACAAGAAAATCAAATTGATGACGAAAACGAGGACTACGAATCGGCCACATATGATGATGAAAGTGAAAGTAGAGAGGATTCAGATGCTGAGAACGATTCTAGAAAAAAGAGAAAGTCTGACCAAACGTATTTTTCTGATGAAGATTTAGAAGAAATAGAAGAAGAAGAAAGGGAGCTATTTAAGGAAGAATTTTTCACAACTATGTATCGAAGTTTTTTAGAAGGAAAAGACAAGGATTTCGATTATTCAACGGTTGACGAAAATCCAGACTATGATCTTGGTGAGAATTTTGTGCAGGATTCTGAAGATAAATATTTTGAATCTGAAGAACCTCAAAATGTAGATATTGCTGATGATATTGGATATGGGCTAGAGCTCGAAGACAAATTTAGGTACCCAGAGCGTTGCAACCAAAATGGAGCAGTGGAAATGGATACAGCCAAATGTAGTACTGAAGATGACGACGAAGAGGATGCACTTGATCGCTTCATGATGGAAATAAACGAGGAATTAAAAAATAAATGACACAGACCATCAAACCTCATCAGCTATGTTTGTAAAATTTTGGTTTTTAAAAAAATCCCCACTGCAGAATGAATTTTAAATATTTTGAAGATTTGATTTTAGTCAACTTATTTTTTGTAGTTTCTTAATAATTTCGTACATATTTTGATAAATTGTGTAGACATTTTAGTTTATTAATCTACTTCTACCTCTTGTTGTATACTATTTTTCACAATTTTTGGAATTTTGAAGGCAGGTAGTCATTCTGAATAGAGCTGCACACGTATTTTGTATCCCACAACAACCTCTTAACCCACTGTATATTGTTCCTGTTCAACCTTAGAGTATCTATGTACTTATTCTGGTCTGAACTGCTCTTTATGTTCTGTTTTCGTCGTGTGCATGAATGGAAGAATGCTTACCCTCGTCGTAGCTCATGCGCTCATTAATTTCTGCAAAACTTAGAAACTTGTGTCAAAATGTCATTAGAAATCTGCTGCTGCTGTCCATTTTTAAGTACGTTAAATTATTCTTTCTGTATGATTGTATATAACTTTGAAAACGATTCGATTTCTTATATATAAAATACTAGAAAACTTGAGTGTATTTCAAAACTTTTAATTAGGAAAAAAATTGATTGCGGCTGAGGATGAACCTCTTTTAATTGTCTCGTCAGAGCCTACAAAAAGTTTTGATAACGATGTACATCCTACATTTTTTATAGAAGAGCAAGAAGTCAAAAATATGTACAAGACAAAATTGCCGAAAGGAAGGCTGCAGGATACACTTGGTGATAAGATAAATAAATTCCACAAAGAAAGACGTAAGTGTTTATTTAAGTTGCAAATAACATTTTAGATATAATGTTTGAGTTCAGATTTACTATTGACAGTGACATAGTTGTAATTAAGATAATGCTTTTCTAAGTACTTAAGTAACTTAAAATAAGTTTTTTGATTGTTAATTTGCAGTTTTCTTGTCTTTGAAAGCTTATACGAAAAATCACAAAGTGATTACCGTATTTACCGAATTAATACCCCCGTTGATATAATTCCTTATTCGAGGGGCATTATTTCGAAACTGCATATAATGAAAACCTTGAAGTAATACATCCCCACGCCGAAATAATTCTCCATCATTTTCATACTTCTAATGTGGGATAAAAAGTGCTATAGAAAGTACTCCTGACAGATAGAGCCGCCGAAATAATTCCCCATTATGGTACTTTATTCCTAACATTTAGAGCAGTAAATTAGGCTCAAGAAACAGTAATACCACGGGGTATTAACTCGGTAAATATGGTAATTTGAAAATTGAAAGTTGCTTTTTGTCTGAATAGAGAATTCAGAAAGCGATGACGAGACATTTGGGAAAAAAGTTCCACTGTGGAAACAACTGGAAAGAATCAAAAGTCCAATTGATGATCGCCCACCTACTTGGAATAAGTTTTAGTGGACAACAATGACGATATTTACAGTAGTTTGTTCTATCAAATCTTAATTTTATGTATTTTGTTACCACTATAATAATTTGTAACCCTTACTGAAAATAATGTATTTACTTGGTACGTACCTAATGTGAAATGTAAAGCAAAACTGACATTGATGTTGCAAATATAAAGTGCATAGAAAAGATATTGAAAAATGTACTCAAGGAGTATAAACTTTGTGTTTCCCTGGCTCCTGTGTATTGCTGGTTCTTCAAGAGGTCCCAATAGCCAAATTTAACATGGGGGATTAGGAATACTTGTAAGGGACGTTTTCCCGGATTTGGAATGAGTAGTAAATGACGACAAGAATAGGAGAGGATTTTCTCCCTTTTAAATGTCTTGCAAAACATGCCATTGAGGCCTCCTTAGGAAAAAAAGAAAGTTTATACTCCTTGGATATACCGTTGTCATTTAAACAAAGGATGTTACTTAGCAATTTGTACATGCCAAATTAAGATCTTTATGATTTTTGATAAACGCTCGCATGAGCTTTATCGTGCATAGACAGCAGCAAATACTGGAAGCAAATAATACTATAATACTACTGGCTAAAAACTAATATAATCATTATTCTTGATCGTTTCAAAGATCCTAGGATTCCCACATACTAATGAAGACTTTAATGTCATCAATGCTTAAATTTTGTTGCCCCTGTTGTGGTAAATGTTTTTTGTTTGCTGTATTAAAAATGGCATATTTTGTATATCGTATGTTCATACATGTTTTATCCACTTATAGACAATAATGACACGGAAGAGGAATTTTTAATAGATCATATAGTAAACGAAAATTACAACCCCGCAAAGCCTACATATAGCTTCATTAATAAAATTCCTCCTCACGAAAGAAAAAAGAGCATTGCTGAGGCAGAATCAGATGTTGAAAGAATCATGAATGAAACCCGTAAAAGCCTGTTCGACTCTGGAGAGCCTGTGTACTCAGCGAAAAGGGTATCTCCACTTAGAGACAATTCTGTTAAACAGCAGCCCCTTTTCCAAACATTTCACCATGAAAAGTAGAATACATACTTGGGGGAATATTTCAAAATATTTGGTTTTTATCCGTACTATTGTAGTAATAATGATTTGTTGGTGAATTCCAGAAACGATGAATTTGCCTTAAACACAATTAAACCAAGAGTTCCCAGTGTACCTATACTCAACAGAAGAAAAGGAAACACACATGATGAAATCGTAGATTCTCACGAAATAAAATTGCCTCCCGATATCCCAAATTTTCAAGAACTTCCTGAAGTAAACAGTTACGCAGCACTACCTTTCAATAAAATTGCAGAAGATAAACTAGAATTGGAAACACAGCAGGTGGCAAAATTGCCTAAATTTCATCCTACAGAAAACCATGAAAATACTCATACTCACACTAAAACCGAAAGGTTCGAAATTTATCATACTGCAACCAAAGGGAACGAAATTACCCATACTAATACCAAAAGGGATGAAATTACTCATACTAAAACCAAATGGGATGAAATTACTCCTACCAAAACCAGAGGGGACGAAATTACTCATACTAAAGCCAAATGGGATGAAATTACTCCTACAAAAACCAAAGGTGATCAAATTACTCCTCCCAAAACCAAAGGTGATCAAATTACTCCTCCCAAAACCAAAGGTGATCAAATTACTCCTCCCAAAACCAAAGGTGATCAAATTACTCCTCCCAAAACCAAAGGTGATCAAATTACTCCTCCCAAAACCAAAGGGGATGAAATTACTCCTAAAACCACTGTGGAGGAAATTACTCAGACTAAACCTAAAGGATTTTTTACTCATACTGTAACCAAAGGGGACCGAGTTATCTCTCATAGTAAAAGATCTATACCCGACTTCGAAGGCGATTGGAATTGGTCGTCACTTTCTGATGATAATTATAAAGATAAGTAAGAGATTATCATAGCATACAAGGGCACAATCTAAATTGCTAATCAGTACATTCTTATTAGTATCTTGTTTATTGTTAAGTACGTTTTCTTTTCAGGGATACGCATATGTCGATAAGCATTGACAGAAATGCACGTAAAATCTAACTTATTGTTTTTGTGTCTTCGAATCATCTTTGGAAAGAATCTTTCAAAAACTTATTTTTTCAGGTAATAGTATTTCAGTTTATGTAAAAGTACTTTTAAGAGGTCACATTATTTTAATGCAGCACATCCAATATTTTAGGTATATACCACGACGTAATTTGAATATCACAATCCCAACCCAAGAAATTAATGTTTATTCTACAAAAACTACCAATGCCAAACATCCATTGCATTATAACAATTTATTACGCAAATGATCAACAGTTTTGATAGCAGAAAAAATGCATCCTTCAAATCCGGAATAAGAGGTACCATCTCCTGCTAAAATGAAGAGTGGATCTTGAAATATCTCAATATAACCGGGAGAATCTGGATAAGGAACTGCCACCTGAATGTCCATATAAATATAGTATGCTAACAATCAATTGAATGTATAGCACGGACAAGACCGTTATAATGTAATACCTGGGAGTACTTCCACTTGTGACACTTAATAAAACTCGGATCATTGTTTTCAATAGACTTAACTACAGTTTTTGTATTCTCCATCAAAACATCTTTCATGGAATCCTTTTCTTTATCTTTATGCTGTGCACCGAACTCTACGGAAGTGTGAACTGTGATTGCTGACGGTTCTATTGAATTTTCAGTTCCTGCTGCTCTTTTTGCATTCTCTAAAGACCAATACCGTATTACTGGGTTATCTTTAACGAAATTGATAATTTGCTCATCTGCTTTCAATTCTATTTTGTCGTCGAAAAATAGTCCAAGGGCATAACGAGATGTGTATTTTACTGTTTGTAACTTCTGCTTCATTTCCATGATATCTTAATACACCAAAAACAAAAGGATGATATCCAAGTTCTTGAAAAAATTCTATGTTATAGCCCTTCAAAAATAAAGCTTAGTTTATGTAGGTGTCCCTATACCTAAAATGCATCCCTGATTTTATAGGGGTCAAAAACGAAAAATATTCCCTATGTTTGCCATGTTAAGTTTTTTTTGCGCGGACTTCATTTTGGGGAATTTGGCCGAGGATTTCGCAACATTTGAAAGTTGGAGCAGGTAAAGGGATACCTTGGACAGTTTTTAAGAAAAAACTGGCTGCGTGTCAAGCCATTTCGATTTTTAATTGGCTGTTAAACATTTGGCAAAAATCACCATTTTTTAGCACAAAAGACCGATATGTGACCCCACCCTTTTGGCATTTATAAGGTCTTCAGATAAAATCATTGAGGTAAATAATATTTACCATATTTCGCAAAGGCTAAACCGTAAAAAACAGTAATTGGGTATGCACAACTAATATATGTAGTCCATTTATGCGCTTGGCGCTTGCGCGCACAAGTAGTTAAATCTTCAGAATGACTTGAAAATCAGACGGTGGCACCTGTGACATAATAGTTATAATTACGAGTTTACAAACTACACGAAACATCAAAGCGCGCGCGCGCGCGCAAGAGGTTAAATCTTCTGAGTGACTTCAAAATCAGAAGTTATTTACTTGACGTGTTCACCGGTGACATAATACAGCCATAATTACGATTTTAGGCCATTCTAAAGATTTTACCACTTTTGCGCGCGCGCTTTTTAGTTTCGTGTGGTTTGCAAAATCGCAATTATAGCCGTATTATGTAACCGGTGAACACGTCAGGTAAATAACTTCTGATTTTCAAGTCATTCTGAAGATTAACTACTTGTGCGCGCAAGCGCCATGCGCACAAATGGACTACATATATTAGTTGTGCATACCCATTTACTGTTTTTTACGGTTTAGCCTTTGCGAAATATGGTAAATATTATTTACCTCAATGATTTTATCTGAAGACCTTATAAATGCCAAAAGGGTGGGGTCACATATCGGTCTTTTGTGCTAAAAAATGGTGATTTTTGCCAAATGTTTAACAGCCAATTAAAAATCGAAATGGCTTGACACGCAGCCAGTTTTTTCTTAAAAACTGTCCAAGGTATCCCTTTACCTGCTCCAACTTTCAAATGTTGCGAAATCCTCGGCCAAATTCCCCAAAATGAAGTCCGCGCAAAAAAAACTTAACATGGCAAACATAGGGAATATTTTTCGTTTTTGACCCCTATAAAATCAGGGATGCATTTTAGGTATAGGAACACCTATATAAACTAAGCCTTATTTTTGAAGGGCTATAACATAGAATTTTTTCAAGAACTTGGATATCATCCTTTTGATTACTATCTATTATATTGAGAAAAGGATAATGCAGATAAAATGTTTGATAGCACGTTAGTAAAAATTACTTGAAAAGATTTCATCACTGTTATCTAACTCCAGTATTTGAGGAATCGGAATTGTAGAAACTACAATATCGAAATATTCTTTTCTCGCTTTGTCCGATGCAATTGCTTCCACTTCTATAAGGTTACTATTGCCATCACCATGTTTTCTGCTAACGGACTTCACTTTAGTATTGAATACAATGCTTTTTATGTCAGCCTAAATAAATATTAATGATTATAGCCTAGGTGATGCCATACTTATAAACATAATATTATTCGACCAATGCCAAGACCACAGAAAGGGGATTCATTGAGTAAAATCACTCTATGGTCGAAACTATTACATATTCATCCCCCATAAGTGGTCGAATCCTTTTATGTTTATCAGTATGGCATCACCTAGATTATAGCAATAGCTAATTTACTACTTTCGTCTGTACATGCATTTGTATTTGAAAGAAGTACTTTATTTACCTCTCCTAAGTAATTTTTCACTATAGATCCTGTTCCCTTGCAGCAAACATAATTCTTCTTGCTTTCATCTTGGTGAAATCCGGAAATATCTTTCGTATCCAAGAATCTTAATAAATCCTTCCTCTCTAAGCCTGCAGAATATATTTATCCCAATTACGTCTTTATGTAACTCACTCCGTGCATGGACTTTCTCGGACTTAAGTTAAAAGTTTCAGAGTTCATGATTCAAATATTATGTTTTGTGATCTTACTGTCAAAATAAGGTTTAGACCATAGCTTGCTTTGAGTCAAATACTGTGCCCCCAAATCTGCGTAAGCATTCGCATTTGTATTGGTATTGGTATTGGTATTGGTTTTATTATCAATAAAGGTCATAGGCAGCTCCATCATCACACATACAAGTACATATCACAACTTCACTGAAAGTACAACCTGGAATTACAATATTAGAGGAAAGATGTACAGAAGAACAAAATGTATTATTATTATTCACTGGTATAACTTATGCAGTTTGCAAGAAACACGAATTCAAGAGTAGAGAGAGACATAATGTAAGGAATGCCGCCGGTTGCAGCGCAAACAAAGCGCGCATGGTCTTATACATTCACCCTACGGTCTATATACCTCGAAGATACTTTAGTAATAAAGTAACCTTTATACGAAATACAATATAGTATATAATTGCCAATTATAGTATATATATGAGTAATAATCTTAAAACTTACAAATATGTTAATTATAAATATGCCTAATTATTACCCAACACAATGCAGTTGGGGAGCTTTGGATTTGTAGGACTCCGCACTGTCGAAAATCTACCACCAGTTCCCCTAGCCTTTTCCCACACGTGTAATTCCAAAATGTCAGATAATCTTTCACATTTTCGTATATTTGCAGCAATAAGGGAACTTGTTGGTCCTGCACCAATTAATAGCATTCGTTTCTTCATGATTTTTTGTTTAGCTATGAAGTAATATAATAATAGGATTCAGCAAGTATGTATAATTTGTGGATAATGTAGTCAATTTAACTATTTTCAGTATTTTCACAATTCTTCGCGGTTTTATAATGTTCAAACAAGAGAAGATGAGTGAATTGAATGTGAGCAGGAATGTAAGTACATAAATTAATCCATACGTAGTTTATAAAAGCCATTCCTTGAGTAACGTACTATAGAGTTGTGTTATTAATCAGTATAAGTAGTTAATCTTGTTTTATGTCCCATATAATGAGTACAGTAAAGTTCATGATAATATGAAATTATTGCTTGTCACTTGTACAGTATAATTTGAATTCAAATAA